>CM054117.1:54561369-55101369 GCA_028673005.1 Tanypteryx hageni
TAACGGTTTATTTGAGAATATATGCTCCTAAAGGTCGCTCCACACTCGTTTTTTCCGACAGTTTTAACCGTACGGTTAAAACTTTACGGGTAAAACGGAGAGTGTGGAGGACAAATCTGGAAGAATGGACTGGAACGAAATCTGCCACCGCTTGATTTTTGCACGGTGTACGGGTAAGTCTGCCAGTGTGGAGCGTGTTCATTCCAAAACAGTAGTTTTCTCAAGTCGTGGTGTGTTGCATAAAGTCACAGGAAAAAAGTCACAACGCCGATATACTATTCAAATTTCTAAATTTCGACGCTGTTTTGAAGTTTAAACAATACCTTGGTTGCGATGATTAATACGACGGTAACGAAAATAAACAAATTATCGACATATTCACGAAATTTCGACGCTGTTTTGAAGTTTAAACAATACCTTGGTTGCGATGAATAATGCGACGATAACGAAAATGAATAAATTATCGAGGTTGCGCGCTTTGCAAGACATCCCCGAAAGTGACCTTCGGCCGCAATTTTCTCTCGTCTTATTAATAATTTGTCGACGTCCGTCATGGTGATAAATGGGATTTACTCAATAAAGGAAGGAGATACTAGTTCGAAATTTGGAATAAATGCTCGATTTACATATTTTAAGGTGATGACGAAAAAAAGTCTCGAGAAAAGTCCTGGGTTCGACATTTCCATTTCCCATAAAATAGCATGTAAAACTCGACTTTACGACGTGCAGAATTTTATTCTTTTTGGGAGTAAAATAAGAAATAATTAACATACGATCTAACCCGTGGAATACGTTTTTTGACAGGGCTCCTTTCTTATGAAATTTTAAAACTCCGACCCTTCAGTAGCTGGAATGACATGTGTTTGGAACCTTTTCTGCTAAACATTATCAGTTCTCTGTGATATTCCTTTGAGTTTGTACGTGTTTTCTAAGAGAGTTCTGCATTGTACATTATGGAAATCAGCTCCTTTGTGCGGACGCTGTTCGTATTTTATTCTGAAATTTTTGTTACTATATACAGAACTTTTATTATTTCACATGATTTGAGATTGTCTCTCCATAGTTTCGTTTCTTCACTGATTGTCATCACATAACGTGTTATTTCCCGTAATTGGAGATCGCATCTCAACAGTTTCTTCACTGACTACAAGGTTTGCAGATCTTTATTATTCCAATGTTAGGTTTCTGTTTTGAAGCTCCCTGTAGACTGTTTCCGACTGATATTTGACAGAACTATTATAAAAATTATAGTGAATTGCACGAATATTCAAACTGGAAAAGTAAATCAAATACAGTTTTCAAGGTCTTGATGTGGAAAATGGCTTTTCCTCTCGTGTATAATTATTATTTCTTCTATTGTGGGATTATCGATTTCTTTAATTGAACTGACGATATTATAAGTATATTCCTAAAATATGTGAACTGAATAATAGATTGACATCCGAAAATATCCTTAAGACTTTTTCCTTTCGAAATCATGTGGAACTTATCAAAATTCACTAATAAATGATTATAAATAGAACAAAATAAAGAATTCAATAATAGTAATAATTTTTTTATAATAAAAAATCCGTGGTTTGTCAGGAAAACCCCACGCGAGTACTGGCCGTTGAAAAATTAACGCGAGTACCGCAGGGTTAAACGAGGCTAGCGGAAAGGAACTTAGTGATTCATTGGAGACAGCCGCTAATCATCTTGGTACCCTCCCCCTGACCCTACCTTGTGGAGTGTTCCGAGTAAAAATGTTTCACGATTCTTAATTTGGATTTTGCTTAAAGTTGGAGGTTATTGTCCCCATATACTTTCACCCCTTCTCCATATGCATTGAACGCTAACATTCTGGTTGTCTTTCTCTAAAACTTATCCAGGAAGGATCGCTCCGCAGTCGTGTTTTTTAGGTATTTTTACTTCTGTTAAACGTTACTGTGTATGCATATTTGTCGTCTTAATAAAATTTATGTAATTACATATTGTATGGTATTTGTAATATTAACATCTAAATTATTGTATTTAAAAAATAGTTAAATAGCTATTCTTTGAACAACTCTCTACGTCTTACAATCTACATACAAATGTGAATTAATATTATTGTACCTGTTCAAGTACGTGCATGAGTACTGTTGACGTAAATTCATTATGATAATGAGAGCATCTACTTATATTGGAATGTGTAATATTGGAATTGTAAAACCAAATAAATGTTGACCTTTGAAAGAATAACTACGGTTTTACACCAAATTAAAGACTTTGGAAATAAGTTTTAATCGCTTTTATACGCGCTAAAAAGAAAAAATAAATATTAAATTCCTATAGAACATTATTAGAAAAAGTCATACAAAACTGAATAATGAAAAATGTAAGAAGGGAATTCATACAATGTTTTACCAATCGTTACATGGTGGGAGCGAACGTTTGCTCGATGTTACGTTAGGATATCTATTTTTGTCTTCTTGACTTGCAATAGTTAAGACATATTTGATTTAAATAAAAAATGACATTAAATAATAAAGATTATTTAGGAATTCTCTTGAAATTTTTTCCAAAAAAATTCAATGTCGGAGCGAAAAAAACCGGTTCGAACCGGTTCAATTATGGTTGCTGGAGCGAAACCGGAACCGAACTGAATTTTTTTGTTTTGTGTAAACCGGAAAGAAAACCGGAGCGAAAAAAATTTCGGTTCGATGCCCTGGTTTACCCGCCACTAACATCCGCACATCCGTCTCACTTTCTCCCCTTTACCCCTCTTTGCCCCACCGCATTTCTACCGGATTCGGTGCACTTGCGGTCGGTGCAGATGCAGACAAGTGTCTCTGGGGCTTGGTTCCGTATTTCAGAGAACGTTTTCCTTTTCCTTTCGCCAATTCATCGGTTCACTTGCAGATAGGGTGGCTTCTCCGAGGACTCCTGTATCCTCCCTCTTGCGCGACGCTGGTTGCGAGGCCATGAGGTCTCGGATCACGGAGCTGGGGAGGGTGGTTGCGGACCCCCTTCAGAGGGTGGAAAGGTCGGAGGCAGCCTTGGTGCGTGGGAGGGGTGCGGGTTCTTCCCTAAGAGCAAACCGCGCCAAAATGGCGGCTCGGGTTCGCCTGGGTGCGGAAGCCGGCAGAGCGATCGGGGAGGCTCCTGGCTCCTTTTCGCGGGTCGAGGATCCGAAAGCCCGATGAGTGGTGTCCACTCGGGGGGATCGTGGGGTGGTGCTGCGGAAGCAGGGAGTTAGGAACGCTTCGGTGGACCCTCTTCCTGTTAGTAATCGGTTTGCGGTGTTATCGGAGGACGACTCCACTGCCGTTAGGCCCGCACCCGCTCCCGTCCCTTCGGTGGAGACCGGGCCCAAGGGAAGCTCGGGGGGGGGGGGGGGGAAGGGGGCTGTTAGTGATAGAGAGCTCCAACGTCCGGCGTGTGGTAGCGCCTTTACTTTCAAGGGCCCGCCAGGAGGGAGTTTATGAGCGGGTGTTCGGGTGTTCTCCAGGTGTATACCAGGAGGTTCGGTGCCCTAGGTACGAAGGAGCTCAGCACGTCGGTATTAAGAACGGGTTGCTTCTCGCTGCGGGTGGTGGCCCCTGTTGGCACTAACGACGCTTCGAAGCGCGGGTCTGAGAAGGTTTTAAGTTCTTTTAAGCACTTGGCCACTGAGGTTGCCCGTGGGCGAGAGGAGTCGGGTGCTGATGTGCGGCTTACTATCTGTAGCATTGTTCCTCGGACGGACTGCGGTTCTATGGTTTGGAGCCGAGTGGTCGGGCTGAACCGTAGGCTGTGGGACTTCTGTAGGGGCAATGGAGTAGACTTCGTTGACCTGAGGCCGGTCCTGAACTCATGTAGGGCATCCCTAAACAGTTATGGTGAGCACTACATTGCCGAGGCTGCGGAGGTGGTAGCGCGTATGGTGTTCGAGCATGCTAGGGCTTTTTTAGGTTAGATTTAAGAAATGGTAATTATTCACTAAGCGTTGAGAGTCACTTCTTCAATAGTAGTAATGCATCCGACTGTCATACCACTATAAACGCGATGTTAATTAACAGTAGAATATATTCTAAGCGTAGAAATGGTCGACGAAATAGGCAGGACAAGGAGGCAGTAAATAATAATAATAATTCAGTAGCGCGCGAGGGATCGTTACGTAGTAATAGCGATAAACTAAAAATCATCACGGTTAACATTCGCAGCATTCGCAGGAAAGAGGCCGAACTTGGATATTTTATTCGTAGTCTGCGTGCTGACGTAGTGACAGGTACAGAAAGTTGGCTAATGGCAGACATAGCCAGTCAGGGGATCTTTTTTCGTGAGTATAGCGTTTTCAGAAAAGATCGATGTAGCAGGTCGGGAGGTGGAGTCTTTATAGCAGTTAGCAATAAATACTAAAGTTACCCAATACAGATTAATGACGACGAAGTCGAAAGTGTTTGGTGTCGTGTGAAAGGAAGCGACTGTAAAACTATAAATATATGCGCCTTTTATAGACCACCAAATGTGAGCGTGGAAACTATTTATTATCGCGAGAAACAAGTGGCGACGCTAAGTGCGATTAATAAAGATAAAGTCATTATAATCGGGAGAGATTTTAATTTTCCGTCAATTGATTGGAGGCATAATTGCTTTTATCCCGGTGGTAGAGAGCGTGAATCTTGCGAGGCTTTACTTGAAACTTTCGGCAAATCCTCATTGTTCCAGATTTCCCACGACATTTAATAATATATTAGATATATTGGCTACTAATCTTACTGAGTGTATGAATAGGGTATCTGTTGCTGAGGGAATAAGCAATCACAAGTCAGTGTACGAGGAGTTTCATTTAAACATTGAGAAACAGGTTAAGGCTAAAAGAAAGCTTAATGTATTCGCCAAAATCGATTTCACAAGATTTATGTATTTTCTGCGAAATAAATATACTAATTTCTGCGAGTTAACAGATAATTTAGACGCGAAAGAATCCTGGTGCATATTCAGATATGATGCGAGAGTGCACAGATAAATTAAATCCAAGCAAACTGAATCGTGAAAATGCAGCACCTATTACAACCTACAACCTCCGCTTTTAGACATTCCGGCCTTTACTTCTCCAGAAGGCCCAACTTTGAGTTCAATCTACGATCCTCCAGTGGTACCCAGTTCAAATCCCTCAATAATTAGGTGACGCTTTCCTTATATTCGTACTTTTGTTTTATGAATCTGGCTGCTCTGCGCTGCACTTTTTCTAATTGAATTATATGTCCCTTCTCGTACGTATCCCATATACGTGAGACGTATTCCACTTATTGTCTAACTATTGATAAGTAACATGTTTCGCGTACTTTTTCTGTAGTGTTCCGTACTATTCTACCTATGAAAGCCAGTTTCTTGTTGGCCGCGCCTATAACTCGACGAATGTGCATGTTCCATGAAGGATCTCGACAAATGGTTACTCCTAAATATTTAACATACTCAGCTGCTTGAATATTCATACCATCTATTTTATACTGGAAACCTACTTCTCTGTTCTTACTATTCCAGAGCGTAACTGCGGCACATTTTGTGTTGTTAATTTCAATTTGCCATTCTTTGCACCACGCCGAAATGGCTCTTAAGTCTTGAATATTTATTCCATCTGTTTAATACTCGAAACCTACTCCTTTGTTCTTTTTTTTCCAGAACGTAACTGCAGCTCATTTTTTTGTTGATAATTTCAATTTGCCATTCTTTGCACCACGCTGAAATGGCTCTTAAATCTTCACGCAACGACTGATGGTCCTTCTGTTTTTTTATTTCTTTTTATACAAAGGTATCATCGGCGAAAAGTCTAATTTTACTACGAACTACCAAGCAACAAACTACACTTCAAAATTTACAGAAAACCTACACACACCGACACATACATCCATATGGGCTCTCACCACCATATCTCCCACAAATTAGCTCCTTTCCACTCGATGATCTACAGACTCTTAAACACACCTCTTTCAAAAACAAACTTTGATATAGAGCTTACATTAATTACGAATTGCGCATTACATAACGGATTCGACCCACTAATCATCGAAATTTTTTTAAAAACACACAAACACAATGTTCACATTAAATAATGCACCACACTTACGAGCCAAAAACAAAACACAATGGAAAAATACATGAAACTCCCATACGCACCGAAACTAACACAGAATCTCCAACGGACATTTTCAAATTTTGATCTTCACTCAGTTTTTGAAAACGAAAATTCATTATTTAACCTTTTGTCCAACCCGAAGGATAAAATTCCCAACCACCATAAATCAGGTATATATCAAGTCACTTGCAGTTCATGCGACAAAATTTACATAGGGCAATCTAGACGCACACTGAAAACCCGGTTTAAAGAACACCTAGCACATTACAAAAACAATAGATTAAACAGATCAAGCATTGCCACTCATATTTTTGACATTCACCATCCCATCACCTCAGAAAACCTGTCTCTGCTAAAATCTATCAATCAGTACAGTAAACTCGATGCATACGAAAGCATATACATAAATAAAAACAAAAACACGGTCATGAACAACGACCTAGGTATGATCCCACACTCCCCCTTTTTCAGTTACTCAGTTAAACGGTTTTTCTCACCTTTCACCCCCCCTTTCCCAACGGTCGCTCTCGACATATATACCCCCTCTTTCCTCTTACCACTACTGAAGATGACAGCGTAGCTGTCGAAACATCGGTGTCTAGTTTTGGCTCGAGTCTACTGTTTGAGTGCCTCCTTGGGGTGTGTGTGTGTGAATTAGGTCCCGCCGATTCCTCCGGAGACCTGCAGCGCGTACGTGAGTTTTCTCTTTCCTTTTTTTACGGTGAAGGATCTATTACCTTTTACTTACTTTGTATTGTATCACCGTGTCTCGCAATACCCTTTTATCACTATTCCTATGCATCAGGGCGACTCGATGGAAGATTTGATATTTTCCGAAAATAGTATCACGCTCCAACTTTATTCAGTTAAACCAAGTAAATCTCCTGGGCCGGAGGAAATACCCACGCGAGTATTGAAAGAGTTAGTTTATGAAATCGCGCCGTATTTGAAATTTATATTCGAGAAATCCATTAGGGAAGGAGTAGTTTCTAAAGATTAGAAGGTGGCACACGTTACGCCCATCCATAAGGGTGGCGACAGAGAGAACCCCGAAAATTATAGGCTCAGAGTATCGCGTAGGATTCTTGAGCACAGTAGGGATTTTTAGGCTAGAGAGTATGGCAGGGTGTAGGTCAGTTTTGAGTAAGGAGATAATCGATGCGTTCGTAGAAAATAAGAATCACGATAGATTATCTAATGATAGAATATACTGCGAGCGTGAGGTAAATGCACGTTATATGAGAGATGAGGAGGAAGTTTATAGTAACATGCAGCACCAATTTCGCGATAGGTCATTGATAGAATATTCCGTAAAGGGTGCGACGGATCGCGATTCCAATTTTGATGCGATGCCAAACAGTCGTGGGAGTGAATGTGATGGGAGTTTTAGAGTGGAAGAGAAAGTCAAGGGTGAGATTAGTATGCGAAGTGATAGTGAGAAATTAAACGTCGTCGTACTGAACTGTCGCAGCATCCGTAGGAAAATTGCTGAGTTCGAGCATATTATTCGCAGTCTGCACGCCGACGTCGTGAGAGGCACAGAAAGTGAGTTAACGTATGAGATTCAGAGTCAGGAGATATTTCCTAGAGACTGTCGTGTCTATAGAAAAGATCGCGCTAATAGATCGGGTGGGGAGGTTTTCATAGCGGTTAGCGATAAGTACGATAGCAGTGAGATTCCAATAAGTGACGAGGATATTGAGTGTTTGGTGGCGCATAGGTAAAGAAGTCTCCAAAAGGGTGTTTTTATGCTCGTTTTACAGACCACCTAAAGCTGGTGTAGATTGAATTTTAAATCTCGAGAAGCAACTATCAAAGCTTTGATTGATAAATCAAGATAGAATCATTATAGTCGGTGGTGAACTTAACTTACCATCAATCGATTGGGAAAACCTTTTTCGAATCTAGAGGTAAAGAACGAGAATGCTCTGAGGCATTAATCGAAACATTCTGCGAGCACCCTCCTTCAATTAGTCAGAAAGCCAACGCGATTGGGAAACATTAGATTTATTAGCAACTAACGTCCTAGAAAGAATAAACAAAGTCACCATTGAAGATGAGATAAGTGATCATCTGGCCGTATATGCAGAGTGTAAGTTGAAAATCGATAGGGACCCTAAGACTCAAAGAAAATTTTATACATTTGCTAAGGGAAACTTTTCAAGCCTCAGGTCGCGCCTACGAGAAATACTACCTGGCTTCCGTGATATGACCGAACTATCAGGTGCTGTGTCGCCATGTAACATTATTCAAGGATATAATGCTAGAGGGCATCGATAAGTGCATTCCAATTAAATTGAAGGTCCACAATAAAGAGACACGGTGGTACAATAAGCAAGTTAGGATTGCGCTTAGGCGTCAGAGAATAAGCCATGCGAAAATAAAAAATATGCCGTCTACATCATCCAATGAGTATAGAGCAACTAAAGTTCAGACGTATAAGGAACCCCGCGCTAAAGCGAGAAATACTATGCGTGAGGCTTTTATTAACTTCAGAAATTAGGTATTAAATAATGGTTTGAAGGAGGACCCTAAAGCGTTTTGGTCCTATGTGAGAGAGGTCCAAGGTAGAAGCCCTACTATACCTTCCGTGCGTAATGACTCGGGAGCCGTTATTCATGATAGCGTAGAGAAAGCCAACCTGTTAAACGGTCATTTTGTAAAAGCATTTACAGCCGTCATCGACAATTGCGTAGATTATGCCCCCGCTATAAGGAGCGACCTTATGGGCGATATAGTGTTTTCTGAGGTGGAATTAGCAAGGCAATTAAGTTCCATCTGAGCTAACAAAGCCACTGGCCCGGAAGAAATTTCTACTGGCGTTTTAAAATAATTAGCTGAAGAAACAACACCTTTTCGTCGGATAATATTCGAGAAATTCATTTCCCGCGGAGAGGTCCCTAACGTCTGGAAGTTACCGCACGTTACCGCAATTCAAAAGGGCGGCGATAAGGACAACCCAGAAATTTACAGGCCGATTTCCTTAACTTCGACATCGTGTAAGATTCTCGAGTATATACTCGTTAGCAACATAATGCGATTTCTTGATTGTAATTCATTAGATGATTGTCAACACGGCTTCAGGAAAGTTAGGTCTTTTGATACTCAGCTCGGTCCTTTTGTGAATTGTATACTGAGTCGCGTAGAAAATAATACACAGGTCAATGCCATCTTCTTAGATTTTAGGAAAGCCTTTGATAAGGTACCTCACAGGAAGTTAATAACGAAATTAGAAACCTTAGACCTTAATTCTAAAATCGTTAGTTGGACCCGAGAATTTTTAAATCATAGGAAGCAGATGGTTGTTATAGATGGGAAATCTTCGAACTTAGTGGAGGTTGTCTCTGGCGTTCCGCAGGGTAGTGTAATTGGTTCGTTATTATTTATAATTTATATAATCGATATCAGCTCAGTAGTCAGAAGTAAAATTAGGTTTTTGCGGACGACACCGTCATCTATAGAGAAATAAGCAATCCGGAAGACCATCAGTATCTCCAAAATGATCTAGAAGCTATTTCTGCATGGTGTAAGGAATTGCAGTTAGAGATCAACCAAAAGAAAAGCTGCGTCATTAATTTCTGGAGAACCAAGAATATCTCGTTGGATGTTAGTTATTCGTTGGACGGAGTAGAAATTCCAGTTTCAGACTCGGTTAAATATCTTCGAGTCACGATCCATAGTGATCTCTCGTGGAACACCCACATTAGGGTGTCCCTTAAATTTTAAAACTGAGAAAAGTAACTTGCTCAAAAGATAAGGTAGGAATACTAGGGACCTTTGGTGCACTGCATTCCCTGCCATCTACCAAAAAGGTGACTTGCAGAGTATCGTGTAGATGTAGATGAAGGAAAAGACAGAGGAAATCGTAAGGTCGAGATTTGAAAGTTACGGTGTGCTGACGAAAATCATTGAAGGGAGAAAGGTAGGAAAGAGGCAAAGAGGGAGGAAGAGGAATGGAATAATAAATGCGTTAAAAAAAGAGGATGGATAGGAGAAGATGAGTAAGGCCTTGTATAAAGTGGAGTAGGTGAGTGGAAAACCTAGTGAAAAGTAGAATATCCATCATGATCTCACAGTGTCGAAAAATTTAATCCTATGACTGAAAATGACACGTCTCGGCTTAGAAAATGTCCTACATTTATTTGTCGCTTATCTTTGGGAACTTTGACCTAGTCGAAGTTAGAAAAACAGATAAAGAATCACGCGTTGGTGATCGGATAACTGTGTATATATGTAAGCTTCACGAATCGCTTCGAAAAGATAATTATGTTTTTCTTTTCCTAGATAGTTCTATCGATGACTGAGCGACGGCGTTTATAGATGCATGTAGCAAAGCAATGTAGCAATCAAAACTTGGTATCGGAAATGCTAAAACACTGGATATTTTTACTATTTAATTCATATAAGTAATGTTTAATTGCAATCGGATAATAGAATATCGCATAGCAATCCTTTATTTTTGAAACGCATAACTAAACAGTACCTTTAGAAAGAGCCTTTCTAACAAATTTGGAATATATTCCTCTGAAAAAATTTATTCTAAATCCTTTATAATGCTTAAAAATATTCTTGGAAATGAAATAAAATAGACAGGCAGAGTAATCACATTAGCACGTTTTTTTTAAAGAGAATACGTGCTGAAAAATAAAATAATATGCTGTAAGTTCAGAGATAACATAAATAGCTCCTACATACAAATGTTAATAATTAAATTTTCGTATACATCAAACAAAATTTTACACGCAATATCTGCGCAGGCGAAAGGCTTGTTTCTCTATAATAAATCGTTTGGCGAATATATCTTGAATGTGCCATTCTTCGTTCTTTTAAACAGCTAGAAAAATTACATTCTATACATAGCTAAAGACCTACCAAAATCCTAATAGAAAATGAACCATAGTATTGTATTTTTAGATTTAACCTGTTCTTTTGTGCCGTTGATCATATGGACGATTAAGATTCAGTAGATTTCGAAACTAATCTTGAATCACCACGCCTGGATATATCATAGAGGAAGCATCAACCTATTTTCACAGGCTGTAATATAACACGTGAATTGATAAAACCCTAGATGATCGAAAAACAGTTAAAAATTAATAAAGTTGCTGTCCTAACTGCTAATTTTTCCGCACAAATCGAGGAAAAACAAAACCATAAAAATAAATCGTGTTTAAATTTGCACCGATAAACCTTCCCTAATCAAATTGTCGCGTAAATTTCGCCGCTTCAATTTCAGAAAATAAATTTACTAATAAAATTCACGTAGTTTACGCACAGGTCGTTTATTACTAAAGGTTTAAAAAGACGCCGATGATATATACATACAGAAAAGGTGGCGATTGTAAATTTGTATTGTTAAATTACTAAGTAATTGGTCCTTTCATCGATGAGTTCCTTTAAATTATGCCGCCACGGGAACTTTTCCTCGTCGGCGCCGAGTATGGTAGATGTAGATTTCTAGAATTAAGTCTGCTTAACTTTTCGCCGAGCCTGTTTCCTCATAATTCAGGTAAGTGTTCGTCGAGTTTCATCTCGCAGGGATTCACTGGAGACGACGAGAACAAACGCAAACACTGTTGGAAGTTTGGATACGAAATATCCCACTCAACACGTCGATTGGTGCACTGCACCCCCTGCCATCCACCAAAACGGTGACTTTCAGGGTATCATGTAGATGTAGATTGTAGGTTACTCTCCCCAAATCGATAAAGACACATTATGTACTCGAACCCTCGATCGATCGAATCGATCCGCGCGCGATAATCTCACAAAGAAACCGATTTATATTTCGATGTACATATTTAATTCGAGAAAATTTTCATTAAAAAAGTAAGCTCTTATAAGTCAAATTGAAAAAATAGTATTTACAAGAACTTTTCGTGTTCACAATACTTCCTCTGTGTATACTTCGTATATGATATAGTAAAAAGTAAGGCAAGAGCTGCTGAAGCAGACGGTAAATGGCATTTTTTTCAAAAACCTTTTTAGACAGACGGAGAAATCGAGAGATGTGCACAAAGAGACAGAATACTAAATCGATTGAGGAAAAGACTATGTCTCTAGCTCTTTCATCTAGGAAGTGTTAGCAAGTCAGTCAGACAGACCTCAACAATAAAACACGCACAATGAGGCAGAATAATAAATCAATTGGCGAAAAAACGAAGTCTCTAACTACTTTCGTTTAGGAGTTAGCCCGTTAAGACAGACAAACCGAACGCATAAGCGGATATAAAAAAAGTTAAAAAAGGAAAAATTTGCGACGCACTTCTCTAATGACGGGTTGGACACACTAAAAGGACGCCTGCTAGTAAGTAAGTGGCCCCTAGTCGGGCAAACGCGTGTTTACTGTTCGCTGACACTGTCGGCGGAAACCAAATCCTGAGGTTCGTGTTTTTTTGCCTTGTTTGCGTAACGGAAGTTAGGAAAGGGGAGAGGAAATGAGGATTTGGAGGAAGGGTAAGCAAGTTGCAGAGGGGCTTAGATGCGAGCTGAAGTACGAGAGAAAGACGGTGGCACAACGACCTCCGGATGACAAAATTGCGATAAATAAAACTCACTTCAGTTTTATGCTCTAAGCGGGGATTTTCTAGGAATAACGGGCAATGGATGTGGGATATACATACATATTTGTTTTTATGAGTGAAGCGTACGAGCCTTGTGAGCGAATGCCTGGAACTAAAATAAGGAGCTTGAAGCGCAGACTCAGCTGCCCTCTGGGTCACGTGAGGTCGTAAAGAAAAGAGAACGAAAGAGCGAGAGAGAGAGAGAGGAGATGCGTGTGTGTGAGAGAAAGAGAGAGAGAGAGGGGTTGCTCGAAACTTCTCCGAAGAAATACGAAGAGAAGAACAGGATGGCTGACACAGGGAATTTATTCCTAGCTTTCGTTTTGAAAAACTAGGCGCAACAGCGGAGTGCGACGAGTAGTCCCCAGATCCGTGCGCTACATTGAAATCGACGCAATTTATATCGGACTTTCCAATGAATTCCTCGAGACGACGATAAAGAGAGAAGGGAATAATTGCAGAGCAAATTGCATAAGGCGCTTGTTTTCTTGTTTTAGGATTATGAGGTCATGATAAGATTACATCTTTGGTTGAGATCGACGGCCTCAGAAAATTGTCTATAAGTCCTCTTTAAAAGCATTATATCAATGCTATGTAATCATATTTATCCCATTTAAAAGCAGTAAACTCGTTGCCATGGCAGCTAACATTGCCATGGTTAAAAATTGGAAAAATTGTCCCTTTTCGGATTAAAAACGATTGTTTGCTTTCATTCGACTCGGATTTAAATTCTGTTTTCAAAAAATATAAACTTGGTCTTTCAGCTATAGACCCTTTCATGTCCCGAGCTCCTATCTTATTTTCAACTAATTTAAAAATGCAAATTTATAATGCCGTGCACCGACATCATGGTTTTCTTATGAGGTAGAATTGAAACTAAGGGTCTGAAAAAAAACATTAATTACTACTTTGCAGCTGATCCTAGATCCACCAAATTAGCACCGTGCCTAGCCCTCGTATAGACCACACCGTCATGAAAAGTTGACTTCTCCAAGTTGCAAGATTCCAGAGATGTTGCCCATACAGACGGATTGACAAATAGGAAAAGATAACGTAGAAAAACTAGGGACCTTTGGTGCACTGCACCCCCTGCCATCCACCAAAAAGTTGACTTGCAGGGTATCATGTAGATGTAGATTGACGACGGACGGACGGACAGACAAACCGAATACATAGGCGAATATTGGAGAGAGAAAAAGCGCTAAAACCAGAAATACGTTTTCCTACGAGTTCTTCCGTGATATAAGTAATGAAACATTAAACCCCGTCCTCCCGAGCAACAAACTCAAAACAGTTTCGGTGTCGGTTCGAAGTATCTTGGATCCCTTTATACAAGAAAAAAGTTTTAGGAGGTATTTTCAGGATGCATGCCATTTTTTTCATTTCTGCTTTCAACGAGATACCAAAATTGAAACAATAGGAAAAAAACAAAGAAATTCCACGAAGACGTTAAGCCATTCAACAATATTCATTGCATTTCAGCATTAATCTTCATAAAAATATAGTATAAGTCAGTGGTGAGCAACCTACGGCCCTCGGGCGGCATGCGGCCCTTGAGAGCGTTTTATGTGGCCCGCGAAGCTATAATCAAAAAGAGATTTAACACAAATTCATATCAGATAAATTCAAAATACGACATTAAAACATCTGGTTAACCCTATAAACCCAATTTAGACTTGATTTTCGCTGATTTGATTGATTCCTCAGAATCTCTGGTTAACATCCGATTTAAAGTCTAACCTGGCCCGCGGAAGCATTGACAATTTGCAATGCGGCTCGCCGAGAAATTCGCAACCACCAATGCGGCCCTCCACGTAGAAAAGGTTGCCCACCACTGGTATAAGTAGATTACCGGGAAGGTGCTCCCGAGTTTTTGCAGCCCCGGGCAGCCTCCCGAATCCCAAGGCATCTCGAGCCGGCCCTGCTTCGTTTGCTATGGAGCCAGAACTAAAGCAAAATAAAATTCGCAAAATTTACGGAATTTAATGAGCGCGCATAAAAAGTATAAATCAGGCAACTGCATTTTCGCATCAAATATTTAATTGGCTGCTAACTTAATTTAACCGTCGCTATAGCAATTACTTCGGTTTCTTAACAATCTTCTTCTTGTACTTGAAAATACGCTTTTATAAGATCCTGGTTAAGATAAACGTTCGTGATATAACAATGGGAACATACGAAGTAAAGGATGCATGTCATATTTCACCAAAAATAACCTCAAATATTGAGGAAAAAGACTATTACTTCGGCGAGGTTTAAGTTTACTTGTAGGAGTGATCGCAGATAAACTTTTTCTTCAAGGAAATGGCAAGGTAAAATTTAAGTTAGACTCGGGAAGTGTTATATCCTTTGCAAGATGACTTTTAAACAGCGTTCCTTATGACAAGAGAAGTGGATGTTATGGAGGATGAGACTCAGGAAATCAAAGGAGGAACCCAGCCTTTCATATAGAACGCCTGTTTCCCTTGGCAATCAGTGAACTAAATAGATATGGAGCCAAAATCCATTCCCACGTGGAACCAGTTTTAATTATGGAAATACCTGTCGGAGACAAAAATACTTCGACTGTCATTATTGCATGATAGCTACTTCGCACGCTCTGCAGAAAAAAAATTAATCGGCCTGAAAAAAATCGATCTTAATGACGTGATAATTAGGTATTAAATATTTAATGGAATATATTGATCGTATAAAAACAATCTGATTTCGAAAAGTAAAAAATCACCTTTTTTAAACGGAAAAATAGTTGAGACTTGTATGGACCACAGTACGTAGGATCGAAATTAAAATGTGCCGAAGTGCTACTGAGGGACGCTAGTCGTTACTTACATCTCTACATAGCCTGCTATGTACCAAAAATACGATACCCACTTGAATGGTTTATACAGGATGAGGAATTCTGACGTCACGCCTTTTGTATTGTTATGCACAATAATGTTTTAACAACGGTAAATTTTACTGCTTAATTCAGACATGTCTTACCTTCACCTCATCTACTGAAATTACTGAGTGTTTTCAGCATCTTTCCAAAATATTTACTAAATTCGAATTCTTCTCGATCATACCTTATCGATAGAAACATTAACAGTAAAGGGAACTCGCGTTTTTTTATTTCTGCAGCCCTGTAGTTTTACAACTCTGTGGGGACCATCTCACAGTTATCAGTTGGAATTCAGTCTGCCGCCCCGTCGCCATTTTTTGGATGAGTGCCACGCAAGCCGTTTTCCACAATGTTTACGTCACCTCCTAACATCCTGCAGGAGAACTTTCTGCCCCCTGCTGCTGTTCGCATAGCCGAGTAAAATGAAGGGAGGAGCACAACTGGTGGAGAGAGAGGGACAGTGTTGCCAATTTGGAGGTTTTCCCGGTAGAGCTAGCTTATTTCATCGACCATCTGGGGCACAAAAATGTCAAATAGCGGATAGCGGATTTTCTGGATTATTTAATTAATTTAAAGAAAAATGAATCTTCTAAAGCAGGATTTCCCTAACTGGGGTACTTTGATTGATACAGAAAATTACGTAATGGCAACTGGTTTAATTTTTCGTTCTTTCATTTCCCTTCACGAATTACTATGTTGTGATTGGAAGTCATGTCTACATTTTTATCAGTAACTGAATTGCACTCGTGTAATGATCAAGGAATTGCAAATGCAGTCAAAGAAACTCTCCTTCACTTTAAATTACCATTACAAAATTTAGTTGGCATAGGAACTGACAATGCAAGTGTAATGGTTGAGGTTGATAATGGTTTGTATCAAATATTAAAAGCCGATTTAATATTGATTCGCTGCATTTTCCACTCCTTGCAGTTAGCAGTATCTCAAGCAGTATTTAACAAATTGCCAAGAAACTTGGAATTTATAATTTTTTAAACTTACGACTGGTTTAGTAAATCCACATTAAAGGCAAGGAAATTATAAAATATTGTATAATAAGATCAGTAATGGTTGCGTTAAAAAAAAATTGTTCGCTCAAGTCAAACTCGCTGGATTTTAATTGAAGTTGCTGTATCAAGAATACTTGAACAATATGAGGAACTGAAATTTAATTTTAATATTGCACGCAATTCCGAAAAATGCTATGCTGCTGAAATATTGCATTCATTGCATTCTGATGAAACCAATTTAGCGTACATGCTATTTCTCAAATCAATATTAACAGAAGTTCAGCAAGCAAATAAATTTGAAGCTAATAATGCTGACCCCGCTAAATTATTAAAAGACCCCACATTATTGATTAATTCATGGAAGAAAGTTGGTTTCACTGTCATGCATACTAGATCCATTAACTGATAATGTAAATGATTATTTTGATCTTAGGCCATATTTGGGATATGGATTTGAAAACAAAGTAATGGAATTGAAACACAAATAAAATAACATCTGCTAAACAATGTGCATTAAGGGAAAGTAGTAGGGAATATTTAATGGCATTATTCATCCAGCTAAAGCAGACTACCAGAAAATATTGTCATAACAAAAATTTTGTCAGTTGAAAGTGTACTTAAAGCTGCTAAGGAACCAATAACACCACTTTTAGAAGAGTTAAAAATTCCAGCTCATACTGTAGAATTAATTATTCAACAGTATAATAAAATCAATTTAGTTGATTTGGTAGAAAAGTATGATATCGTAAAATTCTGCCACGACGTTAATTCTTTCAAAGATTGCATTGGAGAAAATCCATTTAAAAATATTTCTGAAATAGCATTGAGTTTATTTAAAATAATGAATGCAATATTGTCAGTGAGATATGGCCTGCGACGTCATAATAAATGTTGTAATGATTATAAACTAATTGACTGTGTATTACAAATCATAGGAACAAGCAAAGCATATTCAAAAGAAAGTGATGACGATTGTGATTTTTGTAATATTCTGTTGAAATAAATTTTTTAATTCAATAATAAATTCTAATTCTAAACTTTATTTATTTCGTTGCTTTTTGAAACAGAGCTTTAGCTTATCTTAGTCTAAATCTGGGAGATTTTCCACAACGAATTAGCGTATGTATGTTTTTGTCGGTGGCAACATTGGAGAGGGATGGGGGACCGCAAGAAAGGCAGAATTCGAGGAGGTGCACAAAGGGATTTGAGTAATGGCGAATCTACGCCTACACTGCCCACACCCACTAGCGGTGGAGGGGCCAACTAACAAACGCATAATTTTCGCTTCCTTGTATCTGTAGATGAAAAAGTAATATAGCCTTATAACTTAAGATAAGAGAATAACAATTAATGACATTAGCCGGTTTCGTGCGAGGATTAAAGGTTCACTTTCGGATTGTTTCTTTATTTATCTTTCTAAAGAAAGGTCCATTATCCTCTGTCTCACTGGGGCAGCTAAGCTGCTCCACTTGAGAGTATGGGCATTGGTAAACACGAGAGAATGAGGCGAGGAAGGGAAAGGGGGAAAGAGGAGAGGAATGAGGAAGGAAGGCGGAGATGGGAGAGAAGAAGGAATGCTCTTAGACTAAGCAAAAGACTTTGAAGCACTATGGTAGATTTATGCTGGGTGAAGAGCATGCAGGATAAACAATTAAGAGTAATGTCTGCTTAAAAGAGTGGCATACGAAAGGCCTGGTTTCTCTCGTTAGACCTAACGACTGAAATTTCAAATTGTCAATTAAGGTGGGAGGCCTGAACAGAACCACGTGATGCAAATGGGCCATTTATTAGATTGAATTTTTGATAAATTACAAATGAAATCAAACTTACTAAGCAAATTTCCACTTTGATTTTAATTTACGTGGAAATTCACATAGAGAGTTTTATTTTAATTGAATGGTGTTGTTTCACGAAGTTAAATCTTTGGTTATCTATACTTTAATAAATTCTGAATGGAACAGACAACAAGATTCTATGGTAAATTGAGGAACAGAACATTAAAATTTTATTTTTGATAATATGAAAGCCCTGATTGAGAGATATATAATACTACCCAAATGTAATACAATTCTCGTAAAATATTTTAGTAAAATTCTCGAATATAAAATGCCGCACTGCAAACGCAATAGAAAGTATTTTATGGAAAATTTCTGGAATAAAACGTATCCTAACAATAATTGCTATTTGATTCTATCATACCTATGGACTTATAAAAAGGTATTACTTTTCCTACGAATGTTTTTCGAGACAAAGCTAAAAGTTTTTTAAAAATTCTGTTAAAGCGGCAGTCTTAAATGAATTTACCCGATTATTTCATTTTCCGTCTTTTTATTTAAAAAAAACAGTAAATACCAAATTTTATTGAAATATTACCATCGACAAACATGAAAACACAGGAAGACGGACGAGTTAAAGAAAATAAGAGTTTTCCTCGAATCTTTCTAAAAGAGCTTTCTTCTTTTAAAAAATGCACATCTAAAAAGGGACTTTCGTATAGATGTCATCCTGCTCGAATGAGGCAGCAAAGAGAGCCAAGGTTACAGATTATTTGATTTGGAGACTAGAGAGAAAATTGGATGTAAAAGTTTGCTAATCATTTTAATGAATGCGCGCTATAGAGTCTCTTTGAAATGCGAACGCTGAGAAAGAATCGCTGGTTTAAAATTATTCTCGCGTGGAAGGCTATTGAGTTGCACCGTGACAAAAGACATTCTTGCCTTGTGCTTCTTTAACCGAAGAACAAGGCTGTTCATAGAATACTATACATGGTAATATGCGTACGAGCAAGTATGCAAATATCTGTGCATACACACCTATAATCTTAGCATAATAAAGAAAAATAACAGCTAAATGCAGTAGAAGCGAAGAGGCTGAAGGCGCACAAATGCATTCGTGCTTACGATACTAAATACATTAAATATCATAACTTACGCTATCATGTTTGCCGAACCAGTGCGAAAGATACCAAATCGGTCAGGCATTCCGTCCACAGCAGGTCTGCTAAGTCAATAATTCGTTTTTTTCTGCTGGAAGACAACATCCCACACGAAGATGCGATTCCGAAGAATTTGCGCTCATAAGGCTAAACTATAAACTGAACTACTCAAAATATTTTGAGGGCTTTTATCCTGCCTTTGCACGCACGCTTTCCATTACAGTAAACACGGAGAACCAATAACGCCTCGAGGTGTTTCGACGCCTCGGGCGAAGATCCATTCCATCTCCCTGTTTACTTCCCAAAATTGTTAAGTAAACATGATAATTCCTTTAACGCTGCTTTAAAAATCCATATAACCCATTGAATATTTCTGTTTGTTGAGCGATATCCAGTGCCTGCCGAAGTTTACCTAATTGCAAATTATGTACAAAGAGATCGTCGAAAAAGAGCTCACTGACTGTGAGTCTGGGCGCCCCGGTACATCTGATAGTCCCTGCTGAGAACCAACTCGCGTCGACGACTATATCTCGCGGGCTTGCAGAAATTCCGAATCCATCAGTTCGTAAAAGGCTGGCATTTATTCTTCATTCCGACTGAACTGCATAAAAGGTCCTCTGTGCCGGGACAGAAAAGATAAACCATCGCTTGGAAAAAAGTACGGCTTAATCTGTTTAGGCTAGGAGATTAAATATATTGCCTATAAAAATTAGATATGGCTATGCTTTTACAGTTTAGGAAAACAGAGATAATGGCTGCGAACATCTGCGGGGCGAAATACGTTTCGGAGGGCGATAAGAAAAACATGAGAGGGAGATAAGCGATGAGTGGCCAATGTGCCACGTAGCGGGTTTTCTAATATAAAAATGTCGAAGATAATATTGACAAAGAGAGCGGTCGAGCAAGACAGCAGTTAAGCAGTGGAATAAATGCTACGAAAAGAGGTCTGCAACAAAACATTTCCTTTCATTTAGCCTCGGGCATGAGTTTTCCACGGAAGGAAAAGCTCCAACTACCGACTCATCAGCAAATAAGGATCTTTAGGAATTAGCAAGAAACGCTGATGTATTCTATCTTCTTTGCGGTAGGAATGTGCAAAATCGCTCTTGCAAAATTCACGCGCGACGACAAAAGCCGCAGAGTTTAGAATACAAAGGAGAATGGTTCTAAAAAAACTTCCTAATTTATCAATTGAATTAAAGCCATAATGCCAGCCCTATAATACTTTATAAAAATGCCTGATTTAACCTACAATCCCATTCTCTCTCTGGTTATTACAATTCTTTCCGATGAAGACATAATGCGGCGCCTGAACTGACACCCAGAGTCCTAGGTTGCGACATTTTCCGCGAATTTGTCAGCAATCGCCGTTCCATATTCTGCTGATTCATTTCCTCTTGCATAATGCGACAGAAAAGCTAAACCGTGTGATAAAAATGATGAGTCACGCATCATAAGGATTAATCTCGGCGAAATGAAACGAAAGCAAATTACGCTTGTTACATCTGCGAAAATGATTTTTCCCCATCTCCAGATGAAGGTATGTATGGTATGTAAGGTATGTACCTACGGTAGATCAAGCCTCATTGAAGTGCGATATAAGCTATAGTTCCTGTTTGTACATATATACACACACATGTGCACTTTATTCGGGAATAGTTAACCTGTCAATATAACATGAGGTTTTATTTGTTCGTCTCCTAGAAAAATAACTTTATTCCGTTATCGATCAATAACCATACCTATTTGAAATTCTAGGGATCCGTGGCGCAACGGTAGCGTGTCTGAAAACCAGAATCCAGATTAGAAAGTTGCGTGTTCAAATCACGTCAGGGTCACAAGTTTTTGGAAGTTTTTTCTTTTTTAATTTCCTTAAAAGTTTAGTGATATTTGCCTATTTATACGAGTGCATATTAAACGTGAATTTGCAACTGATTGGTAGTTTGTTTTAAGGAGGGATCGAGAGGGAATCTGTAGTCGATTCGGCATCCAGGTATTGAGTAACGAATAAATTTCGCACGTTAATATCGATTCATCGTTGACAGCCAACACAATTTGGAATCGAATGGGATTTTTTTGCAAGAAATACGAAAATATTTTAATTCTACAACAATGTTGCTATATGATTTTTACATTATTTATTTACTATTTCGGCATTTATTCTAACTTGGCATCTGTCGCAATAATAGTGTAATTACCAATATATAAAAAGACTATCGGGAGATTTTGTACTCTAAAAATTATTGTGCGATTAAGGAAAGTACTGAAAGACTCCGTGGCGCAACGGTAGCGCGTCTGACTCCAGATCAGAAGATTGCGTGTGCAAATCACGTCGGGGTCAAGATAATTTTTTTCAACTAAACCTGGGAATTTGGAAGTTGCATTTCTGTTAACTTTTAGACCACCTATTCGTATTTCTCAGTGGTATTATTTTCTCTAGTGAATATTTTTTATTAAAGTGGTGCAACCAACTTGACGTGAGTAGTGTTGTTTAAAACCTCGAAATTAAAATATATTTTGCGAGTTGCTTAAAAGATACTATATATACTGAGATGGACAATTTGTAATGTTACAATCCTTCAAATTGCTATTGTTATTGCTTAGAGCAGTGATGAGCAACCTTTTCCATATGATGGGCCGCATTGGTGGTTGGGAATTCCTTGGCGGGCCGCATTGCAAGTTGTCAATGCTTCGGCGGGCCGAGTTAAACTTTAAATCGGACGTTAACTAGATATTCTGAGATATTATATCAGTGAAAATCAAATCTATATTAAGTTTTAGGGTTGACGTTTAAATCTTAAGTGTTTTAGGGATTACTCTTTAATCAGTTTCGCGGGCCGTGGGTTGCTCACCACTGGCTTAGAGCGTCGTACTCCGCGTGCTATGCGATCCTGACTTCGCCTTTTCGAATATTTCAAATAAATCGGATTTTAAAAAGAAACTGAGTCAGATTTATATTTTAGATGCTATAAAACTGAGATAATTATGCTCAGAGCTAAGACAAGACATTTTCGCTCCCTAGGTAAGGTTTGAAAATTACTCCTCTCCTCCTAATAAAAGTATACAGTACACAATTTTATCTCTAAAAAATTGTCTTTTTTACAATGTAGAGGTAAAATCTCATAAATATTTTAGTGTGTGTGTATGTATGTTCTTTAAACGTTTTTACACCGTTGAAGCTATCGAATTCAAAAGATTCATGGGCCATCCTATGGACCAAAGAAAAAACTTGATAAATATTAATGCAAGGAAAGTCCACGCCGTGGCAAGCCGTAGAAGAATAACCAACGCCAAGATAAAGAGCACAAATGGATTCATGCCTAAATATAGTCTATGAATACTTTTAAAGTGAGTCAAATGATTTTTAAGGAATATTAGAACATTGTTATCTTTCACCATTAACTTAAATTTGTTCGGTAACTAAGATTTATTTATTTTATTTATTTATTTAATAAGTTCAAAAACCGCACTCAGGCCTATTACATCGAACATTACAACCAATAAATAATAAATGCATATAAAAATATATATAAAACAGTCAAATAAAACGATAAGGAGTTCAATGGAAAACATCAGTATGAGGACCTTGCATCAGAGTTTGGTTATATAAGTTTGGGAGGCGGAAAATTAAGGAGCGTTTTGTGGTTGAGAGCCGAGGAGTGCGGCAGTGAAATAAATCATGTAATCTGGTACTTCTAGAGGGAATACGGAGGGGGTAATTGAAGAGAAGTTCGGGAGTTCTATATTTTCCATTTACAATGTTACGGAAAAACTTTAGGTCAATTGCCTGTCTACGATCGGTCAAAGGTAGTAAACCAAGAGTGTGGAGAATGTGGGAAGAGGACGCATTACGAAGAGAAGGAACTCGCTGGCGGATAATGTGATTGAAGAAATTTAGGGGCCTTTCAAGGTGATTAAGATTTGATTGGAAAGCTGAGGACTAAATGGGTGAGCAATATTCTAAGATTGGGAGAACACAACTAACAAAGAATGTGCGTAGAGAGAAAACATCCGTAATTTCGGCGAAACGATAGATGAGGCCCAACATAGACATGGCACGAGAAGTGACTTTCCTAATATGGGTAACAAATAATAGCTTCTGGTCAAAAATTACACCAAGATCCTTTTGTGTTGTAACTAAGGGGATTGTTATGTCAAGAATTTTGTATTGGTTTATAATTGGTTGCTTACGCAAGGTGAAGGTAAGAGCGGTGCATTTGGAGGGATTGATTCTAAGACGCCAGGTTTTAGTCCAGTCTGAGAGACGGATTAGGGCAGCTTGGAGAATATCAGAGTCGGCTGGGGAAGGGTTGTGCAATTATATCCACTAAGTCGTCTATGAAAAGGATGAAGAGAAGGGGGCCTAAGACACTACCTTGAGGCACACCGGAAGTGACAGGAGCAAGAGAAGATAGGTAGCCGTCGATAACTACACGCTGACTTCTGTTTGACAGGAAAGAAGAAATGAGGGAGAGAAAGAGATGATGGACATTAAAGCGATGGGAGATTTTGTGAAGAAGGAGAGAATGGTCAACGGTGCTAAAGGCTTTGGCGAAATCGATGTAACACACGTCCAGTTGAGAAGAATTTTCATATGTGTGCGTGATATTATTCATGTGCACGGAAAGGTTGGTTAGAGTTGAGGAGTTCGGAAGAAAACCATGTTGTTGCGTGGAAATATAGGGAAGAGTGAAAGCGAGGAGCCGATTATTAATAATTTTTTCACAAACGATTGATAGGTTGGAAAGAAGAGATATGGGTCTACAATTTTCTACCTGAGATCTACTGCCATTTTTGTGAATAGGGATGACGTTGGCTATTTTCCACTGTTGGGGAAAGACTCCCGTGGCGAAGCAGCGGTTGAGAAGCATAGAAAGATGTATCCAGAGCTTAGAAGCGGTTTGCCTAAGAAATTCCGCTGCGATACCATCGGGTCCGTTGACTTTCTTGGAAGGGAGGGCAGAGAGGAGCTGGTGCACTTCGCCGGGGGTGGTGACAATGGAAGATAGACAATGGGAACATTTAGGGTACAGAGGAGGAGGAGGGGTAGGGGAGGGAGGTGAAAAATTTGATCTGAAAAACTCGTTAAAAGTTTCAGGCCTAGCACTACCAGAAAAGACGGAATCACGATAGTACACTGAACTAGGAATTCGTCCACCTTTTCTACGACAATTTATTATATTCCAGAATGATTTATTGTTGAAATTGATTTCTGAGCACGCACTATCAATGTAGTCTTTGTAGTCACGCCTCAGTAAAAAAATTAACGTGCCGTCGGTGATAGGCAAAAGTTCGTTTACTGTGAGGATTGGGAAACGATTTCATTAGCTTCCAACTAGCCTTCTTATTTTTTAGGGCGAGAAAAGCTTCGGCGGACATCCACCGGGGTCGGTTCGGAGACGATTTTTTGCAGGGAACGAAGTCGTTGACAACACTCACTACATCTACATCTACAAGTTACCCTGCAATTCACCAAGTTGGTGGGTGGCAGGGGGTGCAATGCACCAAATCCTACCTAAAGATTGTCTAACGCAATTCGAAATTTCCTATTGTGATCTCTTATTGTCCTCGGAAAGAACGAGCCTAGATAACGCTCCGTCCTACAATCGATCTCACGTATCGTCTCGATCATTTCTACCTATATACGTCGGTGCCACAATTATTCCCACTACCTCCTCTTTTAGACATTCTGACCTATATTTCTCTAGAAGTTTCAACCTTGAGTGCAATCTACGGTCTCCAGTGATACCCAGTTCAAATCGCTCAATAAAGAGGTGACGCTTTCCTTATGTTCGTACTTTTGTTTTACAAATCTGGCTGCTCTGCGCTGTACTCTTTCTAGTTGAATTATGTGTCCCTTCTCGTACGGATCCCATATGCTCGCTGCGTACTCCACTTGTGGTCTTACCAGTGATAAGTAGCATGTTTCGCGTACTTTCTCTGTAGTGTTCCGTACTATTCTACCTATGAATGCCAGTTTCTTGTTGGCCGCGCCTATAACTCGACGAATGTGCATGTCCCACGAAAGATCTCGACAAATGGTTACTCCTAAATATTTTACATACTCAGCTTGTCGAATACTCATTTCATCTATTTTATATTCGAAACCGAAATCTTTGTTTTTACTTTTCCAGAACGTGACTGCGGCACATTTAGTATAATTAATTTCGATTTGCCATTCTTTGCACCACGCTGAAATGGCTCTTAAGTCTTCACACAGAGACTGATGGTCCTCCTGATTTTTTATTTCTTTATATAGAACGGTGTCATCGGCGAAAAGCCTAATTTTACTACGAACAACCGAGCACATATCATTTACATAGATTAAGAAGAGCAGAGGGCCCAATACACTTCCCAGTAGGTCGTAAAAGAATTCGACCGCTTCATCAACGGAACCGAGTCGTAAAACATTCCATGGGAGTAGGTTGAGCACATGGTTTATTGTCTTCCAGTCAGACTTTTTCCAAGCTCTGAGGGTTCTTACGGGAAGCAGATTCCAAGAAGTCGTCGCGCTGAGCGAGGGAGCAAGGCCAGGAACACAAGCTGTTGGGGAGACACTGTTGCCAAGTAGTCGGTTGTAAGTAAAGATTAAATCGAGTGATTCGTGGTCTGACTGAAAGGCGTTTCTTCCTGCAAAAACTTTGGGAAGGGGAAGATTCGAAATCACATAGTTTAAAATGGATGATTCACGAGTGATATATGGAAGCTTTAGAAGGCACAGGGGATTTCAAAATTGGAGGAAGGATTATAAGAACAGTAAAATACGCAGATGATCAAGTACTTCTAGCAAGAAAGGAAGAGGAGCTACAAAAAATGATAAATAGAATAGTGATAACAGGTAGAAAATATGGTATGGAAATAAATACAGAAAAATCCAAGGTCATTCGAATATCGGGTAAAGAAGAGAATCTGAACATAACTATTGGGGGAAAGCCATTAGAACAAGTTTCAGAATATAAATACCTTGGAAGTATCATAACACGAGAGGCAAAATGTACGGATGAGATCAAAACTAGAATAGGAAAAGCAAAAGCGGCTTTCAGGAGAAAGAAACAACTACTTACAGGGAATATAAGGGAAGATATCCGCAAGAAGTTGATAAAATGCTACGTATGGAGTATAGCATTGTATGGGGCAGAAACGTGGACGCTAAGGAAAAATGACATCAAATACTTGGAAAGCTTTGAAATGTGGACTTGGAGGAGAATGCTGAAGATAAAATGGACAGATAGGATGAAAAACGATGAAGTGCTACGAAGAATAGGAGAGAAGCGAATGATTATACAGACTATCAGAAAGAGGAAGGCTAACTGGGTTGGACATTACCTGAGGAGAGAGAGTATGATTAAAGACGTGTTAGAAGGAAAACTAGATGGGAAAAGGGAAAGAGGTAGGAAAAGGTTTCAGCTGATAGACGATCTGAAAGGGTAAGAGAGTTATCAAGATATAAAGAGGACAGCGGAAAATAGGAGTATATGGAGAACCAGGTTTAACCATGTATAATCACGGACCTGTCTACGGACAGACTACCTATGATGATGATGATATGGATTAAATTGGCACAATGAGAGAGCAGTTGAAAAATGGTCTATGAACCACTAGTCCAGTGAAGTTTTTGGCGAACCGGCGTCAGGTGATTCCAAAATCACAGCTAAGTTAAAATCACCAAGAAGAATAAATTTACCTCGGGATACTTTTAAGAGAGAATTAAAGCAGTCCTCAAGGGAACTTTCGTCGTTGGGAGGTCTGTAGAAACAACCAATAAAAAGTTTGTTGGAATTGCTTACGTTTTGGCAAATAGTATTGCCATAATCCACATAATTTTATTGCTGCTTTAAAGACTTCGGTGCATCTATCCATGAGAATATTAAGTAAGACGTTAATGCGTAATTATATTAATGGTAAAACTTTATAATACAATACATAAAATAGTAAACGTTAATGTAAACATCGCTTGCGTAATTAAGGAATGGGGAAGGTTTAGCAAAGTTTGTATCTTAAGCCAATTATACTTATTAGATTATAGTAACACTTTCCATGGCATACCATCTCACTTTTTATAGCCTAAATGGATTTCAGAGTCCGGGAACCCATTTTGTTTCGTAAATTTGACTTTAAAATATTCATGTGGCAAATTAGACCCACAAAATCAGTCTTCTCATGGGAAAACGTATGGTTAATCTAAATTTGGTTATATCTTCAAACGTGTTTCCAGCGATTGCATCCCTAGAGCTTGTAATTCCTGCCCAAGGTTTTAATGGTTTTGAGATTCATGACCACATAATATGATGCAATTTTTTTCACTGGAAATCAAATCGAGTGAGATAACTATATTTTTAAAGTGATTCCATCGATTGTTTATTATGATTATTTGATAACAAGCACAGTCGCCAAATTTGCCGATAAAGGATGCGGAAATCTTTTAATTATTTGGGTAAAAGATGGAAAGGCAAGAAATGCTGCGTACCATTAAGCACTGCAATAAAAATTGATCTGGTTTGGTTTTATTCTCAAATCTTCCTCAATATTTTGTCTTGACTTAAAACCCCGAGCAACGCCGGGTAGTTTCAGCTAATAAAATATAATTTATAGTATAAAACGCTACTCGAATAAGTTCAAATTATCATTTGCAGTGCCTCTAAATGTGCTGCACCTTAGGAGAGTGCCTCGCTCGCCTAGCCTTTGTCCCGACTCATGATTATGCTACACCTCTCATGACTATTAGTTGATATATTTATAACAATTCTCGTCAAACTCGGATCTTTCGCAGAAATTTAAAATTTTCTTCTGAATATTTCGGTAGAAGGAACCTGCATTATTACCCAATAGGAACAATTCTTAATTTCTGACAGTTTAAGGTATTCTCAAACGATGTAAGGCGGAATAAAAAAATATTGAAGGACAGGAATACTAATAGGAAAGTCCGATTTTCAACTAAAACAAATGAGGGGAGATTTTCAGAGCAAATTACATAAAGCGCTTTTTTACCGTAAGCTAGCTTTCTATCGTAGTTAGGGATACGAAAAAAGTATCGATACTTTACTCATATCGGTAATTTTCTTTCGATACCAAGTACTTTTGTACTCGATTCTTCTCTTTCGATTTTCTAGTGACATCGGTACTTTCGGCCCGATACTTTTGTGGTATCGATACTTTTGTGGTATCGATACTTTTCATTCGATACATTATATGATTACGGTATCGATACTTTCGTTTCGATATCGTATCCCTAATCGTAGTAATGAATCGCAGATACGATGCATTGTGGATTGCATACATTTTTGGCAGCATGTACTTTTTAGCAATTTTTCCGTTTCCTCGCCAGCAGCCGATCCTTACTATGTCTAGCTCTCACGTAAATTGACCTAACCTGAAAATTTGGCTTCTCCAGGTTAAAGGATTCTAGAGATATTGCCCATACAGACAGACAAATTGAAAATATATGCCATTTTTTAAAAAGCGATGAAAATGTTGGCACAGCTAGAAAACTTATTCCAAAAAAATCAATTAAAACATTCGCAAACATTTTGCTCATGAGAGGAGCCGTCGCGTCGTTCTGAAATCGAGATCGCTTGTTGCATTCCGACGAGCAATAATGTTGTTTCAAAAGATAGCCTACTCAAATTAAAGTCTTGGAATTAATTATAGGCTCCATAAAAAACGTGTGATCTATTACTCCATTCACAGCTTTCATTATAAATGTTATCCAACTGACATCTTTTTGATAAGTAAACTTAATCGTGGAATTTACATTCGTTTTCCAGTTTTTCCGTTTGTCTTTGCTGACAGTGAGAAACATTCATGAATCTACTAAAATAACGCCCAATTTCTGTACGACTGGAATAATCGACTTAAAGCTCTGAATTCGGAAGGGCCGTGAAATTTACATTTTTGCTCGATAGCACACAATAGTGAAAAACCGTGACGAAGAATCATTGCAAAATGCCAAGGATTCTTAGTATGTCTCGGGCATAGACTTCTTTACAAGTTTATTATGATTAACGTTCTGCTCTTGATAGGATGTTAGCGCTGTTTATGATTACGATTATGAATAAATAAATTCATCCACGGCTTCCAATGAAGGATTTACAAATGCGCGTGCTTATTCTTCCTCTGGAAATGCGTTTCTTTTGTTTTATTCACTGAGTCAGCTGTATGCCGTCAAAGCGGGCTCAGCGGCACGCTACTGTCCTAAAGGGCACGTAATGATAGATAAGGCGCATGCGAGTCGTGTTACATAAAGTATGAAAGCAGTTCATTGCAGCGGTCTTTGCTCTCTAATAACAGACCGAAGGGCTGACTGTTGGATTTGCGTGTAAGCGACGCAAGGCAAAGACATGAAAGACGCTTCCTAATAAATTCATTAAAATGAATCATCGAACTCACCTCATTACTTTGATCCAGCATACGTTCGAGACGATTCCCGTAGAAAGGAAACGGTCTAGTGAACCAGATGTGCATTTCAGTTGCAAAGTACACGTCCTCGAAGGCAAGGCGTCGATCCTCTACTCTAAAAAAGAGAAATAATTTCACAATGGTGTTACATGGAATTAAAAAAATTGCATTTTCTTGCATTTATCGCGTCGAAATATATTTGCTTATATTATGACAGCGTACTGCATTTCTCGCGACTTCGAATTACATCAGCATAGATTTATTTTCACCTGAGTGAATCTGCATGTATTTATAATTGCATTTCTTAATATTTTCCAAGAATAATTTTTCTTTTTTTTTTTCTTAATACAATAAAAGCCAGATTTACGCGGTTTTTTATTAAAACTTCGGTACGGAAACTAAGAAAAAACAGAATGAAAAATATTAATAATTATTCTTGATATTAATATTAAATATTACATTCAAAACTAGGGAATCGATTACAAATTTAAAAAATTTCAAGTTTATATTTTTTAAATAATTTAAATGAGACATCCAAAAAGTAGAGCTTCGCTAGGAAATTCACCGAAGTACCCAATAAAGTAATCTAATCTATAAAAAAGAATTACAGTGACGCAGTATGGGTATTGGGTCGTCTTTTGATTAATATTGTAGTTTAAATTGAATTATTTATAATAAGGTCAATTAGAACTGCAAAGTCTTGAACGGATTACACAAGGGCACATTCATTATGGCCAAAAGTAATTGATGCAGAAATACTGCGACAAAAAAATAAACGTGCTTGCTAGTAATCAATCGTATAAACTTGTCGTAACTATGCCTAGGACGATTACTGTGATTCAAGGGGAATTATGCATCATAGATTCGTTTTGATATTTCTTCAGTCATGTTTATTTAGGTTGTCCATTTTACGTGGTAGGAAATGCAGTGGCAGAAGATAGGCGAGAGCGTAAAATGAAGTCTAAAAACAAGTGGAGAGATATGGAGAGCTCAAGTTATAATTGCATAACTTTTGATAGATGGAGAGGATTTGAGAGAGACGGGAAAATAGAGATAAATGGGGGGAGTAAGGAGATGAGAGGTGGGAAAGTGCGAGGAAAGGGGAGAAAGGGGGAGGAGAGAGGGAGAGGGAAGAGAGAGGGAGAGAGAGAGGAGGGGAGGGAGTAGGGGAGGTAGGAGAGGGAGGAGGGAAGGGAGGAGAGAGAAGGTAGGAAGAGGGACAAAAGGAGAGGGAGAGAAGAGGGGGTGAGAGAGGAAGAAAGACGGAGGGAAAGATGGAATTAAGACAGTGAAGGAGGGAGAGAAAGAGTGGAGATGTGGGAAGGATGGAATTACTCTCCATAGTAGACTTCGTTTATCAATTAAGAGAAAAGACATAAGCCGTAGGAAAAAGGAAGAAAGGACCCAGTTTTTCTTGGAACCGATCCAAATTTTAGAAGCAAGGAAATGAGAGCCTCGACGATGAATGGCGGCGACGTTGTACATAGAATGAAACGTCAGGATTAGTTCTCCGAGAGATTGTATGTATTCAAGGCGCGAGAGTTAACCAAATTTTGCTGGCTTACAATGGTAAAAACTTCTAAAGTAGAAGAGAAAGAAGACATGCGGGAATTAAGACGCGGAAGACAGAAGCAGATAAACGAGAGGAGAGGATCGAGACAGAAATAGGTACGTGTAGGTGAGCCCGCGTGCTATTTTTAGTGGCTCTGAGCCAATAAAATAAACATCCAAAGACTGCCTTGTATCGGGTAACCCTTCACATACACTACTCTTAAAATACACGCCTGCAACACACCCTTGAGGGGAACTTTGTGGGTAACTAACTTTGCGGATAACTTTTTCGGTAACTTTCTAGGTGTCTTTGTAGCTGACTTAGTAAGCAACTTTGTCGGCGACTTTCTAGGTAACACAAATATAGAACTCAATGAATAAAGTTCCTTAATATTTCAGCTTAATAATTAGGATGACATAAGTAGTGTGGCCGTAATAATTGATGTATACGAAATGAAATTGTTAGACGTCCCCTCATTTGTACAGTATTGCCTCTCAGTACTTAATTGCAGCACTTGAAGTGTTATTTTCTCAACGGTAACTCTTAATACCATTTCTCATGTTGATTTTTCTCGGCAATGAATCATACATTCCGTAAAAATAGACGAGTGGCATTCCATATCTGCTTCCAAAGGCCCAGACGGCAGTAATCTTTAAGCGTGACACAGGCCATAAAATAAATCAAAAGCATAAAAGACTTCTTTTGCAGACTGTGACAGCACCGAAATTTAAAAATCCTTACTTTATGGAGCGGAAGATTACGGGCTCGCCCATTACTTCTTCAAAATATGGTTTCCATTTAATTCTCGTACTTTAAGAGCAGTGGCGGCTCGTAGCTAAAATTAGTGGGGGTGCTGCTCCAGAAAATTTTTAGCCTTTGTTTTAAAATTGTGTAAAAGGAAAAAAACATGTATAAAAAGAAAATTTATTCAGGAACTTGATAAAATCTTAACAAAAAAAACAAACATTTATTACTTACTTTAAGTTAAATTGTTACAGTTCAAGCTTGATCTATTCATTTAAAAATGAAATCCATTCTTCTTGTTTTAATTTGCGCAAAAAGTTCAACAATTTTCTCCTTGATCTCTGGATGACAATTGAGGAAATTTTTCTCCATTGAAAGTACTGCAAGCGCATTTAGTCTTTCCGAATTCATAGTGCTTCTTAAAAAAGTTTTTATTCTTTTCAATGTTGAAAAGCAGCGCTCTGCCTCTGATGTAGTCATGGGAATTGTCAAGAGGATTTTTATCAGTTTCGTAATTTCACTAAAAACATCATCTAGATTATTTTCTAAGATAAATTTCAGCAGCTCAATTAATTTGCAATATTCATGAATATCAGTCCTACAATAGAATACTTTTAGTTCAGTTTCAAGCTTTTCTTTGTCAATCATGGGATAAGCTTCAGTGGTCAGTACTATCTCTTTTGTGGGATGTTCATTCTTAAATCTAGTGAAGCATTTCTTGTTGAACAATTTAGCAGCTACTAAGTGTTTAGTGGAAGAATATCTGTCCATTATATCAACACATATATAGTCACACACTTCCTTAGCTTCTGCCATTAGTGTCTTTGAAGGATTCTCACAGTACTTTGAGTTTCTCAATTCTAAAATAGCAGTTTTGAAATTTGTTATATATTCATTAACTTTAAACACACTAATTTCTCGAGATTGCATTTGGTTGTAAATTATTTCAACATGAGGCATAATCTGATGAAAAAGCTCTAACCAAAACTTGAAATAATCATCATTCAGGTATTTTAAAATTCCTGTTGCTTCTGCAATGGTTTGATCTGCATTTGATGTTGACTGAATTTCAGTAAGGCAGTTTTTTAAAGGTTGCAAATTTCCATGAACTCTGTTTATGGTCCGTATGTTGAAATTCCATCTTTTAGAGGATGGACGTGGAATGCTGACGTCCATATGTTTCTTGAGAATGGACACACGTTGTGGTGATCTTGAGAAGAATGTTGGAATAGCCAGAATGTTAGAGAAAAATATTCTTGCGTTTCGTGTAATACTTGCTGCATTTCTCATTATTAAATTAAGTTGATGTGCATAACAGTGAATGAAATGTGCATTACTATAAACTGCTTTTATTTTTGCTTGAACTCCTGCTTTTTTGCCTTTCATGACATTTGCACCATCAAATGTCTGAGCTATCAGTTTTTGTCCATTTCCTTGAAGGATTATGTCCAATTGTTCTAAAATACGTTTTGATATGCCATCTGCAGTTTGATTTTCTGGAATAAAGAATCCCCAAAAACGCTCAAATATTTCTTCATTCAATACGTACCGTAGAACAAGGACCATTTGAGTGTGTTCCGAAACATCTGTTGTGTCATCAGCCATGACAGCTACAAAGGAAGCTTTTCTAATTTCCGTCCTTATCTCCTCATGGTATATTTGTAGCAGGCAGTCAAGTATCTCATTCTGAATGGTCTTAGAAACACCTTTGAAGACTGCACTGGTTTCTAAGTGATTCTTCAAATCTGAATCTAATTTAGATGCAAAATTTACTAATCCTCTAAATACCCCTGGATTTACTGAATCGTCTTTTTCATCATGTCCACGTAAGGGAGTTTCAAAGTTTCCACAAAAGTAAATGCAGTCTATTATTTTGGACAAAATTTCACGGTTCTTTTTAACTTTTATATTATGCTCATTGATTGAAAGTCTATATGCCTCACTAAGTTTCTCCTAAATACTTACGGTTCCTAAAAGTGATAGTGAAACAACATTATCAACGTGCTTCTTTGACTTCTCATGCTTTTCAGTTTTTTCTTTCATTTTGTTTATATTTCTAAAACCATCTTTTGTCCACGGTACATCACCTCCAAACAGCAACACGGGAAGCAAAACAGTGCATTTTTTACTTCACAGCCGCAAAGCCAACTTTTCCGTTGGTACCATTCAGAATTAAAGCTACGATTATATTTCTTGTTGTTGCTTTTGCCTGGCTGAGATATTAGAATATCAGGTGTTGAACGACCTCTTTTCTTAACTGTAACTTTCTCATGGAGAGATAGCTGTGAAAACTTAAGCTGTTGAAGTTCACTTACAGTCACAGAACTTATTTCTTGGGGATGCAGGGCCATGGTTAAAGTTTTCTGTTAAATAAAAGAACCGAAAAATAATGAATCAAATAGAGTAGCTGGAAGCAGAATAATAATCTAATTCTACACTCTTCTACACTTTATCACATTCAAGAATATGGTACACGGTTTTTAAGCACAACACACGCTGAGTAAAAAAAAACTTCCTTCCACCATCATGCCAGAGCCGGCACTGCGAGAGCAACAGTGCTTTCTCTACCTGGCAGTCCCGCCTTCCTCCCCACCCCCCTCCTATGTGCGCATGCGCACAACAGTCAAACACCACGTCGCTGGCACTGTGAAGCGCACAGTTCCATACAAAGATTTTTGTATCTTTTTCATAAACTGGGGGATGGCTACTGAAGTACTGACATTAAGCTTAAGGAATATATGTTGTACTACAAAAATAAAGAAAGAATTAAAGAAAAAAGGACTCATTATATTAAATGTTATCGATAATATCAAGTGGAAATAGGGGGTGCTGCAGTTCCGCAGTGCCTATATACGAGCCGCCACTGATTAAGAGTAAAACCCAGACTAACTAAGCGTGTTATTTGGGACTGGAGAAAACATGGATAATTAATACTGCGAAAAATGAAAATTTCAAACCAAAATCATTAAAATTATCTGTCAAATACGGCAAATCGTTTATTTAGCTCGTAAAGTAACTTACGTGCCGCATTCATCCAAATGAATACGATGACCACCTAATATAAAGTTTTACTAGATTAAATGCTGAGATTTCTGTAACACACGATAAAGTAAGCATTAAATAACTTAGCTCGTCGAATGAGACAGTGCTGCTTATAAGCTAACGATAAATTAATGAATAAATATATTTACAATGTGGCTAGAAAATCTGACCATAAAGGGACCTCGGAGGGAAAATTCTGAGCTACCTCAGAACTCCCAGTCTCCCGGTTATTTTGCGAGTGGATAATTGGAATTTTGTTGTAAGTATCAATTAGAAATTTTTAATAATCGGTGCAGTATACATAGCACAAACTTTCTCATTTACATTACTGCATCCAAACTCTATTCCCAATACTGCCTATCGCCGACTTGAGCCTAGAAAAATCACTGTTGCTACAAAAACAACAAAACCGCGGAAAACCTTTTCCGCACGTAAATATTAATAGTATTAATATATTGATAACCTCATACATGTGAAAAACGGAGTTGATAACTAGTTGCAACATACATACATATCAAGCATTATGTGGGATGGCAAAGCCATTTAGGCGCTAAAGCATTGTTACTAAACTGGGACTGTCGCATGACGTCAGGGTACTGGGAGGGGAGCTGGGCGAATACTCGATCTATCATAATGTCGCTGGACACTATGCAGTATTTTTTTGAGGTATCTGTTTATGTAATATTGTTCATGACACCAAGTTGTACAACTGAATGAATTTTAATCAAAATCTTTTGTTAGCTTTGAATAACTCGACATTTTGTGTATACCAACACGAATTAACTATACTTCATTGTCGCGCTATATCGTTCATCTCTGCAGAAGGTCTACTCTGGATGATAGTATGCATAAATACGAGATATAATTTCATTTCGTTTAACCGCTTGGGCCCTATAACCGCGCACAAACAGACGGCATGGAGAAAATCACTTTTTTGGACTCAAGGACACCTAAAACTTGCATTTTCATAAAGATCTCGCAGTGAAACTTTTTTAAGATTACAATACCTACTTTATAAATATATATTATGTATATGAGAAATTAAAATTATTTGTATTAACCTATTTTCTATATATATATTATGTATAGGAGAAATTAAAATTACTTGGATTAACCTAGTTCATCTCGAATGCACGCGAAAGTGTTATTTTTATCGACTAGGTATTCTCGTAGATGAACATTCCGGACCTGATAGATATTTCCCGCAGCACCTTCTGGCTTGTCATGGGTTTGTTGGATTATTGAGAGACGGGCAATGTTACTGTGGAGAGTAATTGTCTTCTCCCTCTTTTTGGAGTCTTTCTCGATAATATCCCTCCAACCCACCGTGTCTTAAAGGAAGCAGACGGAGCACACGCCACCTCCACGGCTGAAACTTTCTCACTTTCTGCGAAAAGGAATGATTGATGGCATGCTCAAAAGATCCTCTTATCCTCTATAGCTTTACTTGTTTACAACGTTCTGTGAAGCAAAAGATGAACGATCGAGGATCTGACCTGCTCCCGCGATAATGCGTCGTTCAGAACGTGCCAAGAACGAAAAGTCGGAAATGTTATCGATGCCCGAGAAATTCAATAGTATTCAACCTCGAAATGTTTAATATAATAAAGAAGATAAAGTTACACCTCACTTCAAGTTTCTTTACGAAGTTTGCACCATTAATGCCATCAAAGGAGAAAATTAAACAATTAATCGTCATAAAATCTAATTAGTGAAACATATAAGATATTAACAATAAGAAGGAACAAGCAGGAAAATGGCCAAGGAATCATGGTAGGCGGTGAGAGACTAAAAAGAAGAAAAAGGTTTTAAAGTAGGTATATTCAAATTAAAGAACTTCAGTATCAACAAGATGGAAAAGTATACTCTATAAATGGAATAAACTGAGATTTCAATGGCGTTCTCAATGGGAAAGAAACAGTATCGAAAGATTGCGCGATTCTCAGAATCTATCCCCGAAACTATAAGTCGTAATTATATGGTCTCGGGGACTATATTGTAGTAAATGTTGTTCTTTATCCAAAAAATCTTTTTAAATCTATAACTTACAGATCATATAAGAGCTGGGCAGAGAAAAGTTTGGTGTTTCATTGTTGCTTGACGGATGCCAATTAACGAGATACGTGTATAAGTTTATTAAAGTAATTATGTAAAGTGGAAGTTCCAATTGACGGATGCAGTTCAAATCACAATTGGGCAATATATATCAATAACAATCACCCATACTTAATCTCATTAAAATCAGTCCAGCGGTTTAAGAAATGAAAGTTACGACGGAAGGACGGACCAGACGTGCCCATAAGGCGTCCCGCTATTACCGCTTCGCTGGTAAAGAACGCCTAATAACAGAAAATTATATATGTACTTGTCTTAGGTATCCTCAATAGCAAATAACAAGGTTATAAGAAACTCAGATTAAGAAATAATTTTTCAATTTTTTATGCATAAGTTCTTATTCTTGAATTTATTTTCAGACATCAGAAGAGCTCGATAGCTCTATGGCGAGTCTGGAAAGCACGATAGATAATAATGAAGAAAAGCTAAACAGAGATAAGTAATATAGTGGCGGAGAGATAGAAGGTACATATATGGATGCGTCATGGAACTTTTATGGAGTAGATTGCTTTTTTGTTTGTATGGAAGTTCTGGCCAATCAACCTCTTGGATATTTATAGCCGTTACTCCTTCTAAACCGAACACACACAGAAGTGAGGAGAAAAACCTGGTGCCGGCATTAGTCTATTCTTTACGAAGAGCACCAAGGAGGCCAACTGCTTAACGTCCCTTCCGAAGGACGGAACGCTGACATGCACGATCTCCTCATATCACACAAGTAGAGAACAGGACGATCCCAGGTTTATCAAGATGATCCAAACAGAATTTATGATGCCTACTTTCCATTTTATCATTTATTTAATACATTGGTTTTATAGCCTTAAAGTCATCGCAGATACGTAGCTCTTTGTGTTCCCAAATTTCATAATTTAGCGTTATAAATACTACAAATACACTCGAACGGAATATTAAATTGATCACGCGTATTTGTGCGACAAAAACAAGATTGGAAAGGTGTACTCCATGTCGGAGTACACAGAGTTCCCAAATGCGTTCTTTGATATTTCACAATGTTCTCAATATTTTTCGCTAAGATGGGAATTTAACGAGAAACAAGCAAGGTAGGTTGTAAAATTCATGTAGGTCTTCATGTGAAGTAGTCGTAATTATTATCTGATTTTAACGAAAATTGGAATCGGTCAATTAATTTTAACAAAACTACCCTAAAACAAATTTCATCACAATATGTCAAGCGGTTCCCGAGTTGAAACAAAGGAACATTGTTAACTACATGTAAGCCTTCATGTAAACTGATCGTCATTGTTGTCAGATTTAAACCAAAATTGGAATCGATAGATAGCAAAACTCCCTAATACCAAATTTCATCAAAATACATAAAGCGGTTCCCGAGTTGAAAGAAAGAAATATTGTCAACTATTTGTAGGTCATATAAAGTGGTCAGAATTGTTCTCCGATTTTAACCCAAATTGGAATCAATCAATCAATTTTAGCAAAACTCTCCAATACCAAATTTCATCAAAATACATCCACCGGTTCCCGAGTTGAAACTAAGGAGCATTGTAGGTCTTCGTGTAAAGTGGTCATCATTGACGTCCGATTTTGACCAAAATTTAAATCGGTCGATAAATTTTAGCAAAACTCCCCAATACCAAATTTCATCATAATACGTCCAGCGGTTTCCGAGTTTTAACATGCGGACCGACGGACGGACGGAAACATGCGTTCACTTCGTGAAAAGAACGCACAATAACGCGTGTACGTATTAGAATACTAGTAGAAGGTGCTTGCATTCTGCAAGTATATCATCTCACCTTGAAAAAACAATCATTTTTCAGAAAGATATTTCGTCATAGGAAATATTTCTTTAATTCAAAAGATTTCTCCTTGGGACCGATCTTCGTTTTTTCTTATGTAACAATAATGGAGTAAAACAATTGCTAATTTTTGCAATTTTAGAAATATTATACCTTTTTCACATTGGATTAATAATGCCACACATTTCGGCTAAATTTTAAATTTGTAACACATTTAGAAGTGAAATAACATTCATCTAATTGTTTAAAATTAAATAATTTTTAACGGCTGCAATAACAACTCCATGGATACATTGAAATGTTTATTCGTTTATATAGACTAAACTCTAAATAATTTTAAAATGTCAGCTCTCTAACTCGCCCCGTAGTATCTAAACATATACCTATTTGTTTAAACTTTAAGAATTTTTAACTGCCAAACAAATTAAAATATCAAAATTTGTATAGTCCCTATTTCGTTTTTTTTACAAATTCTACCTCTAAAAGAAATTTCAACTCCGTAGCATGTGCGGAAATACATAAACCTTGAAATTTTGTTTAAACAAGTGCGAATTTTTAGAGTCCGCATTGTTGCACTTTTAAAAAAATTTCGTTTGTTCTAGTCGGGTTTGCACAAAGTCCTACCTCAGAAAAAAATTTCGAATCTCTAGTTCATCTAAACATTAGTATCCTCCTATATGTTATATGTATGTTATATCCTCCTCCTCCACTGTAAGGAACGTCTATATATAATGATACGTATATGTTATCTGTTATATCCTCCTCCTCTGTAAGAAACGTCGATATATAATGATACCGAATCTGAGTCTAACAATAGTTGTTATGACAACACTCGTAATGAGTGATAAAAACTGCTAAATCGCCAGTATTTACGCAAAATTCTAAGAAATACAATCGATAAGCAAAATTCTACGATAAAAATTATAATCTCCATTCCTTTCCTCAGAGAATAATACAAAACTCGATCCGATGTTACAATTCTAAGATAATTTAATGTGCAATAGAAAATTACCCTGCACGATGGATTTCAGATTTCTCATGTAAATCAAATGGGAAGGATAGTTCCTGGATTCGAACCCGAGACTTCAATCTTCGCGACAAAAACTATCCTAGGGAAGCTCGGCCCCTGTAGCAAGAGATTTCCACAAAAATTCATGAAAATCAGTGTATTGGTTCAAAAGTTAATAGAGGGGGAAGGGCAGACAGACAGACACAACGGCAAAACTATAAGCCTATTTCCATTCTGGAAAGTAGGCTAAAAATCCGACCTCCTCCGCCGAATTCGAACCTGGGACCGCTGCGTGGAAGGCAAGCGCTCTAACCACTCCGTCACACCACACCTTTTTATGGAATAGATACGTACCAAATATGTACGAAAAGGCCATATATTGTAGAGTATATAGCGGGGGTGGACAAACTGATTTTCCCTCGGAGCCCCATACGATAATCTTCAGCGGTTCGAGAGCTGCATGACACATTTTTTGCTCTTAAATTTACTAAGAGAAAACATAACTTGCAACCGAAGCAATTCAGATATAATGCATGTCTCTTAGGCATTTCCGTCACGTCTCAAGTCACCTTATGTATTCTGTAGTAAAAATGACAAAACGGCATTGAATGGAATTTAAAAGAGCGAGCCGCGATTTGGCTACCCCTGGTATATAGCATAGGTACATTTTAAACCGATCTTGACATATAAAGCTGAAATCTGGCCATTAAGAATCAAAGATCGAAGCAGACTACAGGCTGTAGAAATGAAGATATTGGGAAGGATAGAAAGACAAGACTAGAGGGAATAAGAAATGAGGAAATCAGAAGGAAATCGGATGTAGTCCCAATTGCAACATAAATCGGGAGGGGCCGGTTAAGCTGGTTTGGACACGTTATTAGAATGGATAATCGGAGAATACCAAGGGAGATGATGGACAATAGGATCGATCAAAAAGCCCTAGGAAGAGATGGAGATTGATTTAGGAGGGATTGAAGGAAGAGAAAATGTTGGAAGTCAGGAAAAAATGAAAAGCCATCGTCACGACGCCGATATCCAGATAGGAGAAGGGCTAGAGAGAAAGAAAGAAAGTATTAATAAATCGTGAATAATTACAGTGTGCCTCTTAAAAATATTTTGTTCGTCGTTAAGATGAAGAGAGGCGTTGCGTGGTCTCTCTTCACACTAGAGGTCGACGCGCTTATTTTCATCGTTTTGGAAATGTTGACTAAACTTCAATTACTTACACAACTCATTTATTGCTCACACAATCTGTTTTAATACGATTATTTTTCATTCAATTATTTTATAACGGCGCAGTTTTAAAATATCCCATGGAGTGCGCGAAAATGCTCATTAGAATACGTCCTCTAGAAAGGTCGATAAATACCTCTGCGCTAAACGGCAGTTAGGAAGATTATTTTGCTAGTAAATACATCTTCAAGGCAAGTAATGAATCCATGTCTTATAATGAATGCCATCGCCAACGACCGACGCTTCAGCGACCAAGTCGTGGTTGGACGACGGACTTTGATTCGGCATTGTAAACACGCTCGGTATGCATCGTCGAGAAAAATGTAAATATCACGCGTCCGCAAATGATGTGGAATTTGTCGCCGTTGGGCTTGGTCACTGTCAATTCATCACGTCAATTTTCGATAGGCTGAAATATTTTTACCTCAAATAGCGCAGAAATTGAATTTCTAAACGGCACGAGATTCTCAGGACTGACACAAAACAGTCGATGCTCTCGATAGATTTGCCTTAAAAATAAAAACGATTTGGTTGAATCATCCGTAGTGTTGGACATTCCATCGAATCTTTCAGAAAAAACTGTTTTCTCGAAGCGTCATTACACGAAAAATTTATGGTGCAAGTTGTTTTGCGATTTTCACGTCAATTTGTAAGCACCCATGAATCGGTAACAGTAGAGAAAATGAAAATAGCGGACGATAAATGAGAGGGAATGACTCTGATCTAAAGTAATTAGCGAGTTAATCTCTCTTGCTTGATTACTCCATTATGAACAAATTGCATTGCGAGATCGAATCTAGCGCCTTTTATCGTTTTATTAATTTGTTCATCGACCGAATGTACGACATAATGAGTTTCTTAACAGTAGGCATGTATGTTGTGTTTGTCGCCTTTCCCAGGTTTTTTTGGTTCAACCAAAATTTTACTTTAACACAAATGCGGTAGTAATGATTAATCCAGATAATTTTTTTAAAGTTCAAGAATATTTTTTAAATAAATTAATGGATACCAAATCTCCAGTTTTGACTGAATAATTATTCAGTTTTTGCATATTTTTCTAATCTAGCGTTTGATAACATGGCTTCTCCCGTAAATTTCTATTGTGCTTCCAAAGGGAGCGATCGCCCCCCCCCCTCCCAATTACTCTCTACTGGGTTTATTCTTAAATTCATTCCGCGCAAAATTACTTGTTTCGACAATGCAAATTGTCCGTGCGTTAAGGGAAAGTAAGATTCCGATAGGGGTAGGGATTTTCAAAATGTAGGGTTATCAACTGAGGCGTATTCAAGAAGGGGGAAGAGCGATCCCCCCCTTTAGGAAGTTTCTGGATCCGCCACTGACCTCCGGCATAAACTGTTAATAATCTAGTTCCCCAAACTGATGTTATCAAAACAGGATGAGAAGGATGTAAAAGTCATTAATGAAAGTGCTTCATCGTAGAAAAAGCCAAGAAATGTTTGCTAATAATAAGCAATGAATGTGGATTACAACCGCTCCAAGTTCTTCCCTTATGTTGATTCCCATAAAGAATTTTCATTTAATATTTAAAAATCTACCCTCGATAAATAATTTAATCTCGAAAACAGACATTATTTTTTGTTAAATTTGAATGATCAAGACAATGCCGTTCCTCGTTTTTGCCGCCAACCGCATCAAATTTTTAATTTGAAACGCTTTATCAACATAACAGCCTCGCGGCACCTATTAATATTCAGTACCTTCTTCCAGGAAATATACCCAAAAGGATTAGTGGGTACCTCTGCAATATAACGCAAAGAAGAGAAAAGCGGAAGTTAAAGGGAAATGGATAAAGGAACCGCTTCCTTTTTTAAAACTAATAGGATGATATTAAAGGATTGGTACAATACGATCATTCGTTTATTATTATTAATTAAAAGATAATTTGTTAAAGTTAAGCTTTTTTGATAATATGGCACGACAAACAGGCCGCACCAATTAGCAATGCGCGGTATTAACTCGCCAATAACATTCCTTATACAAAACATTTCACAAAAAACGCACAAATTATTCATGATACGTCCAACGTTAAAGGAGCGCGTGAATATTTGACGATGTCTGTGCAAATGAGTTTATTACCCGATAAATTTGATTCCCAGCTATCACACACCTTTTTATTGAACAGTTTGGAGCCGTAATTATTTATACGAATACAATATTTGCGAGAGTAGTTTCAGAAAATCTACATCCGACAAAGCTAGCTTATATTTTAGCGGCCATCGATCGTTCTGACGATAAAAGTGACCTTTAAGATGGGTGGTTGATGAATAGGGGTTGCCCCTAAGATAACTTTTATTGAAGTATATTGCACGATATTGCCCGCTAGATCAGCTGTAGATGGTCATCCGTGTGTTCCATCCGCTACATCCACCATGTGACCCCTCTCCTTCTTGGCAAGCCACGAATTCCATCAAGATTGATTGATGATGAAGGTAACTTCGAAGGCCACAAAACAGTTCGAAAAACCAGACTTGCATTTCGGCAACAAAGCATCAGTCCGCAGTGGTAACCCGTCGATTGCGTTGATTTGCTAGAGAAGTTAACAACATTAGACCAGACGCATTGCTGGAAATGATTGGGAGAAATCCGCATAACGAAAAAAAACACAAAATATTACCGAATTTAATGATTTAAGTAAAAACGCTTCAACTTGAACCAGTTTCATGGATAAGACTCTACTTGATTTATAAATTAAAGGACATTTCGTGTGTTGGAGCTATGACGTCATCATGCATGCTTACGTCGTTGGTTGCTATTCAGGATATCATAATGTATATATGTAATAATATAGCAATTCCTAAAAAAACATCCAATCGATTTAATTATAATATATGGATTATTAATTCCCATCTGAAAGCATTGGACTCGTTGCCATGGTATAGTTAACATTTTTAATTGTTAATAACTGCATTTCATTTTTTCTCTCTTTAACCCTAATCCTACCAGGCTCATTTACCGACGTTAACTACCGGGGGTGTGACTTAGAGATACAAATGATAAATTTTGAAGATGTGATTCATTAGGACATTATTTTATTATTCACACACTATGCATGATTACATGAGATTTCTAAAAGCTACCGTGAGCAGACCAGACCCGACATCCAGATCCGACTTCAGACCTGTTGGGTGGAATGAAACACACTGTTTTAGGTTTGAGTGGCTACACTGGCACTGCCCGACTTCAGCAGACCTTACCAGACCACTTCAAACTGTCTGAAAGAACCAAACCAGTTAGATTTTTCCACAGACGTCGCCAGGCTTTCTACCACGCAGTTGAGTGTTGAGATGGAAGATAGTAAATCTACGTTAATAAAAATAGTGCAAGGTGAGTTAGACACTGGAAATTTTGCAAGATTATAGGTTATTGGTCACAACCAAAGAGAAAAATCGAAAATTCCACAATTGTTTATTTTCGGGGTTGTTCTTACCCCATTGTACATTAAAGTTTAATAATTTTTATCTCGAAAACTATAAGTCGTAGGTACGTGCTGTTGCAAACGTTTTTGTAGAAAATATTGTCCTCGACCTGAATAAATTTTTTAATGGATACCTTACAGATCATATAAGGACTAGGGAAAGGAAAATACAATTTTCCGGACATTTGGTGACGTCATCACGCCGAGACATCGTGTAGTTGCGGAAAAAAGCAAGCATCGCCCTCCCCGCTTCTTAATGAGCATACAATGCCTATTCGTTCTAAAGGTAATTTTTCATTGAGATGGTTCTCAATCCTAATTGTGCGTGAGACTTCATAATCTAAAATTAACAAACCGATCTGAATTTTTTTGCAGAATGCAAGCACCTTTTGTTAGTTAATATCAAAACAGATTACTAATTTTCCCGAATAGATCCTTAATTTCACACGTTTTAAAAAGTTCACCCTATGCATGTAATCGCAAAAGATTATGCACCCAAAATCGCTTATTGATATTCCCCAATTCAAGGGTTTATTCTGATAAATACTCATCCCACTCGTCGTCGGACTTGAGGAGCTCATGATTCACAGGATTTACGAAGCAGAACGTCGCCCGACTAGTCTGAACTACTGTAGCCACCCCGGCCTGTCAAGTCGGTCGGTCGGATCGGATCTGGAAGTCGGGTCTGATATGATCCGCTTTCAGTGTAGCCGCTGCCTAATGCTGAAAATTCAGATAACGCGGATTATACGCATACGTAATTCGCATTAACGCGGTTTGGCCCCTGCTTGGGAATGGAGAATCCAGACCGCTGAGCGAGGAAGAGACTAGCGCAGGGGTTTCCAAATCCAATTTCCCGCTGGCGGGCCACAGCATTCCAGGTAGACCACAGAGACTGCCCAATTCTTGTTTTTTTTTCTTGACAGACATATGGCCACACCATTTTCGAGTTGTACCTGATAAAGTGCAGAACACGGTATGACTCATGCAACTTGCATGAGTCATACCGTTTTCTGCATAGTGTTTGGTTTCTGGCAGTTGCTGACAACTTATTCACTGGTGTTTTGTGGCGCGCTTGAGTCACTAGGCCATGACATGCCAGGCCAAAAGCCATTTGGGCCACATGGCGAAAAAAGTTGGGAAACACTGGACTAGCGGGATGCTAGTGTGGTTTGTTTATAAGCTCAGCTAACCGGGAACAACACTGTTTGCAGATGCATGCCCATCAGAAAGAGGTTTTCGAATTTTTTGTCCCAAGGAAGGCGACTGAAGGGGTGTGGAAAGCAATCCCCTTCTCACTATGCAAATCTAGGATCGCATAACACGAATTCAAATTACGCGGCGCTTATTCAGTTCGCATCCCCGTTGTTAATAGTTTTCTCAACCGTTTTGCGGCTCTCGTAATCATCTTCTTCACCAATGAATTTAAATTTTGGAATCGCACCTGGTGGGTAATTTTATGCTACATACTTTTTAAAATATTTTATTTTCATCATTTTTGTTTGGAGTAAATGCAGCTTTGTTTATATGAAACGACTTTTGCTGTCTCTTTTTCGATATTTTATTCATATTAATGTCGGCAACTCCTACTTTTCTTTTCTTGATATTCGAATTGCTGATGCACTTCTGCAACAAATTTTCGGATATTGAGGTAAATAATAAATGAATACTCACGCCTTAACGATTACAACAGTTTAACGAAGAAATGGGTCCCGGAATTTTTATTTTTCGATACAAGCTCGTTTTCATAGCAACGCATCCCGGAAGTATCTCGAGGGGCGCTTGAATAAACCAACAGAAAGAACGAGGAGCGCTTCGACAAAAGTCAATTTTCTTAGCTTTAACATTCTACTGGAAGGCATCTAACAGGCTTTAAGCGAGAATCTGCTGCCGTTAGCAATGCATGGCTTCAAGCGCAAAAAATTATGTCGATGGTGATTTTTTCGAGCAAAAATGTCTTCATTCCAACGCACTGAAAGTTTGTAACGCGGCAAAATTTTAAAAATTTTGAAGATCAGTATGTATCTGAAAAAAGAAGAGAACGATCCATTTCTTCGATGAATGAAGACAGTATCCATAAATTTTAAGATTTGCATTTTATTTTCCACAAAGGAATCGTTTTTTTCCATCTTTAAAGCGAATATAAAAGTCGCGCATAAATTCATTTTATAGTTTCATCATAGGTAATCTGTCCGTAGACAGACCCGTGAATAGTATTGGTTAATTAGACCTGGTTGTCCATATATTCATGCTTTCCATAATCTTCTTCATTTCCTGGTAGCTCTCATTCCCTTTCAAGTCGTTTATTGGCTAAAATTCCAATTTCCCTTCTAAACCGTCTTTAATCATGCTCTCTCTCTCTCCTCAGGTAGCGTCCGATTCAGTTCGCCTTCCTCTTTCTTACAGTCTGTATAATGATGTGCTTTCCTCCACTTCTCATTAGTCCTTCCTCGTTTTTCATCTCATCTCAGGGCGTCGAACCGAAATGTTTTTCGCTCCGGTTCACGCAAAACACAAAATTTCGCTTCGGTTCCGCTCCAGCAACCAACATTGAACCAGTTCGAAGCGTTTTTTTTTCGCCTTGACTTTCAAGAGGGTTCCAATATAACCTTTATTAATTAATTTTATTTAAAACAAATATGTCTTCAATATCGCAAATTAAGGAGACAAATATAGATATCCGCGCGTAACATCGGGCGAGCAACCCCTTCCACCCTGTAACAAACAATAAAACTTTTTACGGATTCCCCCCATTCCATTTTGCGTTACTTAATTTGTGAAAGGCTCCTTTTACATGACTCTGATACGGTTTTAAAGGAATTTTAAATTAATTTTTTCCCTTTTAGCGCGTATAAAAGCTATTAAAAATCTTGTTTATATATTTTTTAGTCTTTAATTTTATGTAAAACCGTTGTTATTCTTTTAAAAGACAGCAATGATTTCATTTTACGAATTCACTATTCATTTTTTAGTACATTATTAGCACGTTTTATCAAAAGTAAAAAATGCTAATATTATCACTTTGTGTCTGTCTGTGGACAGTCAACTTTTTTGTTCTAAGAGATATTAGGAATATTGTTTTTGAATTAGATAGCTCTTATCAAACAATGAATTTTCCAATTACTTACTAGATTTTCCGCTTGGTGGCTTCAAAGACGAAAAATACAGAACTTTTAAACGGTATTGTAGCAGAACTACTGAAGCTAGAGGAGGTAAGTTTTCACGGATGGGAAGATGTAGTGAAAATGTACATTCCCAAGGTACGGGTTGCCCCCTCCCCGAATGGGGGAAACAAATCAGAAACTTGAAAATATTTAAGAAAACGTTCTTCCACCTCTTGCTTTAAGCAAGGGTATGTTATTTGTTTATATAAATGGCCTAGAGCAGGGGTTGCCAACCTAGGGATCCGGAGCCACACATGGCTCCTTGAGTGTATACATACTTGTGGCTCTTTAGAAGTCAGCTAAATGCCTTTATCAGCCAGGAAACATCCGTATCGCCATCACTCGAATCTTTAAAAAAAATATTTTGGAATTAAAAAAAACAAACAAAAAATGACTCTCTTACTCCGAAAGGTTGCTGACCCCTGTCCTAGGATGTTCTAAAAATATACTAGATTTTTCTGAAATATATATCCATGAAGCGTGATATATTGAACACATTTTTGTGTTAGAGGAATTGTCCCAAGAGAAAATATAAATTTTGAAACGAAGTTGATATGAACGTAACTTGTTTCGGCCTGCATTGAAAGGGATAAAAGTTGAAATTTTAGTCAGTAAAAATCATGAAATACGGTGAACACAGCTTACAGCTCTTAGCCACATATTCGTCTCATACTATTTCAAAAGTAGAGCTTTACACACGACAATAGACACAATTCATACAAATTCTTTGAATTTTGGAAATGTTATGCGAAGCTTAAGACCGACCGGCTAAAATCTTCGGAATAAATAAAAATATGAATCAATCTTTGGTTATTCTTAATTTTCACGAAACCTCCAATAACAAATTATTGTTTCGTGTGTATTTCTTATATATTCTCGAAGGTGTGTTAATCTGTCTATTGATCTAAAAACTCGAATACAGAAAAGACTACAAGGATCAAACTTGGTACGACATTCTTTTCTATTGAAAGAAAAGGACATGCATTCATGTATTCCATTCCAAGGGCCCAAGTTCGATTTTAATCAGCTAAAATTGGAAAACTGAATACATAAGTGAACAAAATTTTTTAACATCCTAGAAAGAAAAAAAATCAACAACAGTCATAATGCCTACGATAAAAAGATCACGTTTAGGTCAAAATAAATCCAACTAAAATAACGACATACAGAGCAGCAGAAATTGCAGTAAAGAGGTAGAACCGACTTCAAGCACGCATCCGATTAAATTGAATGAAATTAAATAAAAACATTTATTCATATATTCCCGGAAAACGCCGGGTATATCAGTTAGTATAATATATATACAAAAAGTGCTAACCTGTAACAAACGACAGTGAATCCGCGCTTAGCACAAAAACAGAACGATCCTTGTTCCACAGCTCCTATGAAAACACTTGCGGAAGATGAGTACAATTTACATGGGGAAGAATTGAAAGTTTGCAGAATTTACACGAAGCGAGAAAGAGAAACGAAATATACCACGGTTTTCTATTTGCGTTCAGAATTTTCTTTTCTTCGGTTCGGTTCCACTCCGATCCAAAAATAACGGTTTTTCGGTTCGGTTCCGGTTGGAGTCCTGTTCCATCTGTCTATTTTATCTTCAGCATTCTTCTATATGTCCACATCTCGTAGGTTCCCAAGCATTTCATATCATTTTTACCGAGTTTCCATATTTCTGCTACGCATAAATGAATACTCCATACGTAGCATTTTAACGATTTGGTTGCGTATATCTTCCTTTATTTTTTCCATCCGTATGAGTTTCTTCTTCCGAAATCGGTTTCTGCTTTAGCTGTTCATTGATGTAATTTGTATCTCCTATCATAACAGGAGATGCAAATTGTACTTCCGAGGTGCGATTTTCTAGGAATTATGATTTACTGATATTAAATAGAATTACGCATCGATAATGACATACTGAAACGACTGCAGTCGGTTCCTCGACATGTATTTCCGAAAAAGGAACGAAAACCTTTCATCTCCAGATGATAAGATATTCATTCCACTTTTATTTCAAAGGAAGAAGGAATTCTCATGAGTGACGTATTCCCTGCATCGTCGCTTCGCGGATAACTTCGCTTCAAGGGCATAAAGAAATTTTGATTGCCAATTTCCGCGATTCGAATGAAATTTCCATCGCCATGAGAGTAATTCTAAGGATAAGGCCAACGTATGAGCGAAATAAGGTCGTTTCCATGACTCCTTCGATTTTATAAGACGCTTCCAATTACCCAACTCATACAATTCCTTTTGTCCGCGTGGCGCGCTTTTAATGAGGTCCTATACCCACGCTGGAAACGAAGAAATTTTTTCAGAGAGTACCGTTCCACGCTGCCGCAACGTCAATTTATGTATCTAAGTATAGGGCTGTAACAAAAAATATGGAAACTTCACCTTTTTAGAGCTCTCATCCCGTTTTCCGGGAAAGTGTCGCGAATCTCGAAAATCGAAGAAATACAGCAAGTGTCGCGAATCTCGAAAATCGAAGAAATACAGCGCGATCGGGCGCAAGCACAAACTTACGCGCAACAGTAGGGGAAAAAAAAAAACAAAAATTTCGTTGGTTGGTTTTTATAGAGCACCATAAAGGCAACAAATACAACCAAAATCGAAGAATAACGCGTATTGTTCAGAAATTCTAAGCTTTAACAAAATCCTTCTAAAACTCGAAAAAATTACTCGTCTTCCGAAATTTGTATGACTCAGTATATTATCACAAAATTTATACAGCTAAAGTTAGCCATTAATAAGCCATACAACTGTTATAATATGACTTTTAGGGGACTTTTTGTTACAAATTTAAAATTTCTGGACAGCGTGATACTTCGGTTTCAGCCTTTCTTTTGACCTTTTAGAGCGTTCTAAAAGTCGATTATAAAAACATTTCATTGGTTTGTAACATTTTTAGCAATAAAAAACCCTTTTCGTCCGATGAATATTAAAAATAAAACATTTTTCTGCGACCTAAAGTTTAATTTTATGTAAGAATTTCACATCACATTACTTTTTAACGTTCAATTTCAACTAAAGGAATTTTCAAATGGAAAATTCTCTTAACCAGGGACACCTCTCCTGAATACTCAAATAGGTATCGATTATAAGGTGGGGGTATCGCAAAAAACTTCATCTTTGAAAGGATGCCGCGCCTGAAATATTATTGGGAATTTGTATTTCCATTCCTCTGCCAATCATTTGTCTTATTTGCAGCGTCGATAAAAATAATGGAAAAGAAAATAAAACCTCGTTAAAAATTACCATACCGTCGCCATTTAAAAACATAAGCACAAAGCAGGAATAATCTTTTCGAAACTAACTTTTTTATCCGCGGTAATTTTCGGGATGCGGCAAGTAGACGCCTGCCTTAATGAATGGCTGGACTTTATTTGGTATTCAATGAATAACGGGATTTTCGTCGAAATGAAAGTTTTCATGCCTCTCACTTAAATTTTAACACGCCACATCTATTAATTATCGAATTTCAGCCGAATTTCCTCAGCTCGAACTTTTATTTGCCGAATGCTTGATCAACCAAAAACATTTTCCCTATTAGCACTCTCCAACATTTATCTATCTTTCTCTGACTCGAAAACTATACATTACGTCCTCTTCTTACACTCGATTTGTAGGCTATTTTTACCTTCTCCATACGTAGCATAGGGGAAAGTATTGTATTCATGAAAAAAATCGACTTAAAGATTTCAACGGAAATACACGTTTTGACGATTTTCTCGATGATGTCTTTGTGTATGTGATAGCTCTATTGTGGGTGCTGTAGCTCAAAAACTATCAATCAGGTCAACCCGAAATTTTATATTTATTTTTATTTTTATAAAAGTCACAAGAAATGATTAGTTTTTGGTAAACATCGGTCAACCGGAAGTGGGTGTTTACTCTTGTCGCTTATCAGTTATTTTTAAATATTTGCTTTAATATTTGATAAATGTAAAAAGGTATCGGAATAAAAGATGTAGGAAATTTAATTTTCTACAACCTTTGTTTGAAAGATTTTATGCATTGTTTAAGAGATATCTTATCTTTTTAGCTGCCACCACCATGCCACCTACCGAAGACTATTGTTAACAATTGAGGTGTAGTTACGTCTTAGTTACGCTCCTTTTTCTTTTCTTAATTGTTGGAGCTTCGGAGCTATAAGTATACAATATTAGAAGGGTACAGTTTGAGTTTATTTCTGTTCTTTGTGAAGTCTTAAAATTTTTTTCGCAGTTCCTTAAAATATTTATTATAATTTAACCTATTTGGAATTATTAGGTATGGAGAAAGTCATGTGGTGGCCAAATCAGACTTTTTAATATTTGCTTTAATATTTAATGAATGTAAAAAAGTATCGTCTAAAATTGTAGAAAATTTAATGTTACACAACATATGTTTGAAACATTTACCCATATAATGCATTCTTGAAGAGATATTTTGAAACTAAATTTTTTAGCTGCTACCACCATGCCACCTACTGTGGACTATTGTAAACACTACGATTAGTTGCGCCTTAATAACGCTCATTTTTATTTTCTTCATTGTAGGAGTTTTTTTGGTATATTCAATATCAGAAGGCTACAGTTTGTGTTTATTTCAGTTCTTTGTTAAGTCTGAATTTTTCTCGCAGTTTATTTATTATCAATTAGCTTTTTAATCTATTTGGAATTTTTAGAATTATTACAGGTTGGATCAAGTCATGTGGTTGTCAAATAATTTTTTTTTATAATTGCTTTCATATTAGATGATGAGCATTGTGGTGGTGGTGAGGGTGGTGGTGAGGGTGGTAGTGAGGGTGATGGTGAGGGTGGTTGTGGTGGTGAGGGTGGTGGTGGTGGTAGTGAAAATGGTGGTCATGGTGACGGTGGTGGTGATGGTGAAGGTGGTAACGAGGGTTGTGGTAGTGGTGAGGGTGGTGGTGGTGGTAGTGAAAATGGTGGTCATGGTGACGGTGGTGGTGATGGTGAAGGTGGTAACGAGGGTTGTGGTAGTGGTGAGGGGGGTGGTGGTGGTGATGGTGGTAAGGATAGAGGTGGTGGTGAGGTTGGTGGTGGTGTTGAGGATGATGGTGGTGTTGAGGATGGTGGTGGTGGTGAGCATGGTGGTGGTGAGCATGGTGGTGGTGAGCATGGTGGTGGTTGTGAGGGTGGAGGTGGTGGTGAGGGCGGTGGTGGTGGGTAGGGTGGTGGTGGTGGCGAGGGTGGTGGTTGAGATGAGGGTGGTGGTGAGGGTGGTGGTGGTCAGGTTGCTGGTGGTGGTGTGAGTGGTGGTGAGGGTGGTGGCGGTTAAAGCAATTATTTTTAAAAAATCGGATGTGACAAGAGTAAATAGCCATTTACGGGTCGCCGATTTTACCAATAACTAATCAACTCTTTCCTCTTTAACAAAAATATGAAATATGAAACTTCGCGTTTACACGATTAATAGATTTTGTGTTGGAGCATCTATAAAATATTATCACGTACACACAAACACGCACATCATAGGGATAATGGTGAAAACGTGGTCAGGAGACCTAAAAACGTGTATTTCCGTAGAAATCTCGGAATCGATTTTTTTCATGAAAACAATACTTTTCCCGTAATACGTATGGAGTAAGTAAAGAAGAGTGGAAAGATGCGCACATCATGCGGGCATGAATGTGAGACAGAGGCGTTCTTTACGATTTATGTAATAATGTAAAAAAAGAAACTATTAATGGCTTAGTACAATGTCTACGAACTGAAATGCCTGTAGTGATGCCTATGAAATATCGAATTATTGATTCACCGATTAATTTCATTATCAATTGCAATTAATTTTACTATCGACTATTACTTAAACATATCTTACTCGAATAGTTTTAATATAATCTGTATGTTCAAGTAATACCTTTGCCGTAAATTACCCATTTCTTTTCACTTACAAATAGGATGATCAGATTCTGAGGAAGTAAAACCGGGACACGTGTACTCGAGAAGATAAACCGAGACAATATGAGATCTTTAGTTTTTTGTCGCTTACATGCCAAATAGAAAATTTCTGTGCAGCTTGGTCATGACTTTGTTGACAAAGTAGCCTATACTTTGTTCAAATTCTAACATTATGTGCGCAAACATATTACAGAATTGGTAAGAAAATTGATGGGAACAAATATATTATAGTCATAGTGTCCATTGAGGGTGCGCGTGGAGAAGGGGTGGGAGGTTTCTGGGCTATGCGAATTTAAAAGGGAGGATATTTGAGCTAAAGAGAACGGAAGGTTTATTGCTAGAGGAGGGGGGAGGGTTAGGAAGTCTGGATTATACCACGAAGATTTTTTCTAAGAAATCGATTTTGTTTGTATGGAATTTCTGGCTAATCAACGTCTTGGATTATTATAGCCATTACTCCTTCCACACCAAACACATACAGATGAGAAGAAGAAAACCTAGCGACGGCATTAGCCCACATTTTACAAAGAGCACCAAGGGGACCAACTGCTTAACGTCCTTTCCGAAGGACGGAACGTTGACTTAAGAAATCAGGTCTCAGGTCGCTGTTAATGGCCATGGTTTCATTTTTTAATATATGTAAGCTCTCCAATGCGTTAAGTTTTTGATTTGCGGGTGTTGCTCATTTCATGTCTTTAATAATTATCGCGTGTCCCGTTTCTTGAATGTATTTTGCAACGCTTGATTTTTCAAATATATATATATATATATATATATATATATATATATATATATATATATATATATATATATATATATATTAACTAAAGGAAAAGAAAAGGTAGTGATGAGGGTGGCAACAAGGTGTTGAGGGAAGCCCAGCGGACCAAGCTGGCAGGCTGCTGGGGGCGTCGAAGAGACACGTAAAACACACGAACACAAAAACACACGCAAGCTTATCGGGCCTAAGCCCTTCTTCAGCGAAAGAGTAACGTAAAGTGACACACTGGGCGGGGAATGACAGGGTGATGTGGGAAGGTTGATGATTGGATTGGATATATATATATATATATATATATATATATATATATATATATACGGAGAATTTAGAAATAAAAATAAATTAAAAAATTTAAATCATCGAATTGAAAGGTTGAAAACTGTCGGCCATATATGTTAGTTGTAATTTTAAGCGTAGGTATTTGTCCAAAATTTCTCGGGAAAATAAACGTCGATTAAAAAAATAAAGGTCGATTAAAAAAAATAAAGGTCGATTAAAAAAATAATCGTCGATTTCCACCAAGCACAGTTATAAGTCGCAGTTTTCAGGAACGCATCTCCGAGGTATAGCGAGGACTTACTGTATATAGGAATGCAATTATTCCTATTTATTAGTTTAGTTTTGGTACCACTTACAGTTAGTTCCATAAGAACTGAAGGGTTATTACAGATATTTTCCCCTTCCAATTAAAATTGTCAAATAGCCACGAAACTGAAACATAACATAAACTCACCGATTCCTGAATCCTTGCACGTGTGCCGTCGAATCATTAATATGTGGCATAGTATTTGTGCGCATAAAAATTGTTATTATGTCCCTGTAATCTATAAAAGAGGCCTGAAGCTTCGATTGAAGCTATCCTTCACGAAGCTAAATTTACTTGGTTGCATGAAGTTTCAAAATTCTACGAAGAAGAGTTGTTTGCCGTTGAGGTAAAACTTTCCGGTGGAGAATTTCTCGTAGCATTTAAAATGGCTGATGTTACCGGAACGCTAAAGAAATAGCAGCATTTTCATAACTATTTACTATTTTAAAATAGCCGAAAAAGAATCAAGTCGACCGTCCGTATGGTGTGTAGCTAATGACTTGAATACGTCTTGGGGCACTAACTCGCGGAAACTATGATACTGGCATGCCAGTACGCCGATGCCCAGAGGGGGATCGACGATTACCGCACTGTAATTATTTACAGAGTATTTGCATGAGCAAGGACTTTTTTAGTACAAATCTGCCGATTAGAGCGCTCCCAGTCTATCAATATCGATCAAAGTAAGAAAAATAATATTAAAGGTAAATAATCAGCCAAAAAAATTTTACTTTGAACAAATATGATGCGCAGCCTCGCACGCAATTGGTTAGTTTAAGAGGCATATCTAATTAACATAGAGGGAAAGAATTTTCTGCAAAAAAGAACATTTTTATCTAAATTTTAAGTTCTGGAAAGACTTGGTAGACGGATGGTTCGAGTATCTGCCGACGGATACTAAGATCGCGGGTTCGAATCCCGCCGAGGGCATGGACGTTTGTGTTCGTAATACAGGGTTGTATGAAAGAATGGACTAGATGGTCTAAATATCGCTCTTAAATAAAGTCGAATTATTATTATTATTTTTCTATTCTTTGCTAAGACATCTTTATAAATCACATAAGACAATAATACAAGTTACTTTGAAACCTTGAAAACTGTTAAGCGCTTCGACAATATGTATTATATATAAATATACAGGGTGCCCCAAAAAGATGTATACACATTGTCTTATAGAATATCACTCACTCACGGTCTATTGTTTGGATGAAAATTATAGTGACTCATTGTTGCATGACATGTAATTAAATGATGACTTAAGTCATAATCAAAAGTAACAATCCAATGCCCATAATTCACAACATAATAAAAATGGCGGAGCATCATTTGACTTTCGAGCAAAGAAAAGCAATTTTGAAGTGGTACTGGAAATTTGAGAATGTGTGTGAGGTTCAAAGACAGTGGAGCCACCAACACGAACCACAATTTTAAGAATTCATGATAAATTCGAGACTACGGTATCGTGAAAGACGTGTGTAGGGAACGGTCTGGGAGACGTCGAACTTAAACGAAAGCAGATAATTCTGCTATGGTGTTAGAGCAATTTGAATGATCACCAAAAAGTCTGTAAGACGATGTGCTAATGAGACTGGAATCAGTAAAACCAGTGTACGCCGAATTCTCAAAACTGCTAAGTGGAAGTGTTATGTTCCAAGACTGTTACAGAAATTGTCTGAAGACGATCCTGACCGCAGATCTGAGTTCTGTGAATGGTTTAAAGTGAAAGTGACTGAGGATGCAAATTTTGTTCACAAGATTGTTTGGTATGATGAAGCAAGATTTAAACTCAATGGTACAATTAACCTGCATAACTGCGTATACTGCTCATCAGAAACTCCACAAATTGATTTAGACAAGGCAGTGAATTTACCAGGTCTTACAGTTTGGCGTGGTGTGTCGCCCAGGGGTATTGTAGGGCCATACTTTTTCAAGGGGACTGTTACTGGTACTCAGTACCTTAGCCTGCTTAAAGTATCCATTATGCCCAAAATTCAACAGCTTTATGAAGGAGAGGAATATTTTTCAACAAGACGGGGCACCTCCACATTGCCATCGTGATGTTAGGTTCTTTCTTGATAACAATTTCTCAGACCGGTGGTTAGGTCGGAGAGGAAGTGTTGAGTACCCACCACCTTCACCTGATTTGACTCCACTCGACTTTTACTTGTGGGATTACCTGAAGGATAGAGTGTACTCAATGAAACCAGCAACGCTTCAGGAACTCAAGCAAAATATTGAACAGTCATGTGCAGCCATCCCAGCGGATATCTTGGTGGACGTTTGTCAGTCGGTAGCTACCCGTTGCCAACAATGAATTGAAGCTAATGGAGGTCATTTTGAACATCTGCGATTATTAAACTTTTAATAAAAGCTTATTGCTTCGCACACACCAAATACTGTTCTTTTTTGAATTTTTAAAGGATTATTTTTTCAGCATTAAAATGTGTATACATCTTTTTGGGACACCCTGTATATATACATCCCCCTTACAATAAAAAGCTATGTTGATCCGTTGCAACGCGTTGGTTGGTCCATGTCACGCTTTTAAAATGCGAATAACTCGATCAAATATGTAGATATAATCATGAAATTTGGAAGAGATAATCTACTCTGATATAAAAATGCTGTGAAGAAGGAAATTTTACGAAAAACGTCCAGAGTTCGGCTCCAGACGATGGTTTGCATTCTCCATAAATTAACATGTAAAAATCTATTTTTTGAGGTGCAGACTTTTCTTCTTTTTGAGATTAAAATTAGAAAGAACTAACCTACGATATTCGAGTCTTAACCATTTTGAAGGAAAAATTATAAGGTTTTTTATTCTGTTCATGTTTTTCTGTCTACAGCTAGAAATTTGTCATGTTATACATTTAATTCACATATTTTAGGGAAATCTTGCCATTTTATCGGAGTGTTGCCTTGCCTACCAAATTCATTGTTAACCCCCGGAATCCTATTGTTATTCCAATCCATATGAGTTTAAGCGTGCTTTGAAGGCTTTTACTATAAGAAGAAGAGAAAGACGGAAGGAGAGGGAAATGATTTCCATAGCAATAAATACATTCGGTGTGTTATTTACAAGAAGGAATACCTAAAAAGCTGAAATACTATTAAAAAAGATTAAAAATCGTAATAATGAGCTAAATTCAATATGAATGAAATAGAAACGGTATGAAAATCTGAGAAAGGTGCTGGACGTTTTAATAAACATACCGAGCATGTGAAAATTTTATGGAGTGAAGCATTGGAAGACAGGTTACGGGAGTTAGGTAGAAAAATGGAAGACTTGAGGACGGTTTGAGAAATAGAGAAAGAAAGAGAGGTTTAAAAGAATCACAAAAATAATAATAATAGGCTATGTTGTCCGTATGTTGGTCTGAGTGCAATGTTATTAAAACCAGAATAACTCGATCAAGGATGTAGATAGAAAATTGAAATTGGCAGAACTTTATATAATGAGCCAATCAGAATTTTTTAATTTAGGGTTGACATGGTAATTTAAGAAATAAATGCCCGTTTTCGGCGGTATTTTGAAGGGGGATATATTGCATTTCCTCCGAATCAAATTTATAAATTTTAATTTAATGATACAATATTTTATGTAAACTGAAAATTTCAAAAAATGTGTAATTCATATTGTAGTACGTTCCAGAGAGTAAAATAATTTTGGCAAGCTAAAGTTGTCTACAGTAATGTTTAAAAAATTAATATTATTTTTGTCAGATTTGTATCGACGTATATCACTCTGAGAGAGATAGCTACATTTTTGAGGGGAGAATGAGGAGAATGTGAGGGAGAAAGGGAGGAGAATTGGAGGGAGGAAGAGGGAGAATGGGAGGAAGTGAGGGTGAAGAATAAGAGGGAGAGAGGGATGGAGAATGGAAAGAAGGACGAGATAGGAAAAATACGAGGGAAAGAGAGAAAGGGAGGAGGAATGGGAATTGACTTAATTTCAATACATAATGTGCACATACCCGTCAAATCTGACGGGCAATTACGCTAGTGTATATACATTTCTAGAACGAAATGATGAGGAACCGAGTCATTTCTTTTGGCAGCCATCATCCATAACTTCCCAGAAGGCAGTATGTCTGCACACAACACCATCCTAATCTCATGAATAATTCATCTCGAAGGGGTCGGATAAGAAGGGAAGGTTTCGAAGATTACAGCTGAGGCATGCCGTTGCAAACTTGAAACCCCAAAAACACGTTTCAAGAATATGCTGAATATATTTCTCGACTTATGTATAAGATATTCGAAGGCAACATTCGTTGAATTAGCATGATATGCTCGTCTTCTCCATGTTTACAGAAGACTAAATGATTCGAAATAAAAATGAAATTTGGCGTTTCTTTAGCATGGTCATTCAGTCTGTAGTAAGTTACAAGTTATGCTTAATAATTTTAATCACAAATACAATATTTCAATATAAAAGTTTCTTTACAAAGCTCTTTCTTTTATGTTGAGGTTTGGCAACAGTGCGATAAAACTATTATTATTAAGATTAAGCGATAATCCTCTAGGATAATCGGTTTAAAACTTTATGGAAGGATTCCATTTATTATCTTCTCCCGTGGAATCCATAGGAAAATCGTATTCGGAAAGTTGCTGAAGTGCTTTCGTTATCATAACGTTCCAGGAAACAATTCATGATCAAAAGTTAGGCAAATGGGGCTGATATGGCTTCACTTCCGCTGAATTTGGGAAAAGTTAGCCCTTCGTCAACCACAATGTTCTAATTGAATTCTGCTTTCCAAGACAAGGCTATTTCAGATGAGGGGCGAGTTTGAACCGGAAAATATTTTCTCCGAGGCGTAGGAAATTGAACTTCTCCACCCAAGTAATTTCTATTTAGGCCAAGAACTATTCAACCAACCCATACGATTTATACACGCACCTCATTAACACGATCCATAAAAAAGAATTTAAAAATAATTCCGGTCATTGAAACTCAGTTTATAGAAATAATCGTGAGAGAAAACAACTTCGACTTACAGTCATTCGAGTTATAAAGGCTAACCTTCACACAGCCGTCTGGTCAGACCAGGGATGGAAAACCTATGGCAAGCGTTCACCCGAGATGACTATGGATGACACGCAGCATAACAAATTGTTTGTTGACTCTCCTTAATATTTTTTCATGTAGGACACGATATTAAAGATTGCAATAATTTTGATAAAACAACATAAAACCATGTCTGAGAACGAGATGCTAAGTGCTCCAAGATTGTCGTACGGCCATAAACGATCTAGAACAACGAGTATTTTTACGTTATAAATTGATTTTATATGGGTAACCAATCTATCGTTATCTGAACTCTAATTCTTACTAATAAATGACCATAGCTAAATCATAAAACTATTTATTTTTGGATGTATTTTAAATTGGCGCGTGAGCTAGAAAATAAAAACAAATTTTTTTAATTTTGGCACGCGAGCAAGAAAAGCCTCACCTTCCGTGGTTCAGACCGCCGTTTCTCAAACTCGGCGGAATAAGGAAAACGACTCTTTAATTTTTCATTTTTGCCAGCCAAAAACCTTTCAACTAGATCAAATAAGGACAAAGAAACGTAGTTCCACGCTGGGGAAAAGGTGTCAGGAGAGAGGAGTTTCATATGGGAAGAGAGAGAAAGAGGGAGAATACAATGGAACGTGTGAAGGGTTCAACTCCATTTATCGGCAGATTCCATGCATTGTACGGAGAGAAAGATGTGCAAGATTATGAGAGTGTTCTGAGGAAGCATTCCTGAGACTATGGATAAAGAGAGGGAGAAAAGGGAGATGTTATGTGCAACGAGAAGATGGAGAGATTGATGGGGTGATATATATATACCGAGGACGGCTGTGTTAGATAGGAAGAGGAGGATAGAGGGAGAGATAAGCAGAGAAAGCGGTGAAGAAAGGGGAAAGGAAGTTAGAATAGATGACTGATGATGAAAAGATACACAGGGAGAAAGATGGAAGGAAGAGGAGAGAATAAAAGCAGAAAGGGGAGAGACATTCGTTGAGAAAGGGTTGGAAAGAGGGGGAGAGAAGAAAAAGAAACGCTTTATAAGAGAAAAACAGAGATGGAGGAAGAGGGAGGGAGAGGAATAGAGACAGAGGCGAATATTAAGAAGAGTCACACGTGGAGATATATTAGACAAATCAGCGGTATCTAAACAGGATTGAGATGCTCGCCACACTTGTGTTCGCCACGTGATACTTAATATAGGCAGAATTAATAGTGAATATCTTGAAAGTTGGTTGGAGATTGTATTATTCATTGTATATTATATTCCACATATTCGGAAATTTTTTATCATTATTTATTGTATTAAATTAACTTTTAGTCGTTAAGAAAAAATCATCGGCAGAAGTGCATGCAACAAAAGAATTAACATAGCATAATAGACAGATGCTTCAATTACGATTGCAAACTGACATTTTCAATATGACACTTTTAATTATTTTTCTTTCAACATTGCTGTTCAATCGAGCAGGAAAGTAGCGAAAAATATAAAAGTCATTGATGGAAAGCTTCTGTTCCACACATGACTTTGGCATATTAGTCACACGTGGTGAATAGCGACCATTTTAGACACCCCTGGCTAGATGATGGCCTATTTAGGGCGAGTTTGGAGCAAAAAACCTAGATGTCATCATCATCGTCATGAGTTTTCTACCTTCCGGTACATCACACATGTCTCTTTCAGGGTCTTCATCTTCTCATACTCAATCCCTTACTTTAAAAAATCCAATATTTCTTTACTTTTACCTCTTTGCCTTTTTCCTAATATCCTCCTGCAACAAACTGTTGCCTCGCAAAATTTGATCCACCCATTCCTTATGCCTTTCCTTTATTAATCCAGTTAAGCTCCTATCTTTTCCTACTCCATTAAAAATCTTTCCCTCAGTCTAACTAATTTGTCCACCCCCATGCCCACATCTCCAACGCCCACAATCTGCCTCTGTCTTCTTTTCTCATAGCCCACTTCTCACACCCATGTAATGCAACACTTCATATCCAATTTATTAAAATTGAATGGGGGGCATGCTACGATAATGGCAGCGAGTACATATATGGTTTAAACTTCTCCATAGTATAAATTAATGGTGCACTAGGGTCAAAGTCATGAAACCTTCCCGTATCATTTAGAACACTTGCACAAATTTCTTCTATACAGTCATATTAAGGTCTTTAAAAATTTCAATTTTGTTTTCACAGCCGTCGTCAACAAGTTCTTCATTTGGATACTTTTCACTGATATTACTGCTATATCCAGTTTTATTACTTCTGCTCTTGTTCGAATATTTCATCAATAGTCTCAGAAACTTTTGTTGTGATTCTTCAGTAATAGCACATTTTTTTCTTTTAAAAACTACTGTTTCTAACCTTTATCCCTATCTCTGCTAGCCATTTAAAATATAATAATACGGCGATAATAATTATTTTTAAATACATATCAATTCACTATTTAAGCAGTTTAGAACAACTGTACTGACAATGAGATGACTCTAATAAAATCATATGTTGAGTGACGACGACACCCATCAGCTATAGACGCTTCGCTTCATGGAAGCTGCGAACCAACTAATAGCCACAGTAAGAACTAGCTAAGTACAGTTGATCGAGTCCTCGAAAACTCCCATTATCTTATAAGATGATCATCGTCAACATTTAGGATATAATATCAGTCTTTGTGTTTGGACTTTTCCTACCCAACGTAAACATTTCGTTCCCCTCTCGCAGTGACTTTGTAAACGCTAAGAAGAAAGTCATTTTTCAATGATATTCATCACTTGAGACTGGCTTTCGTTCATTATCGTATACCAATGTTTTTCAACCGGTGTTCCTCTGGCATTACCCAAGTGTTCCGCGAAATATTCCAAAGAAAAAGATTTTTCTATACATTTTGATTTTTAATGAACTTAAATATAAAAAGTATTTTAATTTTGCTCTCACACCGTAAGTCCCTCTATTGGGGAAGCAGACAGTAGCTGGTTACAACTTCTAACCTGCTGCAGTACGCATGCGTGTTCCCACAGTCATGTTGTGTGTGTGTGTATATATTGAAGAGGACAAATTAGGACCAAGTATTATGGAGAGCGAAGTAGAAAAAGCGATAGTGGAACTAAAGAAAGCCATAGGTAGCGATGGAATACCGGCCGAGGTACTTAAGTCATGGGATCAGAAGGACTAAAAGCGATCACGAAATTAATTAATAAGATTTACGACACGGGAGAGTGGCCTCGCGATTTCCTAGAAGTAACAATAATTCCTCTAAAGAAGAAGCCAAAGGCAATGTAGTGTAAAGACTACAGAATGATAAGCCTTCTGTCACACACTTCGAAGATCATCACGAGGATTCTTAATAAAAGGCTGGGGAAAAAGGCAGAAAAAATAATAGGGGAAGATCAATTCGGTTTCAGAAAAGGACGAGGAACTAGAGATGCTATAGGGGTAGTTAGAATCATATCAGAAAGGGCAATGGAGTACAGTAAAGATATCTGCGTATTTTCGTAAACTGGCAGAAGGCCTTTGATAGAGTAAATTGGGTAATTTTGATGAAGATATTGATGGATATAGATGTAGACTAGAAAGACAGGAGACTGATCAGGAATCTATATGTGAATCCAGTTGTAAAGGTCAGGTTGGAGAATGCGGACACCTGCGGAGTAAATATCGGCAGAGGATTAAGCAGGGCTGCTGCCTATCGCCGACCCTTTTCAATATATATGGAGAAAGTATAATGCAAGAAGCGTTAGAAGGCACAGGAGATTTCAAAATTGGAGGAAGGATTATAAGAACAATAAAATACGCGGATGATCAAGTACTTCTAGCAAGAAAGGAAGAGGAACTCCAGAAAATAATAAATAGACTAGTAATAACAGGTAGAAAATACGGTAAGGAAATAAATACAGAAAAAAACAAGGTCATTCGAATATCGGGCAAAGAAGAGAATCTGAACATAAGTATTGGAGGAAAGCCTTTAGAACAAGTTTCAGACTATAAATACCTTGGAAGCATCATAACAAGAGAAGCAAAATGTACGGATGAGATCAAAACTAGAATAGGAAAAACAAAAGCGGCTTTCAGAAGAAAGAAACACCAACTTACGGGAAATATAAGGGAAGATGTCCGCAAGAAGTTCATAAAAGGCTATGTATGGAGTATAGTTTTTTACGGGGCAGAAACGTGGACGTTAAGGAAAAATTACATCAAATACTTGGAAAACTTTTAAATGTGGACTTGGAGGAGAATGCTGAAGGTAAAATGGACAGATAGGATGAAAAACAATGAAGTGCTACGAAGTGTAGGAGAGAAGCGAATGATTATACAGACTATTAGAAAGAGGAAGGCAAATTGGGTTGGACATTACCTGAGGAGAGAGAGTATGATTAAAGACGCGTTAGAAGGAAAATTAGACGGAAAAAGGGAAAGAGGTAGGAAAAGATTTCAGTTGATAGACGATTTGAAAGGGAGAGAGAGTTATCAAGATAAGAAGAGGACAGCGGAAAATAGGAGTATATGGAGAAGCAGGTTTACCCATGAATAATCATGTACCTGTCCACAGACAGACTATCTATGATTATATATATACAGGGTGATATGGAAATACCTCCGAAAACTTCGGGAGCTTGTTAAGCGGTTCAAAATAAAGAGAAAAGTTCATATGATTATATATCGATAAGCGTACCGTTTACGAGATAGCTCCATTTAGTCCATGCCGCTGAGTGGGAGTTGTGGTCATAGAAGAAATAAAAGGAAAGCATTGTAGTGCATAACTTTATTGATGTTCTCAACAATCCTATGAAGTATTTAAAAATCATAATAAATGTCCAAAAAGACCTTCCGAACAACAGCGACTGCTATTTGTCCGATGCAGGTCTCAGGATCGTCTTCAATTCTTTTCAGAACTCGTTCATTTCGGGAGCACGATTTCTAGCTCGCCCCTTGTCAATATTCTCGGAGCTAGTGTACCCGTCTCTCGCAATCGGCGATCCACCGAAAAAACGTTTTGTCAGCAGGCGTTCGGCGATTCGGAAACTTCTCACTATATCGGCGAACTGCGGCTGATGCATTTCCTTCCATTTCACCGTACTCTAAGTGCATGTCTGCATACTCTTCAAAAGAACAATCCATAACGAAGACCCTTCTCTTAAAGAGTTCACGAAAGTACGTCGACTTCCCTAAAGCAATGAGACTGAAATTCTTATACACGATGTGACAACACTGCTCCCTGATACTCCTTACCATTGTTTAAACAATGACAACAGTTGCGTCTTGTTCCGTTGATTGTCGGCCGTGTATTTGTTAACTATTCAAGGTCGTTCTTGTGCATCTCGTAACGGTAAAAATGGAGCGGAATATCGAGCAACGGTACGCCATTAAATTTTGCTTCAAATTGAACGAAACTGCTACGGAAACGTATGAAAAGTTAAAAAGAGCGCATGGGGATGAAGTTTTATCCAAAGCAGAAGTATTTCGGTGGCACAAGGCATGTTAGGAAGGAGGAGATAATGTGGAAAATGATCATCGCTCGGGAAGACCTTCCACGGCGAAATCAGATGAGAATGTGGAGCGGGGAGAGGTTGTCGGTTAGATTCGTTGCAAATGAGCTGAACATTAATAAAAATGCCGTCCATCAAATTTTGACAGAACATGCGAAAAGTTTGCGCAAAAATGGTGCCCAAAAATCTGAAAGACGAGCAAAAGGAAAATACGCGGAACTTACCATGTTTTACGCTGAATACGTCAACACAAAAGAGGAGCTTTGGCAGAGGATTCAAAATGCTTGTCAAACCGTTGCAGCACAACCTGTCCTCTTTGAGCGAATCAGGAAGTCCTTATGACGAAGGACTAAAGCGTGCATACGTTCGGAAGGAGGTCTTTTTGAACATTTATTATGATTTTTAAGTACTTCATAGGATTGTTGAGAACATTAATAAAGTTACGCACAACAATGCTTCTCCTCTTATTTCTTCTACGACCCCAACTCCCACTCAGCGGCATGGACTAAATCTGTATCTCGTAAACGGTGCGTTTATCGATATATAATCATATGAACTTTTCTCTTTATTTTGAACCGCTTAACAAGCTCCCAAAGTTTTCTGAGGTATTTCCATATCATCCTGTGTGTGTGTGTGTGTGTGTGTGTGTGTGTGTATATATATATATATATATATATATATATATATATATATATATATATATTTGGCGTGTTTTCTGTCTCTTCGACGCCCCCATCAGCCTGCCAACTTGGTCGTCAACTTGGTAAGTGTCCGCTGGGCTTCCTTCAACACCTTGTTGCCACCCTCATCTCTACCTTTTTTTCCCCTTAAGTTAATATATATATATATATATATATATATATATATATATATATATATATATATATATATATATATATAATGTCGAGCGACAAGTGATGTAAATGAGCGGAGGTCCTAAAAGGTAGCGTGGATGCCCAAGGCGTAGGCAAAAGCTACAGGCTAGTGTTGTGTCTTTCCGGAAGGATTCGTTCCATTACTATTACTTATCAGAATACTTATTATATATTATGACTGTTCACGGGTTTTATTTTATAAATTAAGGCAATTTTTTCAATGTTGGCAGTAGCCGAGCGGAAATAATGAAACTTTTCAGAGAATCCGTCTTTCGGCATCCTTACAACACCGTTTCGACGTAATTCTCATTGTTTATATAGATTAATAAGTACCTACTTAAATGCAGACAAATTATTTCCATTAGTTATATGGTTAAATTATTACCTTCAACTGTATCTGCACCCCATACACTCAATTTATCAATTTCAATCTCTTTAATTTGCAAAGTTTTTATATTCAATTACTCCTTTTACGTACTTGAAATACGTAAATACACCAGTCAACATTGTGATCATTTTTGCAGTTTTGACAATCTTTTATCCATTTATTCCCTTAGGTTTCCCTTATCTGACGGGGACTTAACCCAACGTTGGGTTGTTGCAATGAAGAGGGATGAATTTGTACCCACGAAGTCATCGCACTTATGTTCTCATCACTTTGAGGAAGGGCGTATGAAAGGCAACAATTGAAGGAAATATCTCCTTCCGAATGCTGTTCCAAACATTTTCAAAGCATTTACTTCCAAAGCGAGTGGAAAAATCGCGAACTCCCTGTGTTAAAACATAGCTGATACAGTTTTTTTTCGACCCACAAAACTAACAATATTCTTTGGTAATGCTCGATGATCTATTAACCAATATATAATTAGTAATTAATATGTAATTAATTTATTTTTAATATGTAAATATTGTAACTATATGACAAAAGGGTTAAATGTAAGAAGGGACTATATAGTCTCAATTTAGCCCTTAATAAAGTAGTTTGTTTGTCTGTCTGTCTGTTTATTAGAGTACTTTCTTCTCCAACCATTTCTAATACTTCTTCGTTTCTCTTCCTCTCTGTCCGGCGCTAAAATACTGCCAAAATATTTAAAACTACTTGTTCCAATTTTTTACTATTTACCATTAAATTTAATTCTTTATGTTCCTTTGAAAATACCATGACTTTCGTTTTTTCCGGCATTCATCTTCATAAGAAATAAATATAAAGTGTATTTATATAATAAATTTTATTCCTTGATTCAATCCAGATTAAGTCAAGGAATACTCTTAATTGTACAAATACACTAGTTATATTTCATTTATTCCCATAGATTTCTTCAATATAACGGCCAAATCTGTTGATTTTATAGGGAAAGATGATAAGGCATACTATGAATGAAGAATGTGATTTTTCAGCTAGTATTTTGTCGATGAATTGTATTTAGCAAAATATGATACGTACGAAAAATATCTAAAAATGATTAGCTATAATGACAGAGCTTTAAAGAATGTCAAACATTTCTAGCTCGCATTTTGCCCATATTTATGCCTACGAAATAGGAGACGTATTACACTGAGAGGTCTTAACAATAAAGGTGTTAACTTCGTTAAGTTATGTAGGATATGGATATTGTCAAGGAATTCTTAACTGCGCGTAATATTTAGTTACTAGGGAGATGCACTGTTGAAATTCAACGGGAAAGGTTTTTGCGAAATAAAAACTGAACATACGTTGTTTCAAGTTTTGAACTCCTACGATGATTCTAAGTACCTAATTTTAGTATGAGAATGATTAATATTCTACATTCATATGTACTCGTAAATAACGCAACGAATGCTGTTTACATTGGTTGCTATGAAAACATTTCTCTCTCCTCTCCCTCATACTAATTGAAATAACAATAGGATTTCGAGATTTAACAATGCAATGGTTTGGCATGGCAACATCCCGTTAAAATGGCAAGATTTCCCCAAAATATGTGAAATAAACGTTTAACATGAGAAGTTTCGAATTGTAGGTGGGAAAAGATGAACAGAATAGAAACTTCATAGTTTTTCTTTAAAATGGGCTCCGAAGATCATAGGTGAATTCTTTCTAATTTAGATCTCAAAAAGAATAAAAGCCTGCAAGTCAAAAAGTCGATTTTCACGTGTTATCATATGGGAAATGGAAATGCCTACCTTGGAGTCGAACCTAGGACTTTTTCGAGATTTATTTTCGTCATCATCTTACAATATGTGAATCGATCATTCCTGCCATATATAAAAAATTAAGCGTCATTTCGTTCTCCTGCCTCCCAATAGATGGGAGTGAGGAGATGGACGCCTTCACCGTTTATAACTGGCTACCATCCTTTCGTTTTGCCTTTTACTTTCATGGCGGCTATCTAGACTCTTGACTTCAAAGATGGCGGTCGGTCAGCCTCTCTATGTATATCTATCTCGTTCACTGTAAACAGCGAGAACCGTGAGAACTGACAACCTTAGGAGGAGAAGAATGGAGTAGTGGTGTGGTGGGGGTAGTCAAGATGACGGAGAAACTTCCCCTCCGTTCGCGGCATAAGTCTGCGCATCTTCTTATGTATAACAATAATGCCCGAGTGCACCAACCCCGGTTAGGAGTTAACCGCGGTAAAATTATTTTCTAACCGCGATTAAGCCCGTTTTTGGTATGCACCAATCCCGGTTAGGGCTTAACGGACGTTTAACCGCGATTAAGAATTAACCAGCCAAAATCGAGCGGTTAAGTTCCTTAACCGGCGTCAGTTTGGAAACAAACATGGAGTTCCGACGGGATAATTTTGAAGGTGAGCTCGTTGATTTAGATTTTTTAGGTCGAAGAGTAAACCGCAATGAAATATTCATGGAAAGGGGCGATCCCTTTGAAGAGTTGACGGATAAGAAATTCCACGAAAGGTTTAGATTAACGAAAGCGACCGTATTTTCTCTGTTGGAAAGGATTTGTTACCACCTGGAGTATCCAACACAGAGAAATATGCCTCTTTCGCCGATGAATAAACTTTTGACTGCGCTGAGGTTTTACGCCACAGGAGCTTTCCACATATTAATTTGAGATTCGTTCGGAATTAACCGTTCTATTGCTTTGCGTGTCATCGACGAGGTATCAGTTGTATTAGCAAGACTTTCACCGCACTTCGTCCATTTCCCCAATTCTATACCAGAACAAAGAACTGTTATGGATGGGTTTCATGGAATTGCAAACTTTCCCGGTGTATTAGGTGCCATAGACTACACAAAGGTACGAATAAGGTCACCGGCCCCACTCGACTGTCAGCAACGTCTTTCCTTGTTTTTCTCTTTACGTTTTCGTAGCACGTCTTTAATCGATTACATCTTTTATTTGTGACACCTTCAAAACCATAAAAACTTATTCATTTTATTTTTGGTTTTATATGAATTAAAATAGTTTAGTGGTTTGAGGTAAATATTGGAAAGGAAAATTATTTTACTGAATTACACACGCTTTGCCATACTATTGCTTTGGTTTTTTGAATTATTTCATTTACTCTACATGATTGTCAGTGTCGCAGATTAATTATGGCAGTATTTTCAAAACTTGAAACCATTGGTCTAAGGACTATAAAACATAATAAAGATAAATGATTAAATAGTACGTAGTTGTAAATTTTATTTTAATGGGAGAATCATGTGAATTTGATCTGAATGGAGAAACAGAATGACTCATGGGCTATAAGGTTGTGCTAATTTATCAATTAATTGCAATTGCTATTGATTAATATTGTTAACTTGGACGATGAAGAATTCTATAAAAAATCAGGTTTGCCTTTTATGAAATTCATCATTGACATAGCTCATGTTTTCATCCTAACTTTCAACATTTTTAACTTTGTCTGAATTGTCACTTTATCATGTCCGGTTGCAGAGAAGGAACTCGGTTTACCTTAAATGCTCACTAAACTGACGCAGAGGTATATTTTCAGTGGTACTTTCAACATATTAAAATATCTCTAGCTCGGAAAGTATTTAACTGATGACTAAAATTTTCTGCATGATCAAAAACCACTGACCAGTACTTTCTGTTAAATTTAATCAAAATCTGAGATGGTGGATTGGATAAATTGGCATGGAATGACCCTAAACCAACTTTGATAACTTGAATACCGTAAGTTTAAGTAAGTTACTAGTAGGTTTAACAGATACTTTGTGGAGAAATGGCAACGGATATACAATACGACTATACATTCATTTAATTACCTGGAATTGAATTGAATTCCGTGCTTATTTGCACCCACGTCGCCTCTTTCTTCTTCAATATGTTCCGATCTGCTTTTTTGTTTTCTATCACGTTTTTGTATTTTGTGACTAAATCCACGGTTACGTCGACTTCATATGCGGAAAAATTTGGTGCCCTCTGCCTCTTCTTTTCGTCTATATTCATCTTTAGTACAATATATTATTTCCCCGCCTCTAATTGTACCTTGACAAATGAATTACGATATTTAACGTGCGTGTTTTTGTTAACACTTTGTTTGATAATAAACATGTGGCAACGGCGCTGAGCGTAGCAGTCAACGAGCAAACCGGCCGTCAGAAAACCGCGATTACAAAACCATTTTTTAATGTTGGTGCACTCCAAGTTTGATTTACCGCCGGTAAATTTTAACCGCGATCAGCTAATGGTTGATTTAACCGGGGTTGATGCACTTGGGCATAAGTCCCGCACCTTCAAGTGGGAGGCCCTTGGCGGCCGCCTATAGACCCTACAGCGTTTTCATTACGGGTTCTTTCAGGCTCTGATTTATTAGCTTGGTTTATGAATTCATTTCTTCTGCCTAAGTTCTGTGGTTCTTTGTTGTCTGTGTTTACATCTTGGCTATTTTTTTCCTCGGGTCTGCTCCTTAATGCAACCCTCAGTAAGTTCAAAATAGCTTCTAGCTCTCGTGCTTTGTATGGCGACGGCTTACCAAGTGAATATATGTGCTCGGAAATCGACATGCCCAAAGAAAGACGCTTATGGGTTTAAATGTCACGGAAAAGTCACGCCTAAAGAGCTAGCTAATCTTTGTTGCTGAGAACATTACTGTGAGTCATATCATCGAGAGAAATAAGAAGTCACGGCAATGAAATATTTAAATTGTCGTGATGGCGAAGGAAGACCGCGTATCTCAAATGAGCGTATCTCGAGGGATACCTGTAAAGAGAAATAGTACATAAGATAGATGATGAGAGATGTAAAGAAAGTGGTAGGCAAAGGGAGAGGGTAAGGGAAGAGGAAGAGAGATGAGACGAGTTCTCACAATGAGAAAGGGAGAGAAAGGCAGACGGATGGAGTGGGAAAAGGAGAGAAAAATGAGGGAAAAAAGGAGAGGGGAAATAAGGAAGAAAGAGAGGAGGGAGAATAGTCGGATGTGAACGAGGAAATATGCGGTGGAATGGCAACGTGAGAGTTAGCGGGGTGGAGAGAGAGGGGAGGGAGAGAGAGGGGAGGGAGAGAGAGGGGTGGAGAGGGAGGGTTGAGAGTTGGAGGGGCGGAGAGGGAGGGGCGGAGAGGAAGCGGTAGAGAGGGAGGGGAGAGAAGGGGGAAGAGAGGTGGTGAATGGGGGAAGAGAGGTGGTGAATGGGGGAAGAGAGGTGGTGAATGGGAGAGAGAGTAGTGGGAGATAAATCGAAGGGATGAGACCAAAGATTCGAAGGGGGATGACAAAGAGAGATAGAGGCATCCATCACCATTACATAGCGACGCTTCGCTTAACGACTTTTCGAGGTCACGACGCCTTAATATTGTGACCATTTTTCGCTTTCGTCTATCCCTCGCGGTACTCGGCTTGAATTTCGCACGACGACGCTTTTTCGTGGAACGAGTTCAGGTCGTCATGCGAGGGATGCACGTGCAGAGGAATACATAGAGCTATAAGATGGAAGAGGGTGGGGCAGATGGAGAAGAGAGGGAGAAAAGAAGAAAGAGAAAAGGGTTAAGAAAGTGAGCTAAAGAGAGAGGTGAGAGATTGTTTCAAGCGTGGCCGAGAGACTCTGTGGATGTTGTGAGATGGGATCGTGCGCGGAAGTGGAACGAGACGGAGGAGTGAGAGAGAATGTGTGCAGTGCTTCAAGAGAGAGGGTTCGTGAGAGTTTATGGACCTAGAGGGGGTGAATGTGCAGGAGGAGGACGCAAGACGGCAGAGGGGAGGAAAGGGAGGGGGATGGTGTGTGTCGAGAGGGGAAGGATGGTATGTATCTGCGGCGTAGATTGGATGGGGAGAGCGGATGAATGGTGGGTGCGTTTGAGGTAATGGATCGTGGATGCGGGGAGGGATAAATGGCAAGGTGGAGAAAGAAGTGGTTATGCAAGGTAGTTTCAGGCCACCGATGAGTTCTTTTATAGCAGTTATGACTCAATCTTCCACACTTAATTGAATTTAATGAAATTTATTCATATAGTTAAACCATACACTTCCTTGATGCTTAGAGTTTTGGAATTCTAGTGTTACCGACGCATACGCGCGTTTTGATTTCGCTTTATATTGCAGAGGTCGCGTCAGCGCAATTCAGTTTCTGAGCGTTCTAGAGAATTGATATCAACTCAAAACTGGAGAAGACGGACAGACGGCGACGTTTTATTTATTTTATTTATTGTTCGAGTCGCAGTTATTCACTTAAATATATTTTTCCATCTGCGCGGTAAGAGGCAAGAAGACCAAAATGAAATTGCATGGCTTGCGATTTTTCTCGGCTGAGCAAAGATCATATAATAAAATATTTTGCCTGCAAACACTCGAGTGCCACCCGCATTTTTAGAGTTCCCCTCATACTAGTGACATAAAAACATCTGCACAAGGTATGGTCGCGTAGTTTCAGTAAACAGCTGTTCTACGGCAATTCGTCGCAGGAAATTCATCGCAAGACAAATTCGTCGCGAGGAAAATTCGTCGCGTAGAAAATTCGTCGAAAGATAAATTCGTCGCAAGACATTCATCGCATAGCAAATTCGTAGCATGAAAAGTTCGTCGCAAATTCAGGAACCGTTGAGGAAATAGGAAATATTTTTCTGTTATTTTCAATGTATATGCATAGTGGAATCCTGAGTAGGGCATTGGCAGTGAAATGTCCCACCGTCCAAGGTGTAGCAAAATTTTCGTCCGACCTTTTTTCATATGTTATAAAAATATCTGGAGATACTTTCTTGGCAAATACTCTTCTCATTCAAAAATGTCAGTTTTTTTCCATTTCCATTCTTTCCCTTATAACATAGATTAATAATTGTCAAAACTTGAGCTCAGATTGTTGTCTCAAGACTAAATGCCTTCCCCTCCCTTACCTCAAAATGTATCTTGACAACCGATTGCTGCGAGAAATAAAATCGATATAAATGGTGATGTTTAAAATAATTTATTTATAGTTAAAATTTTTAATTCCGTTTTTTTTATTGATTTGAACCCGTAATTTTTGACGGGCTTTTATACTAACATCCCATTAAATGCCAAGATTCTCCAAAATATGTTATTTAAACCTTAAATTTAGCGATTTCGAATATTTCAATTTTCACAATAAGAAAATTAATCTTCATAATTTTCTCCTTATAAATGCGCAAATTTCGCCTCGACATCTCAACTTATAGATATTTTAAAATTTAACGCTTATGAATTCGATCCCGGGACTTTTTCGTCACTGACATTTAATGCGTGACAAAGTATTACTCCCAAATCTCAACTTGCATTCGGTTATAACACTCGCAACGAAGTCTCAATTCGCCTCACGCGAGTAAAAAAATCTTTCTGTACGGCTGATTAAAATTCTAACGTTATATTATGGTAAATTTTATGCTAGATCTGATTATGCATTTATAAACATTCTGAAAATCGGCAAATACCTTAAAAATAAATTAATGTCTATTTTCTGTATTCTGCGTACATCTTCCTTCCTCATACATACATCGTCATATTTCGGTTTCTATTGAATACAAGAAGTCCAAACCAGGACTAATGCAGGCTGGTTTCCCAAAGTTGACGTTCCGAATTGATTACTCATGTTTATTGACAGGAAATGTTTCTGTATGTGTTAGTCATTCCAACGAATTCTCATACCATAATTACCATTAGTAATTCATAATTTATCAATGATAGAGAAAATCGGAAAACAAATTAATAGACCATTATCAGGTTAGAAATACTAAAAGGAATGTCAAAATCTCCTTCTGACATATTTTGCATGTATTTTTTTTTAAATAAACGAATTTAATAAATGCTCCTGTTTATACGCTAATATGTATGGGTCAACTGTCCACTGCTCAAGGGTAGTCCAGTGGAAAAGAAAATAACCCATTCATTCACTCGTCAACGCTCAAGCCGAGTTCGGTAATGATCGTCTCCATGGCAACAATCCGATAAAATGCAATTTAAAACGTAAAAACGCTATGTTTTAATTGAAATTCAAGAAAATACGATCAATTATCAAAACGTGGCGATAAGAATTAGAATATACATTATTTTCCCCTTAAAACAGTACAAACCTCGCTCCGATATCACAATTTTAAGATATTTTAATGCACGATGGATTTGGTTGTATACCAATAACTTCAATAGTTTCACGAAATTAATTATTATATGATAGCGCGGTCACGCGCTGGATTCCTGCCAAATCTCAATCTTCTACATAGACGGGAATGTTGTTAAAACAAGTATAAAAAGCGTCATACACAAAGTGCCAAGAGGAATAAGCCTTTTATTATTACCTTGATCAGAGAAGATACGAATATTTCATCAATTATATTTTCCGAAATTTTCATTAGGATAATTGTTGTGAATAATCTGCACAGGAGTTCTATACTTTATTCGGAAATTATGAGGCATCGCCAACCCTTCCCATACATTAAATATGGTGTATCGTAGGATTAATGAAGAAAAAGATATATTTCCTCAAGGATTCTTGAATTTGCGACGAAATTGCCATGCGACGAGTTTGCCATGCGACGAATTTGCCTTGTGACGAGTTTTCCATGCGACGAATTTGCCATGCGACAAATTTGTCTTGCGACGAATTGGCGGTGCATCGTAAACAGCGTAGATGCGCAGTTAGCTCTCAGTACTTCATAAATTTGGCGGTCGTACATCCTCATTAAAATTGCTATCACACTAGGCCCATCGCTATCCATCTTCAGTGATGGAATAAGGTTAAACAATTTATTTCCTCTCTCGATGAACTGCCCGGCTACAAAAATTGGCCAAATGGAGTACAAACACCAGTGGTGACATGGTAAAGACATCCGCGTTTCTCTCTTCCAGTTTGATTTAGTATTTATCCAATTTTTATCTGAGTACATACTGAATGCTGATGCTGGCCACCTAGCGGAGAGTTTTTGTTATTTTTGCGGACTTGGTCACTCTTATAACTTAACGACTACGATGGCGCTAAAGTAGAGGATGACGAAGTTAGCATTTGCCATAGGCGCCGAGTGTTATCGTAAAGAAAAGCCAAAAGTTAATTTTCCCATAAATTAGTTTTAATTTAATACTTAGTTGTTAAAGATATTTAAATAAAATGCTATTATTCCTCACTAGATCGTAAGAAAAATAATATTTTACATAACTAAGGTGTTTCTTAGAATGTTGCCATAGGCGCCATATCTCACAGCCATATCTTTGGGTAAGACATTGCGAATTTGATCGCAATAAAAACATTTCCAACCATCTGTTTGAGTACAATCATTTTTTTATTTAATAATGTTTTATAATCAAATTAAATTATCGCTCCTAGAATAAAAACTCGATACAATACACGCTGCACAAACTTGCTTATATACGTATGCGTATGATCTCACTACACTCTTTCCTGAATGGAAAATTTCTTCTGCACGTAAATGGTTGTAATATACTGATTGCCTCATATGTGAAAGTTAAACTTTATAAATAGTTACACCGTACATAAATAGCAAATATTATGTGTATTGGCGAAGGCCTGTATGAGCTAAATCATTATTGCTGGATGAATATTACTGAGTGAGTTTTTATCAAAATTGAGCCATTTTTTAATAAATCGACAATTTGTGAAAATAAACAAGATTAAACTACACTTCCTTGTTACGCTATGTCGTACATCTTTTAATGTTTTATATTCTGGATAACAGTCAGCCTAAATACGAAATATCATTCGATTTCGTTGATCCTTTTACTAAACGTAGGCTCTATAGTCGCATACAAACAGACGACAACGCGAAAACCACTTTTCTGAACTCAAGCACACCTAAAACGTGTATTTCCGTCAAAATCTCGAGGTCAATTTTTTTCGCGATTCTCTGTACCTATGAGAAAGTAACAAAGGAAATTTTAATGAAAAGGCTCAGCACAGCAGTTTTCCCGTTTAATTAACGAAGCAATTGCTAGGAGCATAGGGTCAAATGAGAACATGACCAAACGACAGAATTTTCACGATCCATTAACGCTGTGGTCCCAATTTTTTTAAACAAGTTAACAGTATTTTGCGGCACCCCCACCATGAAATAGCGATGCATACTTATTCTTACGAGCATTATAATGTTTGGGCGTTTTAATTCGTAGGCCCTATATGATCATCATTTTATGAGGGGAAATATTAAGTACCCTAACGACTCATCTACATTTCCAAATCGTTAGTTTATTCATTTAAGCACGTCTTTTCGTGACGCATCTTAGCGACAGGTTACGGCACCCAAACGTGTAGTGGCACCCAGTTTCGTAAACACTGAAACAACTGGACTTGGCTATATACAATTCCATATATTCTACCGAATAAATAATAAATAAAGATGAAAAGCGTCTTTAATAAAGGAATTGCTGATGTGTAATTTTGCTTGTTGATCGATCTCTTCTTCTCAAGATGAAAAGCCCCATTCGCAAGCAAATAGTACTGGCAAAGAAATATCAACGAACAAGTTTCAGTTAAATTGAACAGAGAGGAACATAATTGAAGCGAGTCTATTCGGTTCGGAATTTCTCTGCAATTTAACCTCATGGGATTGCCATTAACGGTTAAAGAAAGGTACCAACAAAATGTCACTTCTTAATTTGAAGCGCAAGATTGGAAACTTTGCTCTTTCATTATTGAAGCAAAAAATGACAGGAGTATATCTGATGGAAGTGGAGTTTCGATACTTGGAATCACATTAGTCTCTTCAGAGGCGAAGTTGGTAACCTGTCTAAACGGTTATCGATGAGTACATGTCTCTCAAATACTATAAAAAACTTGAGTCACACTAAACGTTTTCATATTCATCTGTACTCGAGCGAAACTTAAGGCATTTTAAGATCGAGAACCTCTATTAAATTACTGGGCGAACAAATGGCTAACAACGATACCCGGTTTTAATCGAGTAAAATTTTTTATTTTTTCAAAAATAATTTATGGGTTTTCCTAAATAATTTTTCATTTATTTAAAGACACCTGTGTAGAAGAAGTACACAACGACTATAACTTAAATGGACTAGCTTGCCATTAAAATTTTTATTATGCATCGCAAATTCATTTATGTTATTTATTCATTGAATCGATCAAAGCAATTAATGAAATAATAAACAAACGCATGCTCGACTTAGTTTGATAAAATCGATGTACAAAAATTGTCCGCCCCAATGACTGGGAAGCAATAAAATGATGGGAAAGAAAGAAAATAGTTAGGAATCACCTTATTTGTAGAAAAAACTGACGTCATTTTGCAGTTAATCTAAGCCAAGGTGAGGGGAGGAAAGTGGGAAGTATGAGTCGGAGATATTGGAAGGTCGAGATCGTAATGGACTAAGCAGGTAATGGGGAGACGAGGAGAAAGTGTGGGAGAATAGGAGATAGAAAATCGAAGGAAACAGGACAGGGTTCTGGAAGATCAGCGAGAAAAGTGCACGCGAGGAGCGAGCAGTCATATTAGCATCTAGTTTTATGGTTTAAAAAAATTCACGTCGTTTTTATATTTTAATTTAAAAATTCTTAAAGCACTGTTACGACAATGACGTAAAATTAATATGTAGTAGGCACTAAAATTTTAGTTTAGGACATTTTAAAATTTAATTTTCACACTACAGATAAAATGTCGAAAATTGAAGCTTGGAGGTATGTATGTATGTTCGTATGGAATAATTGCTTATACAGGATGCTCTGGTTATATCGACACTAAATAAATAGTATCGTATAATATATTATGTTTTTACTTTCTCCATATACGAAGTATAGAAAAAGTATTGTTTCCGTGAAAAAAATCGAATTCGAGATTTCAACGGAAATATGTGTTTTAGGATCCCTTGAACGCGTTTTGAATATTTTCTCGATGTCTGTGGGTGTGTCTGTAACCGGAATTTTATGGGCGCTCTAACTAAAAAGCTAATAATCCGATCAGCATAAAATTTCATATTTAGCATTTGTATTAGAAAGTCAAGAACTGATTAGATTTTAACTAAATCGGTCGACCGGAAGTGGGTGTTTACTCTTGTAACGTTTTTTTTAAAATATGAAATGTAAAAAGATGTTGGAATAGAAGTTGTAGGAATTTTAATTTTCTACCATGTTTGTTCGGAACTTTTTCCCATATAATGCATCGTTTAAGAGATATTCTTAATACTGAGTTTTTAGCTGCCACATCCCCACACCACCTACAGGTGAAGACTTGACGCTTATTGTTAGTTGTCTTAGTAACGCTCCTTTTTATTTTCTTAATTGTTCGAGCTTCAGAAGGCTACGGTTTGAATTTATTTCTGTTCTTGGTAAATTCTTTAAATTTTTCTCGCAGTTCCTTAAAATATTTATTATCATTTAACCTCTTTGGAATTTTTAGAATTATTACAGATACGGAGAAAGTCATTTGGTGGCCACATCAGATTTTTTTCTACGCAGTTCACCAGAGAATTGCCGAGTGCGTCTTACGACTGTCTTGCAGTCGAAATGCGAATCTGGTTTTTATAATCTTGTTATGGCAATTGGACAAGTACTTAATTTTCAAGTTTTTATAGTTAAGTTACCTTACGGTAAGCATTCATCGCGAATTCCTGGATCTTGCTGTATTGAACAAATATCCTAGAATTGCCAAGTCAAATTTCCAATATAATGCTTCCATAGAGATGAAGAACACTTTTTATGGCAGGCTTCGCGCAGCTCTGCGGCGAGTAACAGTTAAAACTGATATACAGTTCAAATAAAGTGTATTCTTCTGCAATATTCACAACGGAAAATTCAATTGTCGCGTCTGCGGCGCACAACGGAGACAATTTTTAACACCCAAAAACTAATAGAAAATCTTCCTCCTCAACTGAATTTGTAAACATTATTTTCTAACAAACGGTAAACAACGGGACAGAATTCCACCTCCAAACGAACACTTGACTACTGGATACTACAGCCGAGTTTTAAATGTTGAAAGAACTCATTCTAAACCGTAAATTCAATAAAAGTTAAACAAAAACGCTTATTTGTACTATAGTTTACTACCTCTCGCTCCCTCCTTCCTTGTGATTCTCTGAATGTTCTAATTTACGGATTTGGGAGGATTCGATTCCACATCTCCATCTCTACATTGATTTAAATTTTCACGATACTTTTGGATACCAATTTATATCGACGAACAGGCTAGAATGTTGATGGCATTCCTTTTAATTTTTCGTTGTCAATAATTTTTAGAGAGCAATGAATAAATTAACATGTACTTTGTAAATACCTCAACAAAGATTAACGGAGGGGGCGCTGCGCAGTGAGCCACTTTAGCCAATATAACTGGAAAATTTTCAGTTTTCCGAGTATTCAATACTCCCATTATATCTCATTATAGTTATTTCCTAATAACAATATTTCAATAATCTGTGCATCATAAAGTGATTATTCTCACCAGGACAACGTGAAGACAATGCGAAACAAGTTATGTAATCAAGCGCCATAAGGACGCGTCATTAGTCGTATTTTTACTGTATATCTGACTGGTTGTTTTTGTGACTAAAATGTGGTCTAATTATCTGCTAAAATGTATTGTGTACCGCTAGGTACGTATTTTTATATTGTTTTACTTTCGCTGTTATCTTAGATAGGATATTTTATAAAAAATATGTTAGTGCAGAGAAAATGCTGATAAATTTTGTTGCTGACATAAATACACAGACATTTAAATAAATATTGAACTGTATTAAGTCATCATATGTATTTGGGTACGTTGGCAGACTCGTGTACCTTACAATTGTGTTCACATCTGCTGCCAGTTGCTGCCTCCTTAAAAAACAAACGATTTTTTCGCATAGAGAACTTTTCAATATTTTGAATAAGAGAACCGCAACGAGGGCTACACTTTGGCGTTGTGTTCTAAGAAGACGGAATAGAGGACTGTGATGAAGATATAATGGTGAGTCTAAAACAGGCAGTTCGAAAGCTTGGATTTTGAAAAACTTTGGAAGGAGAGCAAAAGAACAAAGGAACGATTTATCCAGAATAATTCAGTTCTTTACTTGTTTGATGTAACCGTTTACAAGTTATCTGTGAATTAAGAAGTGGTTCAAAAACATACCGGTATCATATTACTCATATTCAATACATATTATGTTTATTTGAAAGGATTATTAGCACAAATTTATTTTTTCAGTTAGATCGGCTGTGGCCCACTTTGAGCTGGAATTATATCTCGCCCGGGTCGCCAAAATTTGTCGGACCGCCCCTGCCTGTAAACATCATCATCACAGGTAGTAGTCTGCCCGTAGAGAGGCTAGTGATTATTCATGGTTAAACTTGGTCTTCCATATACTCCTATTTTCCGCTGTCCTCTTCATATCTTGATAACTCTCTTTCCCTTTCAAATTGTATATCAGCTGAAACCTTTTCCTACCTCTTTCCCTTTTTCCATCTAGTTTTCTTTCTACCACGTCTTTTATCATGCCTGTATATATTTCTATATAAATAGATTTATATTCACGATATAAATAGATTAATATCCACTATTAGAATAAATTTTACTTAATGATAAATTAAAAACTAAATTTTGTAAACAATCTAGTGTTAGTCATGTTAATACTGATATTTTATGGTTTCCACGGTTACACGTAGATGAAAATGCCGGCGGAATCATTTATTATTAATTTAAAAAATATTAATCGCGACGGCTACTAGCTGTTACTGTTCATCGATATCCCGGGCAACACATTGTTTTCCATCCTTTTGGTTGCTCTAAGAATATTCTCCGAGTTGGAATTTAGGGAAAATCGCTCTTGAATTACCCACGGCATTAAAATTCCCAATTTTAGCGAAGCAGTTTTTTAAAATTGCGCATTGCAGGTACGATTTCGAGTGAATTCCAGGTTCTTCAGGCAGGAATTTATTGGAGGAATAATCTTTTTTTACACTTGCATAATAATTCTGAATATATCAGTACTTTCTCCATCAAACTTATAGGTCGCAGACCAGGCACTTTACAACATCTTTCTATCTATAATTGTGCCTCTAATCTGCATTAGAAGTCATTAAAATAATGTAATTGAATGCCCAGAAAAATGGAAACAGTTGAATTACTAATTTTAGGTTTTAGATATTGTCAACTATTAATGCATTTAACTGAAGCATGAACAATTCAGGAAAATCAACTCTCTCGAAACTCTTGAAAACCCTTGACTTCTTTTATAAGATTCCGACAAAAACCTTTCGTCTACATTACCTTAGTAATAAATTCTACGCGAGGACCTATCTTTTCATCTCGGGAACGCGTTATAAGCGTGCCCGATTTCTCACTCTATGATGGTGGCGTGATAATGCACTTTTTTGATTCGCCTTGTGATCTTTACAGAAGCCATTCCTGACCCGATTTCTGATGATGGAGGAAAACTCGTCCGTAGGAGAATTTCTCTTTCGATTTTCGGAATAAGGGCCCGATCCAATAAACTCTTCAGGGGACGGCCTCCGGGCGAGATGGTTATTTCAAGGCGTAATCTCAAGGTCGATATTAAAAAAAAAACGAATTAAGGCCGTGCATAAGACAGGCTACCAGAAAGTTCTAAACGTATAGGTACTGCAGCAGCTTTAATCTAAATATGAAATATTCACCCTCCTAGTGGGTTGCGGGAGCATCAAGTTAGCGTGGAGCTTAACTTTGAGAGCTCCGTCAGAATTTATCTCACCTCATAAAACATGCATGGCATAATGTATCGGAGGTGCTCATTTGCATGCATGATGAGCTAAATTCGAGGGAGAAACAAAACAGGGAGATAATTTCGCAGCGGATCATTTTTGCACCCGTAACGATATATATTTTATCGGCCATAGAGTTACCCGATGAAACATCTAGTTCAGTGGTTCCTAACCAGGGGTGCGGGGTATTGGAGCAGGGGGTGCAAAGATGCTACACTTAAAAGTCTCACTTCCGACACGTTTTAAGTAGCCAGACGAGAGCCCTACCGTATTTTTTAACAAGTAATATAAATACTTAATCCCCTTATGGAATTTTCTAATGAAAATGAACATAATAAAACTTATCTCAGTATAATTATAGATCGTAAACGCTTCAGAGAAAACATTATGTAATGATTTGACTGTATTGATAGAAAACAAATACAATAAACTCCAACAATATCAAGCAAAAAATAATTATAAAGAATGCAGTGGCCCTTATGGTTAGCTTTGTAAATATACCAGTATTTAAAGCAGAGACAGACTGATAGCATCCTGTGTCCTTGGTGAAAATGTTCCTCATGACTATGCTTATTATTTTGTAAACCCATAATAATAACTTTCACGGGAAAAATCGTTTAGAACTACTAATATAGCTGGAAAATCCGAAAACGTTTGCCTCAATTTTAACACAGTTTTTGCAATTTAAACTTTCATTAACTGATGGCGTAAAATCGTGAAAAACAAAAACTTTTATTTCGTATCTTTCTTGTATGGTTGCATGTGTTTCGCTTTGTATGTTGGAGATTTTTTGGTAGAATTTCACTGAATCAAAACTACCAATTTATAGACATTTAAAACAAGCAAGGAAAGAGCTGCTGAAGCAGGCAGTAAATGACGATTTAAAAAATTAGACGAACAAAGCGAGAAAACGTGCACAAAGAGACAATATTAAATTGACTGACGAAAATACGAAGCCTCTAGCTCTTTCGTTTAGAAGGTGTTAGCAAATCAAGCAGGCAGACGGATTTTCACAAGAAAACGCGAACAGCGAGACAGAATACTAAATCAATTGGCGAAAAACGAAGTTTCTATCTGCTTTCGTTTAGGAGTTAGCGCGTCAGACAGACAGACAAATCGAACGCATAAGCGGATTTAAAAAAAACCGCTAAATATCAAGGAGTAAAACGGCATGTAATTTGATCATGGCTGCCAATTTTCGCATAGTAAAATAAATACAAAAATTAAAATGGCACACTAGAAGCATAACACTAAAACTGGATCGCCGTGTTTTCGGAAAAGAATCAGAACTTCAACTCTATAATCCTATAATACTACTCCATTAAGTTTGATGTTTAGACATTGATGATTACAAATATTTAAAATTACCATGAGGCAAATGCGTAAATGAACCAAGTCCCTACTTGCTGGATAGAAAAATTTTAAATTTCAATTCCTGAAATCCTCTGAACGAAATGCGCCTTAGTCGTGCTAAAGATATCGCGTGGTATAATTTTTCTTTATGTGACTCTTCAAATAATAGCGATAATGATGTATCTTTCATGCATGCAAATTAAAATTGTTGCTGAACCAAGAGGGCCCAGCGCATGCCTGAAAATTTCGGAGTTGATTGGAATAGTAATCCCATTTCTTAATACGTTATACATTCAATATGTTTAACTTTAGTGCGTTAACAAAAATTATAACCGTGGCTAAATGAGGTCTGTAAAAATGATATACCATATCGATCGTTAAGTTATACATTTAGTTAATTATCAACTAATGATATGCCCCAAGTCTCTGTTTTTACGGTAGAAATTATACAGATTAAAACCTGTACATTTTAAATTTGGGTAGTTATTATACATGTAGTTTTATCTCGTGGTTTTAAGTGCTTTTTTCTCCAGCTAAATCAAACATCATCCGTTATTTTTGAAAGGTTTTGTATTTACCTCCCTTCGCTCATATTTTTCATTCACGCTAATATAAATTACATAAAAAAAATTATTTCTCTCGTTTCTTTCCCATTATTTCGCGACTAAAAAATCATTTCTGTTTTCCAATTGAGTCTCGGCTTTCACGTTCACAAAAGGAATTTTTTTTTTTCGAAAATGAGCTTGTTTACATCGCTCAGTAAGAGGCAAAGAATAAATAACGGAATGTTATTGCCAAGCAATTACGCGTTGCTATATGGACTTGAGTACTATACAGCACAGTTCAAATTTTAGAGATAGTGTAATATTAATATGTACTCTATAGTTTATAAAATACATCATGAGACTGTTTTTAGGACGCCAAAATTAAAATTCGATTTTGATGAAAATGTTTTAACACGCGGCAGAACACACATAATTCAAACATATAATCCTCAACTTTTACATGCCTTTGAGACGATATCTTTTTTCAGGTCGTCACCGTAAACCTCGACTCGAAATTCTACTCTTAGAATTTCCTGCAACTAGGATTTTCTTACATCGTTTCACGTCCTTGAGGTAAGGAGCTTCTCACAAGCAAGAAAATAAATTTAGAAACAAGGAAGAAATTAGAGAAATGCTATATATGGAGCATAGCACTTTATGGCGCAGAGACGTGGACCGTAGGAGAAAGGAGGAAACATATTTAGAAAGTTTTGAGATGTGGGTATGAAGGAGGATGATGAAAGTGAAATGGACAGAGAGGAAGGGGGACGAAGAAGTATTAGAAATGGTTGAAGAAGAAAGGATGCTAATAAAAACAATCAGGAAAATAAAAGCAAATTTGATAGGGCACGTATGTATTGAGAAGAGAGTGTTTACAAAGGACGATCTTAGAAGGCAAAATTAGCGGAAGAGGAAGAGGGAGGAAAAAGAATAGGAATATTAGAGAATATAAAGCAGGAATATGTATAGTACTATAAAAGAGGCTTCCGGGGAGAGAGAGAAATGGAGGCAGCGATTCAGCTGAAACCTGTCTACGGACGGCAGAATGATGATGATGAGTTTTTCCAACCTTTCAGTGATTAGTGGAGAAATATTATTCATTACCTCCGACATTCCCAGCGGCTCTCCGTTCGGTAAGTATCCACTGGGCTTCCTGCGACGCCTAGTTGCCACCCATATATAATTAGAGCTCCTGATATATGTAGTTGGATGGGCAGTTGCCAAACATTCCTCCAAATTCCCTCTGCTCTTAAAAAGAGACATGCCCGCTCGGTGCTTATCCTTCCCTCATTCCATTCCCTCACTTCCTCCGACACCCATCAACTCTTGATATCCATCGACAAGTTCCCGATCCCTAATATCTATTCTGCTATGATTTCGTTTTATCTCGGCGGCCGAGAAATAGCCGAAGCTTCGGACGTCATGATTTCGGTCCATTAGCACGAGGGTTGTCAAAATACATGTGACACGAATCATTCAAAATTAATCTTAATGTGGATATATTGCCCCTTTAGTTGAACTAAAATCCGGTGAGCCTAATCTAAATTAAAAAGCAGTTTTCATAGCTGATTTGCATTAGCCACGCTCGATTTTTATTGAATCACAACCTGAGTTCTTGATCATATAAGCGACGTTATAGAAATTAAAGTTTATTTAGAAGGAAAGCATTTTAGTTTTTTAACTAGGGCGCAGAGAATATTAAACGTTTCAATATCAGATGATGATTTTGTATACAACATCTTAAAAAATCTTTAATCGACAAACAGCATTGTAAAAATTATTTTTTAAATTGACTTCAAAAGCCATGATATATTATTTCTTAAATACCCGTTAATATCCCTTTCCTTGACTCCTGGAGGCTGGTAAGAGCATGTGGTTAAAACTGTGCAAAATAACGACCTGTCTCTGCCAACAATGCAAAAAAATAGGATGTTCGCGACGGTCGCCAATCAAAAACTTCGATCCACGCTTCGACGGGTCGATTGGGTCAATTGGAGCGGAGATACCTTCCGAAGGGGAATGGCGAATGGGAAGATGGAGAAAGATGGAGGGGGAGTGTGAGTGGGGCGAGGCAGAAAATCCGTAACCTAGGAAACGAACATAATGACGGGCAAAAAGCAAGGAAAGTTTCGCAAAGGAGATAGTAGACCAAATAAAAACAGCCGTCGAACCAAAACAACACGGCCATCGAACATGGTTCTCGATTTAGGCTAGAGGCAAACCCGTCAAGACAAGAAAAGAGAGAATAACCAACCAATCGCTGAAAGTGTTCGAATCCGGCTGAATCTCGAAACGAAAACATTTCAGGGCGGCTTACGGCAACTAATCCGCCCATTGGTAACGAATTCATAAATAAAAACGTACTCGGTAATGCGACTCAGTTTCTACCAAAAATATCGAAGATTACGTTTACGGCAATTATCGATTGATATTTTAGTTAGCACCAGAAGCCATAAAAATGTTGGGAAATCAAATGCGCGTTTCGGCTACAAAGAAAGCAGCCCGTATAAAAAGTGATCCATCAAAACTGTTTTTCAATTAAAAACATTAATTTTAGAAAATGCGTTCTATTGTAATTCGGTAATTATGAAAAAATATTGTGTTTTCGCTAAAATAAAACATTTATATGAAATTCCACACGATTCGCGTAAGACAAAAATTAGCTATCGGGCCGCAGTAAGTCACAGAAAGAGCCGCATGCGGCCAGCAAGTTTGATATGCCTGGTTTAAGGGTTAAGGTATAAGGGTTTAAGAAAAGGCTAGGATCGGGTGGTCTGTTGCAGCGTTTGCCAACCTTTTTAATAGCCCACCCACCTAGGCTTTGAGAGTTTACCTGGGACACACCTATTATCTATATGAGTACCTACTAATTTTTTAAAGCAGTAAATAAAACGTGTCCACAAAGCGCGCACACTGTACTATCATGAGTTCTTGAACTATTTTATCTCAAACTCATTTAAAAAATGGAAAAACCGGTGGTATGGTGGTTAGGACGCTGGCTTCTGCTCGCCTGCTGTTGGAAAAGGCAGAGGGCACGAATCCCGCGAAAGTAGGATGTTTTCCAAAGTCACGCGGCCCCCTGTTTTTGTGGTTTGAGGAGACCGCGCAAAGTCAGCGTTCTGTTCTTCGGAAGGGACGTAAATCCGTTGGCCCCCTTAGTGCTCTTCGTTAAGCGCAGGCTAATGCCGGCACGGGGTTTCCTTTCTTCCTTGTGTGTTTGGTGTGGAAAGAGCAATAGCTATAATAATCCAAGAGGTTGATTAGCCAAAAATACAAACACATAAAAATCTCGCATCAAAGTAGATGTCACTAGGCGCCTTGAGATATATTTGTGACAACAGTTTAATTGAAGTTATGCCAATATTTCTATTGTGCTAGTAATTTTATTGACTAAACCGGCCACTGTAATTCGTGATGAACGTATTTTTTCAAAATCGAAATTATTTCTATTGTGCTTGTCATTTTATTGACAATACCGGCCACAGTAGTTCGTGGTGAACGCATGTTTTTAACATCAAAATTAATTAAAACATTCTTGAACTCACCGATGAAACAAGAAAGGCTGGTTGATTTCGCAAGTATTTCAATTGAAAATTCTGTAGCGTCGCCGTTCGATTATTCGACTTCAATACCTGATTTCGCAATTCGTAAAGGAGGAAAAATAAACTTATGATTGATGGAAGTTTGTTATACGATACGCTATACTTCAAACAAGATTGTACTTCAAAATTAATTTCTTTTGTTTTGAAATAAAACTTTTCATCCAATTATTGACTTTTTTTCATATCAATTAACAGATATTTTTCACAATAATTTTAAAAGGGGCCGTCAAAACTTTGTTTTCCCGGGGCTGCCAATTGTCTACGACCGGCCCTGCTCGCGTATTCTCAATGAATTTGGGACTACTAACATTTTTCTAATTCTTATAAGCTTCATTACCTTAATGCTGAATGTACGTTATCCTAAAAATAATAAATGCACCACAGGATGTTAAATAGTCAAAATAAATATTATCATATCACCCATGCACGTACCCAGAAATTTACTTCGGAGGGGGGTGGGGGAGGGTCCAAGGCCAAAAACGAATTTCCAGCAATTGATTAAATAAAAGTCCTATTCAAATAATATAAACTTTTATAACGTTTTAAGTTCTCATAACTCAACGCAGCAAGTGGCAGTATAGCAAGAGGCAACGTAGCAAGTTTGTAGCGTGGTTATCGCAGATTCCACAAATGTCTGTACACCGAGAAGGGGATCCTGATCCCCCGGACCCCTCCCCCCTGGGTACGTCCTTGATATCAACCCCATTATAGCCTCTTGAATGATATCTCATTTTTTAAATATTGCTTCACATCGCCAACTAACACCGTTACGCCTCCCGATAATTGCTCGCTCTTTCTCCATCTTCAACTCCCTTTAAGGATATTCATCCCTTCCCCTAGTTAGAACCCTTGCTGTTCCATCATCATTAATTTTTTTAAATGATCCGCTCTCGTGAGAACTGTGATGCTTTTAACTTATGTAACACGAATTTTGGTTTAAAACATACTAAACAACATCCGTAAATAAAGATAAAGTACTCTCTCTATCACGCTTCGCGCTGGTTTCTTAATGGCATCCGGCTGTCCAGCGCCGAGCTGACTTCCGAGAAAGGAAGCGATAAAACGAGGCAAAACCACGGCGTAAAGTTTGAAGTTTACCCTCGTCCCAACCCTTTCGGCCGAACCCATCTGAGCGGGTGCCCACCGCAAATTATACTATCTTCGCTGCAACTTTGGGCCAACAAATACATTATTATGAAGAAATGCGGTTTCGGAAATACCTAAAATTCACGTTGGTTTTGAGAGCTATGAAATACCGAAACGTTTTTCTTTTGCTGTCGGATATTTTGCAATGAAAGACAAGTTTTACAGAAAAAAATCTTTCAAATGAAAAAAGGTTTTCATAAAAATAATTTACATACAAAAATATCGTCGATTCATTTTAAGCGACTGAAATAATTGAATGTACATACATATAACATACAGGCGGGCATTTAAGACTATATAGATGTAGGGCTCAAGGGTGGATCCAAGGGGGAGAGGGATAATGGGGGTAATTTCCCCCAGGAAATTTTCCAATGTACAGAAAAAGCGTCGACCGTAGCCTAAGGGCGGCGCACGGGCCGAATGCGTAGGCTCGGTGGCATAGTCGAGCACCCTGTCGAGGCACTCGCTTCTCCCGAGAAAATTCCTTCAAAAAAACAAGTGAATTTTAGACCCTCACGTGCATCTTTGATCACTTTAACCGGGGCCTTGTGGCCCCTCACCAATAAATCTCTAAATGACTGACTTGGGGCGAAACCCGGCTCTTGCAGTGAGGGTGGTCTCTTAAATCCTCATAATTTTGTCACCGCCTGGGTGCAGCGGAGGACAAGGCCGGAGAGGAAAGGCACTCTATACTCCTCCTTGCACGGCCTTAAGCGTGTTTTTTTACTTTTAATTTGTTACAAAGTGTTCAAGTATAACTTTCCGGCGATTATTTCCCTTCTTCTTTCGCTCGCTTGATGATAAACATACCTACTACGTTTAACTGTGTAAAGTCCACGGTAGGGTTTCAATGTATTTCATTTTACTTCATCGTAATAATTTAAATTTGTTTTTTTAGTCGACATAATGAACAAGAAAAATAAACCTTTAAGTATGAGTGGATGCCTGCAGATAATTTAGCTTTTCCGTATTCTGTGCATAAAAAATGGCAAACATATAGTGTTACGTTTCTGAGAAACATTTGAAACAATTTTATTGGCTAATATTCTCTGAATGTCAAAAAGGTGTGTTTTGTAAATATTGTTTTTTATTCGCTAAGTTTGGTGGCCAGCAAGTACGCTTACAGAAACCAGTTTCTCAGCCAGTGATTCAATATTCAAAATTATTAGGAAAAGAGTGTTCTGGTTCTTCATGAAAATAACTATTTTTACCATAAAAATTCTTAACTTGCTGCTAAAACTTTTATAAAAACCTTTAAGAGTCCTTCCGATGATGTCAGAAATTTAATAAATAATGAAAGATATAAACAAGTCCAGGAAAACAGAGATAGATTAAAGCCAATAATAGAAACCGTTATTTTTCTGGAAAGACAAAATATTGCACTGAGAGGACATCGGGACGATGGTTCATTGCTAAAAAACACGGATACAAAACTCGATAACAAACGAAGATAATTTTCGTGAGTTACTGCGTTTTCGTATAGCAGCAAGAGAACAGGAACATTTAAAAAAAAACTTCCTCTAATGCCACAAAATGAAATGATCGATAGTATATCATACTCCGAAAAATTACAAATGCAGTTGCAAATGTAAATGGCTGTAAATATTAAGTATTTTTTATGTAAATTTTTTTGCTGCATTTATAACTGTCTTTTGTTATTATTTTTCTTTAGTAAAATTCATGAAAGATGAAGCATAAAACTTTTGAAAATTACTATATTCTTGTAATTTGTTATTTTTGTAGAAAAAGCAGATAAATGCAACGCCTTAAAAACAATTGTATCTGAATATAGTGCAGTTATCCTAGTGTTAGCGTTAGATTATGCTAATTATAAGTTCTTTAATTACATTATGATCGTAATCTTTATTTTGGAGATTTTGGAGAGCACTCGTGCTCTTGCACAAAAATAATCAGTTTTTCTTCATCCATGATCGCACACGTCTGGTTATGAAAGTGTATTCCAATGGAACAGAATCTGCGAACCGACTGACGTCACTACGTCGCCTATAGGCCGACGATTCTCCATTAACACATATGTACCAGACTGTGCTGCTACTGTGCGCCGACTGTGCGCCTACTGTCGGACCGTGACTTTGGGAGATCACTTCGAAGACGGTCGGTGGCCATACGCTAAGGGCAGGGTAGGCGCACATTCTGGTATGTGTAAATCAAAAACGGTCTCACAATGTAATTAAATGGAAATGACCCCTTCGAGATTTTGGGCGACATGACACGGTAGGCGCACTGTCTGGTATTTGCAAATCCGCCTATAACATCCCTTCTGAAGGACGGAGCGGTTTTAATTGGAGTGTCCTACACAAGACAAACAAGTTACAATACGAGGGGATTAGAAGTAAAAACCCATCTGGGTCAGGAAAGGAAAGTACTCTAGACCAGCGTTTCTCAAACCGTTGGCCGCGGCCCCCCAGATGTCCGCAAAATTATTTTGGAGACAAGGTGATTTGTGGAAAAATAAAGTTTTCAGGAATAATAAAATGCTATCAGGGACTTTTTGGAAAAAATATGTGAAGATAATCATAAATAGTTGCATTAAATGAAGAAATCTGAAATAAAGTTTCTTATTTTTACTATTTTCAATTCAAAGGGGCCGCATGATATTCAAGGGAATTCAATTGAAAGTTTGTGAACCACCACTCTAGACCAGGGATGTGTAATCAAACCCCGATTTAGCGCCACCGTCCATCACTGGTATAGGTGGTAAAACGAGGGAGGCGGTAAATCGAGGTATATGCTTGATCTATGTAATCATAAGGTGGAATTTCTGTTGACAACAGTGGAGGATCCAAGGGATGGGCGATGGGGGCGATCGCCCTCCCCTTGGACGATCCCATTGCCCTCCACTGGGTACATTCTTAAATTCATTCCGCGCAACATTCCTTGTTTCTACACCGAAGATTAAATCTGTATGACAAGGAAAAGAAAGGTTCTGATGGGGATAGGGATTTTCAAAATGTATGGTCGTCGGCAGAGGTGGAATCAAGAGGGGGGAGGGGCAATTGGGGCGATCGCCCTCCCCTTGGGAAGTTTCTGGATCCGCCCCTGGTTGACAATGATTAATGGGCGGTATGCGGGGGTGGCGCCATATAGGGGAGCGCAAAATCGGGGTCCGACTGTACAACTTTTTTATGAGGCTGCAATCGTGCTTTGGCGGGCCATATGAGAGGTGATGAGAGCTGGAAGAGTTTAGATCGGAATATACTCAATAGATCATGCGTGATTTAAAAAATATGCCATTTTTAGCGTTAAAAGAACAGCGAACAGACCGACAGACAGACTGCATGGCGAAAACCACCTAAAACGCGCATTTCCATCAAAATCTCGAAGTCGATATTTCTCACGATAACAATACTCGCTCAATATACTACGTATGAGAAAGTAAAAAAGCAGACAATGTTCTTGTTGTTAAAATATTGCAAAAAGTCGTCTTCGCGCAAAAGAATTTGAAATTTACGTTGGCGATTTTGTTGAACGCAGAGTCGGCTTTAGGGGCGGGCGAAACGGATGGCCGCCCTGGGTACCGAAGGGCATGGATTTTTCTCGAGCGACAAGTGATGCAAGTGAGCGGAGGTCATAAAAGGTAGCGTGGGTGCCCAAGGCGTAGGCAAAAGCTACAGGCTAGTGTTGTGTCGTTCCGGAAGGATTCGTTCCTTAGGAACGAATCCAGCGCCGGAGCCAGCCGGTACGAATCCACGGCCTTAAAAAATCTCGTTCCTCGAACTCGGAGGATTTCGTTCCGGGCCTTCCAGGCTCGATGGTTTCTCGGACTCCACTCGGATTCGGAAATTTCGTTCCTCGGATTCACAATTATTTCTCTTAAACTAAAAGCCATTGCCCCGAAATTTCGAAAAGGTATTCTTCTGATGACCTAAACTCTCCACTGGTAGAAGATTAACCTAATCTGTGAGTTACAATCAGTAGCCTCTCCTTGCCAGAGAATTTCGTTCCGGAGTTGAATGAACGAAACCGGACATTCGAAGAAGTGTATTTCGTACCTGAGTGATATGTCTGTTCTTTTCGCAGCGCAACAAAATGTTTTCTATTGTTTATTGGAATTGCAAGATTTGACTTCTGTGCTTCTAAATGGTTCTGCATAAAGGGATATTATGGGCGCATGGGATATTAATAGACGAAAAACTTACAACATAATTTATAATAATTTTATAATACTTTGTTGTTTCGGATTAAAAATATAGCGTCAAAGATTTTTACCATTCTTCCACAAAAATTCTTTAATTTCTTAATCTTAATAATATAATAATTTATTAAGAATTATTTTCATTCTAAAATTTTTTAAATTCTTCCACCGAAGGTTCTTAACGTTTGAAACGTGAGGGATAGACACATAGGAGGGATATCAGCGACGAAAAGGATTGCTTTGGTCTTGATGGAAACAGTAATTTTTCTGCTTCATACCAATAAATGGAGTGCAAAAGAAGTGGAATTTGGAAGATGTTTTCGGAAAGTTTTTCAGAATGAAACTAAACACTATCTAGTTTAATTTCGTTAAATAGCAATTACACAATGCAGTGATTTAGATTACTTAATCGATTTTTTAATGTTCGTTCGAAAATTTCGGGGGGTTCTGACCCCAAAATCCCCCCTCACCGTACGCCCACGTCGTTTAGTAATGCCATTAACAAATTTGTTATTGATAAAAATTATTATGAGCAAAATGAGGAGTCGAAAAATCATAACAAACAGTTTTCCAGCATTCATTACAGGAAATCCTGCATTTAATCAAGTTCATACGTCCGCCAATGGAAAGAAAGGAACAATTCCTTCGTATCGTTCCGGCTGCGGAATGATAAGAAAAGGAACGAACCCACAAAAAGAACGACAATGCCCGTCACTACTCCGTACTCCTCTCTGACTCACTCACGCCGCTCGCGTTCCAGTCACTGCCACCCGAGGTTCCCATGGGGGAGGTAGAGTCCTCGGCCCGCCTCCTCATGGAAGGGGTGAAGGAACCCGCCCTATCCCCAGATGTGTTAAGAGGGGCTTTTCTCGTCCTGAGGCAGTAGGGGGTAAGGCGGCGGAAGGAAAGGAAAACACCTTCCGAAGAACGCAGCAGGGGGGAAGACGATCCCCCATTATCCCAGGACCACTCCTCCTGCCCCCCAGAAATGAGAAAAAACACGGCCCCTTCACCCGACACGGTCATATAACTGGGTGATAAACGCAGGCAATGTCTATTATACTCGTAAATAAAAGTGTCTTAAGCCGGTCCCACGCCACTCGCGAGTATTCACGAGTATTGACATTCGTGAGTATAGGCATCGCAGAACTTGGTGGCACTCGCCTGCGCGAAGCGTGACGTCAGGGAGGGGAAAGCGTGCGTGGAAGGGGTATGCAGAGGGAGCGGAGGGGAGAGGAGGGCGCATGGCAGGCAAAGCTGCATTAACCCTGGAGATGGTGCGCGGTCTTTTCGAGTGGAGTGAGTGAGAGAAAGCATTTTAAAGTTGGCAACGAAGGAATGCGACAGCAAGGACCCTGGTGGACACACGCGGAGACTGTCTTTCTCCCCCGCGTCGAGGAAGTTTTTAGACAATGAACCCTTCCACTGAAAAGGTTCTTCAGCGCAAGTGCCACCAAGTTCTGCGATGCGTATACAGATCTATTGAAAGCTTATGGCACCTGCGCACAAACACGAATGCAGCATGGAAGAGTCCATTCTCGAAAGCGAGCTACGCGGGGGTGAGGATATAAACGCATGCGGTAATCAGTCATTCTCCACAGCCACCTTTCCCTTAAGCTTTTCCCCTCCACAGCCATCTTCCCCTACATCACGTGACTCTTCACGCATTTAGGTGCCATAAGCCTTCAATAGATCTGTACTCGCGACTAGTGTGGGGCTGGGATACTCGTACAACCTTGTAAATACTTTCCTCGTACTCGTAATCACCCTTTTCCCGTCGGTATATTTAACGCGAGTCAAAGGACAATTATACTCGTGTTTACTCGTTTCCGAACCCGTAGTAGCAGCTCCCAGACCACTCGGGAATCCTCGGCATTCCTCGTGTTTACTTGCGAAGCCTCGAGCTCCCTACCCCAGCGCATCCTATAATAAAGCTACTCACAAGAGAAGAGTTACAAGTATGCACTAGTGGTGTGGGAGGTCTAACTTGACATTGGTCATTACTCGTAAATACTCGCAGTCGTGAATACTCGTGAGTGGTGTGAGACCGACTTTACAAATATAGGAGAACGTAAAAATCTAACGTATTTCCAGAAGGGATTACAGATTTGAAATTTCGCATGATGATAGGCCATTGTTTACAACGGAGCGAAAAATTCGGAAATTCCAATAAATGTTCACTATCAGGGAAGTTTTCTCTAGATCATTATTTAATTCCTACCCCTCAGTAAGAAAAGAATGGAAATCGGTGTAAGGAAAAATTGTGAATTTTTCCTGTTTTCAAAAATGGAAATGTATAAAAACCATGGCAAAGAGCTCATTTCTTTTAAAGGGACTTTTAATGTTTTTAATGGAAATTAATGTCGTCATAACGAATTCGGTTATAATGAACACGGTTGCCAAGACAGCAAACGGTTAAAAAGCAATTTCTTCCAAAATATGTGATTTAATCGACAAATTTGAGCTATTTCCAATTGATGACAAAATTTGACGATGAGAATAAGAAACGTAAATCATTCTTCCTTGCAACAGCCCTGTCAGAAGATCGATGGTCAATTTGTTCTGATACTAATTTGCAAAAGAATGAAAGTCTTCACGCTGAAAATCGCTCTGTGAAGCGTTGTATTTTCTGTTGCCCGTATATACGAAGTTTACATAATTATCCCTTAGTTATAGTCATACTTGCACTCTTCAAAACGTAACATTTCGCTTAAATTCGTTAAGCAAAGGAGGTTATCATCAATAAAAAGCTAAAACAATAAATTATTTTATGACCTCTGAACAAGGTCTTACGTAATCTTTTTTAGAAAGATCTTTTGATTTTGTTCCCGATTAGAAAACTAATTTTCGTGGAATCCCAACTTATTTATTTATTCATTGATTTTAAATTAATTCATAACCAAAATATACCAATACGATGTAAATAAGCTTTATATTACAATTTTACATTTATACGTTCATTTGCGTAATACTTATTATTACAAATGTCAGTGTGCGACCGAAAATGTATGAACGAATATAACCTTTTTATATAAATTTAGCGTTATTTTCTAATTAAATTATTAAAATGACTAAGATTGAGCTTTTATTAGTTAAATTAGAAAGCATGGAAATCTATTCATGATGGATAATGATTCTCAATTCAATTTTTATTTACTTTTGGTTGTGGGTATCACGAAATATGTTGATTGTTTTTAGACAGTCTTAGAAATGTTTGGGAGTTATAACGCGATAATATCTCGATCTGGCGCAGCGTTTCACCCGCCGGTCCGTTTCTCGGGCTGTACCGCGCTTTTGTTTAAGTATCCGTTTCATAAGAACTACAAATGTTATTTGATTAGGATCTTTTCTAAAAATAAATTTTAACATTTTTGCACATTTTGTTTGCGCAATGTATCCTCTTAATCAATTAGGAAAAAAGTTTCCCGCAGATGGACTTTTTCATGTATCGAGAAATGATTTTGGAGAAATAACAATGTTATTAAATTTTTTAAAGACGTTTGAGAAATATTATATATTTATCATTTATATAAGCGTGATAGACAATGCTTCAAGAAGCATGACAAAAACAATTGATCTTATTGAATCAGTATAAGCCGAGATATAACGTTGTATGTTTAAAGATAGATAAAAAAACTTACCGTGTTCACATTTGTAGTTTTTCTTATTTTTAATAACTTTCTCGTATTTTTAAAAAATTAAGATATACATAATCAGGTTCTGCATAAAATTTACTACGATTGAGCGTCATAATTTTACTTAAACGACAATGTCACCATAATCACAACAAATTTGGCAACTGAGCGGGATTCGAGGACAGAGCTAGAGGGAAAAGCAATGGGAAAGAGATAGCGATAGCCCATAAGAGGCCATACTTTCAACTAACAATAAGTGTGGGACGCGCAATAGAGGGTTGGCTAGTGTCTGGCTCCTAAAGATAGAATCACAAGTTCGAGTCCTGCCGAGGGAAAGTGATATTATTTTTTATCGCTATTACGCTCACTGTAAAAGGCTGGCAACGATTGTTTATGGACTATTTATAATTAAAAGATGTTAGGTTCAGAGGAGTGTTTATGGTCTTCTTTGCTGAAATACATGATGTTTATTTCTGGCTTTCATCAAAGAATTTCACGCTCGCAACAAGCATCGCAGTGTTTATTTTTCCTCCTTCCGGGAGCGAACACCTGAGCCTGCCAGCGTCAGCTGGACCTCTTCAAGAGTCATCCTACCGCTTTAACACGTTTGGAAGAGCCGTGACCACCCCACCGAAGTAAATATGTACTTCGAACGATCGCGTGGGAAGAGATTTCCGGTCTCATTTAACGCGTATACGTAATACGAGACAATAACAGGAAAGTCAAATCTGCGAATAATAAAGATAGGCCTCGGTTCATTGTATTCACTGCCACCCACCAAATATGGTGAATTGCAGGGTATACAGTTCAATACACATAGGCACCTTGGCGCTCACTCTCCTTATCAGATGGTGGAAATCCGACGGCGCCATTTACATGATACCTTGCAAATTCACATAAAGGGCAACCTCTATAATCCGAACCCACGGTAATCCGAACTCCCAGCAATCCGACCTTTTTCTCAACATCAGGTGTAAAGTGAAGGTTAAGTGAAGCGAGCGTCGGAAAGTGAAATTTTAAGCTTTTATTTTGTAACAAGGTCAGGCACAGATGTCCACTACTAACGCCTCTTGCTGCTGAACAGATGATCCTTTGTCATAAAAAGAATGAGCGATATCGGCATGACCGGCCTTGCCGATACCTCTCATTCCTACTACCGCGGCCTTAATGTAGAGTACAATTTTCCCGTCCATCCACGCGGATCTCTCACAGTCATTTTAGTGATTTGTGAGTAAATTAATTGGTGTGATATTTACAGAAATTTAATATATGATAGATTTTTTCCTCGTTATTTTACATGACTCCAGTGATCCGAACACCTCGATAATTCGAACACGCCCTTGCATTAATTAGTTCAAATTATAGATGTTGCACTGTATTTGGTAGATGGCAGTGGGTGCAGTGCACCAAACGTCCCTAGTTTTCCTACGTCAGCCATTCCTATTGCGTTCTCCTATCATCCTAGGGAAAATCGATCTTCTATATCAGTGGTTCTGAAGCTTTTTCATTTTTGTACCATCAAATCAAAAACGAAAATGTTCGCGTACCACCAGAGTGAGATTGACGGAAATTTAAATTAAAATAATATAATAACTTTATGCCAACAATCCTGCACGTAAATTTGTGATTGAAATGTATAAATATAACATCAATATTTTAAGCTATACAAAATTGTTTTTATTTTTTTTAGCGTAACACTTTGCACTACCTCGCGTGCCACAGGTTGAGAACCCTTGCTTTATATCGTTCAGTCCTGCAATCGACCTCGCGAATCTTATCCTCGCTACAGAGAGGGTGGGAAAGTCTCCTAGTGCTAAGAGTTCAAAAAGTTCACTGAGCGGTGTGCGGGCGGACATTGTCGTGCAAGAGCAGCAATCCTGCACACACAGCAAAGCAGGTTTTCCCACATTTGGAAAGGCATCTGCGAGAGCGAGGCTTCCCATCTGATCAGGACATCCAAGAGGAGGTCAGGTGATGACTACTGTAGTTAGGACACATTGCTAACCGCCAGCCATGGTTTCGATACTTTGATCGACCGCTACAAGTGCCTGGACAAGCACGGAGACTATGTTGAAAAATCTGATGACTTTCTCCATACTTGTATAATTTCTAAAAATTCCAAATAGGTTAAATTATAATAAATATTCTAAGGAACTGCGAGAAAAATTTAAAGACTTTACAAAGGAAAGAAATAATCTCAAACCGTAGCCTTCTGACAATGGATATAGCCAAGAAGCTCCAACAATTAATAAAATAAAAGGGAAGGTTAATAGGACGTAAGTGTCAAGTGTTTACAATAGACGCCGGTAGGTGGTGTGGTGGTGGCAGCTAAAAAAATTAAGTTTTAAAAATATCTCTTAAACAATATATGGAAAAATGTTTCAAACAAAGGTCGTACAAAATTAAATTTCCTACAACTTTAATTCCTATACTTTTTTTACATCCATCAAATATTAAAGCAAATATTTAAAAAAATCCGATGTGTCCACCACATGACTTTCTCCATACCTGTAATACATATTTCTAAAAATTCCAAATAAGTTAAATAATAATAAATAAAATAAAATAATAATAAATAATGTTAAGGAACTGCGGATTATTAGTTATTGAGTTAGAGCGCCCACAAAATTCCGATCACGGACACACACCCAAACACCCACAGCTATAATCGAGAAAATAGCCCAAACGCATTCAGGGGACCTTAAAACATGTATTCCCATTGAAATCTCGAATGCGATTTTTTTCATGAAAACACTTTCTCTATATTTCGTATATGGAGAAAGTAAAAATAGCCGATGGATGTCTTGGATGTAACTCGCTGGCGATAAAAAAAAATAGGGAACCTTACTTTTAAAGTTCCAGTCGTGTTATCGACACGTGCATCATTTTTACTTTCGCCATAGTATTGTTTTCATGAAAAAATTTATTTCGAGATTTCAACGGAAAAAGACGTTTTGAGGCCCCCTGAACACGTTTTGACCATTTTCTCGATGATGCCTGCGTGTGTGTGAGTGAGTTTTTTGTGGGTGCTCGAACTCAAAAACTATTAATCAGGTCAACGCGAAATTTTATATTTAACATTTTTAAAAATGTCAGAAGAACTGATTAGATTTTGGTAAAAATCGGTCCACCGAAAGTAGGAGTTTACTCTTGTCATATCCGTTATTTTTAAATATTTGCTTTAATATTTGATATACATATGTAAAAACTTACTGGAATAAAAGTTGTAGGAAATTTAATTTTCTACAACCTTTATTTGAAACATTTCCTTATATAATGCATTTTTAAGAGATACCTTAATAACTAAATATTTTAGCTGCCACCACCACGCCACCTACCGACGACTATTGTTAATAATTGACGCTTAGTTACGTCTTATTGTTAGTAACGCTCCTTTATAGTTTCTAAATTGTTGGAGCTTCGTGGCTATATCCAATATCAAAAGGCTATGGTGTATCTATGTTCTTTTTAAAGTCTAAATTTTTCTCTCAGTTCCTTAAAATATTTATTATCATGTAACCTATTGGAATTTTTAGAAATAATACTGGTATGGAGAAAATCATGTGGTGGCCACATCAGATTTTTAACATTAGCTTCAGTATTTGTAGATCAGCGACTTCTAATTATATTAATATATAATTAGCAATCATAATTAGGTACTCCTCTAATTTCGTATTCTTATTGCATCATGAAAACACTTCGTGGGACCGAATTACTTCAGCGTACATTAGAAGAAATTTAAAATGTGTAAGATATAGTCATCAGGACCGGCTCAAGGTGTATTGGCGCCCCGAACACCAAATTTGTTCGAGCGCCCCACTCCAGCAACATTTTTCATTGCTCTTACAAAATTCATTATATCATCCAATATAATTGTTATTAATTTTTAATTAATTTTTTTATACCGTTCACCATTCATTACAATAAGATATATTACGATAAAGATTATAGCTAAAATGATACAATGAGCCCCTTCCGAGGGGTTGGTGAATGAATTGCGAGTAGAATCATCGTATGAATTTGTATCCAAATTCTTTATGACAAAGTCATAAAGTCTTTTTAGATTGGCACTTTCCAATATTATGTAACCTTTCAACATTATTAGTTGCAAGAGTCGAAATTTTTAAGGAAACCGGAACAAACCTCGGCGAACGCCACAGCGAACCTTTACGTTGGAAGGCACTGGGCTAGAGTTTCTCGGGCACGACAAAGGCTAGTTAGGTTGCCTCTAATTTGATCGTGCCCGGTCACTGAGTTCGCTAGCAAATTGCGATCTTCTGTTTTCCCACCAATGCTGTCCGCCGAATTACCCAGCGCATTCTCGCATGCGATATATTACTTCCTTCATCAACATTTACCCACCCAATCACTGCACACACGGTGAGGAATGCTCTGTCTTGGGGATTGCGAGGGGCGCGTAAGCTGCCCGAGCGGTATAGGTACACCTTACATGGCCGGCACTAGAAACTGAAAAAGCTGAAGGATTGCCAATTATCGTCTCAAAATTTGAATTATTAATAACATTCATTTAATATTTTGCACATTATTATATTGAAATTATCATAATCAGATTATTATTGCCATTTCAGAAGAAATCGCTTCACCGAATCACTTTCATAACGATACATACGTAGCGATCACTAAAAAGATCGATATTCTTTGCGGAACGCTACCGGATACAACCGCATCTGTATCGTCAGGTTGCTCGTGATCAATTTGATTACTTCCTAAAGGTTTTTATAGCTATAAATGACAATATGACCATTTTTTAATTTTAAATGAGAAAACAAGCTGAAAACTGGGATAAACATTTTTCCTTGAAAAGAGTAAAAATAGAAATCCGGCAATTCATTTAATCACTGTTGTGGTTTTTACATATATTGCTCCTTTTGGGCTGGCGTATTAGATTTTTTAAGAATTAATTACAGCTAACTTTTTTATTTTAGCGCCCCTAAAATTCGGCGCCCCAAGTCTGTGCCTCAAGTGCTCGCCCCTAGAGCCGGCCGTGATAGTCGTACAACGGAGGATACTGAGAAAGAAAGAGGTAAGAGGAAGAAATAAATATTAAATGCTTCAAAAGAATGAGAAGGGTATGAGAATATGAAGGCTTTGGATAGGGCATATTGGACTGGAGGAGCTTAAAACTTGCCTAGAGATAGAAAACTTATGATGTTGACAGAGAAAATGATAACACGAAAATTATTTTCGACTCCGCGAATATAATCCAATGACACGAAAGATAGCATCATCATCAGGTGGTTTTAAGTGATACAATATAAGCCTTTCAATGGAAACGACGGTGGTGGCGATAGCGAAGTAATGCTCCTACCAAGTGCTGTTATTATCCGAGTAGTGCTTGAAAGTGTTCACCGTTTTTTATGGAGCTCAACCAGGTACAGAGTACATGTACGAGTTGGAACAATTCTTGGCAGAGAAAACTAGGTTTAGCCCGAGAGAGAAAGATTACAGTAGTAACCAGTAGTATTTTAGAGAATAGAGTAAATAAATCTTAATTGAATAAATCGCTCGCAATTGATTAGAGCCATAAATCACGTTGCGCAAACCGTGCCTCAACATTGGAATACATCATATACTATTTTAATACATCTGCAATAGATTTTTTCGGATTTTACATTCACGCATTAGAGTAGAAATTATCGTGGCAATTTTCAACGCTCGCGGAAGGTAAACTTCACTCGTTCTCGCATGCCGAACACAGCACATATTTCTCTTTCCCAAAAGTCCACAAACACAGCGCAATTCCCTCTCGGCAAGAAAACAAATACATAATACATATATACTACAAAAGCAGTGACGCACGCGAAGAACTATATATGGGGAGTGGTAAGCGATATGATAACATATACTCTCAGTGTTTATCTCCCTCTCAGCTCGTACGGCCGTAGTTCAATATAGTTTCAGCAATCTTTTAGCACTTACGTAAAATACTGCGTTTGGAAAACTCCAAGAAAGGGAAAAGAGTGCTGGGAAAAGTTTGAGAAGAGCGAAAAAGTCCATTCCTCTTAACCACATTTTTCCCAATAAGCTTACAGTTCCTATATACTCTCGGTTTTCCAGGAACGTAATCCCCGCGAATACGGAGGGACTACTTAAAAACATTATTTACTAAAAACAATGTAACGCCAAAGCTTTTAGCAAAAAATACGGATAACACGAAATGTTTTCGCCGGGTTTCCCGCGTTTCAGGTTGATCGGTTATATATTTACGATTGAATCCGAAGGAACGTGGGTTATAAAGCAGAAGAGAGCTTCTGGAAAGAGCCTGAGCTGAGGAACTTCTGAAAAATGTAAGCATTTACCTTTCGTCGAGCAAACACGATAGCTATTGCGAATGAAAGGTGAGGGAGATATCGAATTCCGTGAATAACGGTGTATACAAACCACGATTTGACAAGTGCAAATATTTACAGATTCATTTCTCCTATTGAACGTCTCGGTTTAAGGATCTCAAGAATTCGCTTAAAGGAAGCAGTTCGACGATGACGGAATTATCTTGTTTTTGGTAAAAATCGGCCAACCGGAAGTGGGTGTTTACTCTCGTCACTTATCCGTTATTTTGAAATATTTGCTTTAATATTTGATAAATGTAAAAATGTACTAGAATAAAAGTTGTAGGAAATATCATTTTCTACAATGTTTGATTCAAACATTTTCCCATATAATCCATTGTTTAAGAGATATCTTATATTTTTAGCTGACACCACCACGCCACCTACCGAAGACTATTGTTAACAATTGACGCTTAGTTACGTCTTATTGTTAGTAACGTTCCTTTTTATTTTCTTAATTGTTTCAGCTTTGCGGCTATATCCAATATTGGAAGGCTATGGTTTGAGTTTATTTCTTTCCTTTGTCGTCTAATATTTTTTCGCAGTTTCTTAAAATACTTATTATTATGTAACCTATTTGGAAATTTTAGAAATATTACAGGTATGGAGAAAGTCATATGGCGGCCACATCAGAATTTTTAAGAAGGTTATTCGAAGTTTGGCGCGTAATTTATCGATTGAACAGCTACATAATCAGCTGAAACTTCGTCCGTCGGTCTGTTTCGACACATGTACATATTCAGATTTTTGTTCAGATGGCTAATGTCTGGAATTCAGTATCCGAAAAATAATATATTAAAAATAGACATTATTATTGCTAAGTTTTAGCGTGCCAACAATGTTTCATAGCGTGCCATGTTTGGCACGCTATGAAATATTGGATCAAGGCCGCCGTCTCCGTTGCCTCGTCAATTGTTTCAGCCTCAAAAATTCTCGTCGCTGATTTCACTCGAAAGAAACGCGCCCGTTTCATTTTGCTGAATCTCGTCGATCGGCCAAGGAGATCCAGACACGTTGAGTAAACGAGATCCGAGCGCTCGTTGCATCCGCTTTATTTGCGCCATTTTTCAAATATTCGCAAAAGGTTCGAACATTCTTTTTGCCGAATAAACGGCCTCAAATGAGAATCGTCGCTTAAAAATCGATTAAAGTTGGCATGAGAAACAAAAGAACACAGAGCGCCACGTTTAGATGCAGGAACGGGAAGACGTTCAAAACTACCTTTTTGAAATCGAAAGTTTTTCCTTCCGACATGATGAAAGTTTAAATTCATGTTATTACAAAATACGGCCCAGCCGCGGGTGCCTGGCCTCCCTAATAAGAACTGACGGCTACTTCACGCACCATCTTCAAACGAAAAATAGAGAATTAATACAAAAACAACATTTAATTATCGTGCGAAAACAGTTGCTGTTATCGTTCATTATTGCGACATCACGAGTGAAGAGAAAATATTATTTTGCGTATGTTCTACGAATGAACAGAAATAAAATCATTATTTCGGCGTTTTTTTTTGTCAGACTCCAACGCGGTTCTCCGTAGGCGTATCTTTGCCAATGATTTTACGTCATTCAAAATCGTACCATGGAAATTTTCTGAAGTGATAAATATGAAATATTCATTTGATGAATCCGGTAGCCAATGGCTGGAATAAAAATTGAGAATATCGCTCATATGACCTCGGGTACAGCACAACTTTCACTTTCTCATGTAGGATTCATGCAGAGATAACATGTTAGAAAATTGCGCGTTTCATGCGATGGAGTATTTGAAATTAAAGGATATACTTTGAACGAAACACGCCGAAACACTATTACCCGATTATAGTATCTCTCTGTCTACAAAACATTTCTCCCCTCCCTCAAGTTGGTACAATGCTAAAAGTATTTACGTCATTCTGGTATAACGACTAAATAATGGAAAACAAAATCTCAGAAATGATGCCAGTGAAATATTAAATTCAATTTTTATTTACCGATTTATGTTCTAATCAGCTGTAATTAATCAAGCAATCATAAATTATTGAAAACATACATACATTGTAATATTTAAGTTTACGTTCTTTTCTACGTCGTAGATTTCCTTCCGCTTACAAACTGCTGCATGCACACGTAAGTAAATTAATTGCATTTACGTAATTAAAGCAGATCTTATTAACTACGAAGATTGTTTTCGTTGATATCAATTAAATGTTATCAAGTGCATGAATTTTTCTAAGTTCAAAGCGAATTAAGACTTTCGTGTTTTTTTAATTGATAACGGCTACTCATATTATAAAAATGTATTTGGCAAGAAATATTTTCTTTTTCTAGTTCTAAAAATGTTATTTAAAGATGTTTTCGGCATGACTAATATTTTACGAGATATGACGGAGAGTTTTTTTTCCAATCAAATGGCACCCCTGATTCAGTTAGGTGACCTATTTGTGTCATTTTCTTATTGTTTTTTACTATGATTCTTTAATACCAAATTTCATGAAAAACAGTTTCCTACAAGCTAAGAGCGAACATGCGTACGGACGGACGGACAGAACGAAGTTAATAGGTGATTACGTTGGAAACGAAACGCGCCTAAAAATGTGATCGTATCAAGAATTCGACATAGGGATTTCGTTGAATATTTACGTTTATTAGGTGCTCCAGAGTCCGAACAAGATGGAAAAGTATACGCCATAAATGGAATACACAGAGATTTTAAAGGCGTTCTTTGTGGGATGATACGATATCGAAAGATTAGGTGATTCTCGAATTTTCATCTCCGAAACTATTAAGTCGTAATTATGTGGTCCGGCGGACTTTTCTGTGCTAAATGATGACCTCTATTTCAGGGGTGACCAACCGGCGACTCTTTGAGACTTGGTATGAGGCTCTTGAAAACTTTGGCTTCCTTACATATACCGCAATTTTTCCATTATAATGCGTAAGGGAATTGTTGAATTCAAAGATTACCAGAAGTCCCAGCAAATAAAGTAGTTTTTGTTTTTATTATCATATGCGTCAGCAGCTACATTGCGTTAAATATTTTCTATCAGCTCATTACATGTTACTGCGGCTCTTTGGTGATATGCACTGCAGTATTGCGGCTCCTGCTCAGAACCAGGTTGACAACCACTGCTTTATTCGAATAAAACTTTTAGCCTACTTTCCAGAATGGAAATAGGCTTATAGTTTTGTCGTTGTGTCTGTCAGTCCATCCCCGTACCAGACTGTGCGCCGACCGAGCGTCGACCGAGCGTCGACCGTGTAGTGTCGCTGAAAATCTCGAAGGGGTCATTTCAATTTGAATTACATGGTGAGACCGTTTTTGATTTACGCATACCGGACTGTGCGCCGACTGTGCCCCTACCGTGTCGCCACCGACCGTTTTCGAAGTGATCTCCCAATACACGGTTCACGGTCCGACAGCAGGCGCACAGTCTGGTATGTGTAAATTTACAATCGTTGCCCTATAGGTAGAGTTACCAGATACCTAAGATTAAAAAGGAGGACATCGAAGGCGAAAATGCCGGACAAGTCTTGAGGATCACATACATTCAAAATATTTGTTGTTTTCCCTTTCGTTTAACATATATCATAGCATTCCACGTTTATTGTAAGCAGACGATTAAGGCGGGAGTAACGCAATAGCTAACTGTAAAATATTTTTGTTACTCTCTCTCCCTCTCTCAAACTAACTGATGCGTAAGAATTGCTCGCACTCAAATGAAAACAGTTTTCAGAAGTTAGCGGGTGATGGGGTTTTGGTCTTCCATTCAGCGTAATGGCAAGAGTCTAGATACTCCACTAATCCTGGAATTTTAAAATCCCAACTGCAATTCTTAAGGTATGTCCAGACCAGTATAATGTTGCTGGGTTGTTGCAGGGGAGTTTCTGAAATGTTTCTCTGCTGTGTCTCCACTGTTGAGATACTATTGCGAAACAGTTCCGAGACAAAGTTTCGGGGATTTATGTCTCCCATTCTCAATGGGAAACTTGATACAAAGTCTTCACTTAGAGACATAACATACTACATTGGCTGATGTGTACACAGAACAACGTTTAGCGTATCCTAGTAGTTTCGCAACAGTATCTCAACGGTCGGGAAACAAGGTGCTGAACAATATATATACAATGTTGCGCAGCAGTCCAGCAACATTGTGTCCTGGTCTGCACATACCTTTAACCTCTGAAGATAAGCGAGCAAAACATGTACAGTAGAAAGCCGATTATCCGGACTCCGATTATCTAGACATTCGATTGTCCGGATTGCACAGAACAGCTGCGAAATAGTACATCTGACGCTTGAATCGACTATTGTGGTGCCTTTTGTTATATTTGTTCAATTGTTAGAGGAAAATTTCTGTTAAATTTTTATTTTCTTTCTCTATACTTTAGATACGAAGTAAGTAAACATAATACATACTAATAAATATGTACACATTAAAATATAACGTATTTTATTTAAAATCGATTATCCGGATTTTTCGTTATCCGGTCTAACTACATCCCCGTTTAATCCGGATAGTCGGGTTTGTACTGTATCTGTAATCAAGTACTGGGAAACATACAAGGACAGGTAACCAGAGTGAAGGCAATTCTGTGTACCCATCATCCCATTAGGAATAGGGTCTCAATGGGTGGTATAACTTATCTCTAAATTTCTGAGTAAAAGGAAGTAATCATTAAAAAAACTATCCTACTTTCGTATCTGCTTTACCATCAAATTTTAAAAAGCTCACTATAGCAATTAGTGTAATATATGAAAGGGAACCACAAATGCACTTTCCGGAAAGAAAAGCCGGACATATTTGCGAATTTTAAAATGCCGGCCGGACGGAGGACGGAAGAGGAAAAACCCGGACATGTCTGGCTTTTGCCGGACGTCTGGTAACCCTACCTATGGATGACGTAGTGACGTCAGTCAGTTCGCAAATTCTATTCCATTGGAGAAACTTTCACATCCAGACGTGTGTGATCATGCCTACTTAGCCGTAAGGCAAATGCAAACAAACTACGGCCCGCCGGTCACATCAGGCACGCGATACCATTATACAAGTTAAGCGTGAAATTCATAACAGAAAAAATAACATTTCTTCTGTTAAAATTATGGCCGAAAACAATGTCTAGTGAGGTTAATACGCTGAAATATTATTAATTATTGATTTTTAATAATATGATCCTTCGCATCCTCTCATGTAACTTTAGATGTGAACCCTATTAAGGCCCGCCGAAGCGCCTGCCCGCCTAAACACTTGGAACCGTTAGGAGGAGTAATCTTTGCTTGGAACCGCCTGGTAGAAAGTTTTCCCATCCACTGTTCAAGGGGCTAAAACAGTGGTGAGCAACCTATGGCTTGAGGGGCCAGGGGTCAACAGCCTACGACCCACAGGCGTTCTCCAAGAGGGTTTTATGCTAGGGTTGAGAATTTCAACTTCCTAGAGCTTCTCTTATGTTAAAGAAGCGTTCAGATGATCCTGAATAATTGTAAAAATTTTGGCGGCTTTTTAGCGAGAGAAGCAACGCATCTCCAATTCGTCTTCTTGTAATTTTCCGGAAAAAACGGAGCGCGAGGGAGATCAAAATAAATTATTACTTTAAGTAGTTTGTGCTTTATCTTCAGTTTGCGCAACTACTGGTCACCAAGGTTGCCGTCTTAGGAAGCAAAATATAAGTTTGATTTAAGGAAATAAGGTAAAATATACTCAAATCGCAACAGCGCACGTGCACAATTCAAAACAGGACCAACAAGCTCCTCTCATGGCTGCACTACATTTAATAAATCATGTTCTTCCCATAGCTACAATTGCTATAAAAAAGCTATTCATTTAAATAGTTTCTGTAAAAAAAGAATCTACTTCAGGATAATCACCATTGATGACTGCTGATATATGACCGAATTTTGTATCTGACTTTTCCGACGTTTTCATTGTTATAGGAGCCGCCTAATTCATCGACTTAGCGTATTTGTAGGGCCGGTCCGAGATACCGGCGAGGGAGACGTTTTCCCATCTATACATCATATGATATTTATCTTAAATATTAATGTAAATCCTAATTCGCAAAGTTCATCAAAATACTGCCAGCGACAATGCGCCTGATATATCCTTACAGAAGATGAATGAACTAAATACAAAAGGTTATATTTTCTTTCAAGAAACCTAACTAAAACGTGTATAAATTTCTACGTTCTAATCTTCAATTCAATTACTCGCCAGTTTCTTAAAAAATGTCAAATTTAAAAACGTCGGCAGAACTCAGTCGAAGGAATGAGACATCTACATCTACAGTTTACCCTGAAAGCCACCGCAAGGGTGTGTGGCTAGGGGTGCATTAACACCAAGGGGAAAACTCCAAAATTAGGTCTGGGTTTACGCCCCTACGCGAGGTTACTTTTGATCGCAAGTTTTTTTGTGCTCAGCTATCGTTCTAGGGAAAAATGAGCCTTTGTATCTCTCCCTCCTACAGGCTATCTCTCTTATTTTACGAGGATGGTCCATTCTACCGATATAGGTGGGAGTTCTTATTATTTCTTCGACGTCGCTGGAGAAAGTACTCGTTCTAAATCTTTCAAGAAGTTTTAACCTAGCACGTGATCGGCGCTCAGCTAGTGATTCCCATTCTAAGTCCTGTATCAAGCCTGTAACGCTTTTATTCCTATCATAACAATTTTTGACGAATCTAGCAGCTTTTCGCTGCACTTACTCTAACTCGGCGATTAATCCTTTCTCGTACGGATCCCATATGCTCGACGCATACTCTAGCAGCGGTCTAACTAAAGAAAAGTAACATGTCTCTTTGACTTTTTCTTCGCTTTTACCTACTATCCGTTTGATGAATCCTAGTTTTTGCTTAGCTTTCCCGGATATATTTCGTATGTGTGTGTCTCACGAGAGGTTACTTGTTAAAATGGCACCTAAGTATTTGACGAATTCGGCTAATTTTAGATGTACACCTTCTATACTGTAATTCATCGCCTCAATTTCTTTGTTTCTCCAGAATCTCATGACGGAACACTTACCTAAGTTCAGCTCTAACTGCCACTATTTACATCACTCGAGAATTGCGTGTAGGTCGTTAAAAAGTAATGCTTGATCAGCAGGACTGTTAATCTCTCTGTAAACTACCGTATCATCCGCGAATAACTTTATTTTACTCGTAATAACCTTATCTAAGTCATTTATGTATATAAGGAATAATAGGGGACCGATGACACTTCCCTGTGGAACGCCGAAGGCCACGCTGACCGAATCTGATTTAACTCCATCTATGACTACTATTTGTTCCCGATCATTGAGAAAGTCCCTGATCCACTCGATTATCTTTCGATTTATTCCACAGGCTTGTAATTTTTTCAATAACTTAATATGAGGGACTTTATCGAATGCTTTCTTGAAGTCAAGAAAAACCGCGTCTAGCTGAGTCTTTCGATCATCGGTTCGTAGTACATCATGTGCAAACAGAGCGAGCTGAGTTTCACAAGATCTTACCTTCCTAAAACCGTGCTGATATTTACTGAGCAAGTCCTGGCTATCTAAGAAGTCCATCACAGAACTAACGATGTGCTCTAGAATCTTGCAAGATATTGAGGTTAGCGAAATCGGCCTGCAGTTTTCTCGGTTGTCTTTTTTCCCGCCTTTATGTAGCGGAATTATAAACGCTAATTTACATTCCTTAGGTATAACGCCATCACTAAGTGACTTACTGAAAACTGTTTCGAGATAAGGTGCTATTTTTAACGCTAATTCCTTTAGTACTCTAGCTGGTATCTCTTCCGGTCCCGGGGATTTATTTGCATTGATAATTTTGAGCTGTTCTGCTATCCCTTTCGCTGATATAAGTATATCGTTCATCTTCTCTTCGCTTGGTTCGGGTGGATCGCCCTTCCCTTTCTCCACTTCGGTCGTAAATACGCTTTGAAAAAATGAGTTTAACAAGTTTCCTTTATCAATGCTATCGTAAACTACCTCTCCTTTGTCGTTTCTTAATGATGCTACGGTTGGGCGTCGATCTTGATCTTCTCTAACATAAGACCAAAAGATTTTGGGATTTTCGTTTAGATGTTCACAGAGAATCTTTTTCTTGAAGTTCATTAATGCCTTGCGCATAATCTTTTTAGTCCAAGTCCGACAATTTCTGTACTTGTTTGAAATTGTATTTAATACCTCCTGTGACATTATTTTTGGCGCATTTAAGTTTCGAGTGAAGCTTTCTTTGTCGCCTGAGAGCACAGCTAACCTGCCGATTATACCACCTAGGTTCCCCATTATCGGTAATATATTTACTTGGTATGTACGTATTTATACCTAATCTAATTACTGATAAGAAAGCTTTCCCAGTTTCCTCAACGTTCTTCGTGCTTGCTAATTTTCTGAAAGTTGCGTAATCTTTAATAAGTTTCTCTTTAAAGTCCGCAAAGTTAGCATTTTTAAATATGTACACTTTTCGCTTAGGTTTGCGATACTTTACGAATGCTATGTTCAAAAGAACTCGAACTACTCGGTGATCGCTGATTCCTTCTTCAATAACTACTTCAGAAACTCGTTCAGGGATATTAATTGCTATTAAGTCTAATATATTGTCCTCTCTCGTGAGTTCTCTGACTACCTGGATAAGGTAATGTTTATTGAAGATGTTTATTAGTGCTTCGCATGACTCACGATTTCTACCGGGTGGTGTGAAGCTGCAACTGCGCCAATTTATCGAGGGTAGATTGAAGTCTCTCCCTACTTTAATAAGACTTTTGCTATTTTTCATCTGTATTGAGTTGATTTGGGCCTCTAGCTCATAAATTTCTTCTGCGCCTGCACCTGGCGGCCTAAAGCATGCACATACGTGGATGTTTCCTAACCCCCCCCTACTGATTGTACACCAAATGCTTTCTATTCTGTTTTCCGTAAACTCAATTGGCGAACTGATAAGCGTGTCCTTCACCGCTATAAAAACTCCACCTCCGTTCCTATTTACCCTATCTCGTTTGTGAATAGAGACAGATCGTTATATAGGTGGAATTCTGTAATTTTCCTCGTTTCTTCTAATTGTACGCATTGTCTCATTTTTAGTGCCTTTCGGTATTGTTGAAATGCACTATTATCTTCGTGATGTCCATCCATCCGTCCGTATGTATATATCAGGGAAGAATTGGCTCAACCGATTTCAACCGAATTTGGTACATAGAATATACACATAAATTGATGAGCAAATGACATATTTGGACCAAATCGACTCAGCAGAGGTGCCACAATACAAGAAATAAAAAACATTCTTTTTTACACATTTGTATTGAACTGTCTACATCAATTTTAACTAATTTTAATATTTATAATGCACGCACACACACTTACACACACACACACACACATATATATATATATATTATATATAACCTTAATTGCATATTTAAATCGAATCAGCCAAACAGGGGTGCCACAATTACAAATTTAATTCTTTCACTAATTATGGAGTTGGAAGGAATTGGCCGAATGGATTTCAATTAAATTTTGTATATGAGATTTGTACAACATACCATAATGAAATCAAGATGTTTAAAGCTGAGCTAAACAGCAGGGATACCACAGTAAAAAGTACAATAATATTTCTTTTACACGTAATTCTAGAGAACTGACGGCATGGATTTTAACCAAATATGATGTATATAATCTTTATATAAATAAATAACAAAATTATTATATTAAACCGACAACGCTACTACAGTATCAAAGTTAGAATTTGTCTGTATCTATTAATTTGTAAGGTATTGACTGAACGGATTTCAAAGAAATTTCATTTGTTGGGTGAATATTGAATGACACAACGAAATGAACATGTTTAAAACGGATCTAAGAAGCAGGATTCACACAATATAAAAAAAACAATTGTCTGATTTCAAAGCAAATATATTAGTATACGATTATATTACGGTGAATTTGACGAACGGGAAACGGGAAACTGGTGTTCATCGCTACTTGTTAGTGCTTTTCGTCATTGATGAAAAGCACTGTTATCTTCGTGAAGTCCGTCCGTCCGTACGCATATATCAGAGTAGAATTGGATAAACCGATTTAAACCAGATTTGGTACATAGATTTTTCACATAAATGATTGGACAAAATGACAAATTTGGACCGGATTGGCTAAGTAAAGGTGCCACAATTGCACAATAAGATTTTTTCGTAATTATTATTTTGGAAAGAATTGGCCCAACTGGCTTCAACAAAATTTCGTATGAAGGTGGTGTGCAACATATAAAAACAGAATCACGATGTTTAGTAAAGATACAGAAAGAAGGGCTGCCACAATACAAGGAATAAAAAAATCATTTTACACGTATTTGTGTTGCACTGTCAGTCTCAATTTAACCAAATTTTATATTTATAATGTACCCATATATATAAAACCATAATAGCATATTTGTACCGGATCAGTAAAACAGGGGTGCTACAATTACAAATTAAACTTTCAGTAATTATGGAGTTGGAAGGAATTGGCAGAACGAATTTCAACTAAATTATATGTATAAAATTTGCACAGCATACCATAATGAAATTAAAATGTTTAAAGAGGAGTTTAAGAGCAGGGCTAGCATAATAAAAAGTAAAATGATATTTCTTTCACACGTATTTCTAGAGAACTAAAAGCATAGATTTTAACCAAATATATTATATATAATCTTTATATACATAAATTACCAAAATTGCATATTTCAACCGGTTAACATAGTTACCACAATATCAAGGTTAGAATTTTTCTGTAACAATAAATTTGGAAGGTATTTGCTGAATCGATATCAAAGATATTTTGTTTGTAAGGCGAGTATATAATGACAAAACGTAATGAACATGTTTATAACGGATATAAAAAGCAGGGATATCGCAATCAGGGCCGAGCCAAGCGAGTGCCCGTGGAGCTATCCCGACCAACTATCTACATATGCCAGTGGTTCCCAACCTGGGTGCCACGGCTAATTTTTAGGGGTACCGCGATAAAATTAGTTTTGTAAATAAATCAACGATTTGGATGTGTTTACAGGTAACTAGGTTATTAATGTTTACTCTAATAAATTGATTATGGTGTTGTAACAACAAATGGATATGTCCAAACGTTGTAATACTCGTTTGTGAAAATAAAAAAACCTTGTTTGAAGGTTGGGGTGCCGCCAAATTCTGTTTATCTTTGAAAGGGTGCTTTGCATACAAAAATGTTGGGAACCACTGATCTACGCATTACTTACAAGAGAAAAACTTTTATACTAATTTATAGAGCAGAACAGGCTGGAATTCTGATAGCATTCCGTTTGTTTTCCTTTGTCAGTAATTGCTACAGTGCAATTAAATTAAATTAACTTGTACTTTGTAAATATTTTAACAAACATTTAAGAGGGGGTACTGGAGTGCTATCTCTCCCGGGGAGCCAAAATTCCTCGGTCCGCCCCTGACCACAATATCAGGAAAAATAATGTTCTGATTTCAAAGCAACACACACAGTAGTATACGATTACACTACGGCGAATTTCTCCAAAAAAAATACTTTTTTAGTTTATTTTATCTCCTTTTTGCATTCGCGGTAGTGGATATGGGGAATCCTAATTTCGCTCACTCTTACTTAACCATATATGTATACTGGTCAGTTGACCTTACATCCAAATTCGCTTATGAAAAATCATCACCTTCAATTATCCTACTAATACTTCTTAAAACTAGGGTCGCGGGTTCCAATTCTAATGTCTACAGAGTTGTACGTGTTCATTTTCTCTGGAAAAAATTGTTTTTCAATGCAACATCTTCATAATGTGATATTATTTAACAATATACACCAGGGGTGGCCAAACTTCGGCCTTCGAGAGTATTTTGTGCGGCCTGCAAAGCGATGATGAGAAAGCGACGCGTAAAATTTAACACAGGCTATTTCGTGTTTTTTAATTAAAATTTTGATAAAAAACAGTGAATGTCGGAATTTTAACGCCAAGAAATGTTTCTACTAATTTTCTTTTACATGACACCGCAGAATCTTTCGGTAATTTCCAATGAAAACTCTTATGCTGAAGCATTCGCAACTTCCAATGCTTAGGTGATCGCATTTTTCATTGCAGCCCGTGATGCTGAAGAGTTTGTTATAAACAATACCAAGATCTCAACGATATACATCGCGCGCACGTGCTCGAAAAAGTTCTCGTCTACTTCGATGATTTTCTGAATCCGAAAAGAGATAAAAGATAAAAGAGATTTCACCATAATTACTATGATAATCCGCTCGCGAAACCACATCCTGAATTACCCGTAATCCTCACTAATGCCGAAGACTTTGCAGAAATTTCTCATCTACTATTTCTCATAAGGTCCGTATGTAGCGTTTTTTTGCACATGACATAGCTCTTTGATTCCTTATAGGAAGCCTCTTCGATGAAAGGGGTCGGTTCTTTCGCGAACAGCTATCTCAAATAAGCTTTTCTTAATCTCTTCTCTTCTCTCCTCTCTTTCTTTCTTTCTCTCCCTCTCTCTCTCTTCCCTTCTCTCCTCCAGATCCGCTTACAAGGTAAGACTTCCTCAAACGAATTCCATTCAGCTGAACGCGCAACTTCTAGGCGAAGTGGACGAAGAGCTCCCTTCCACAGAGTTTCTGCCTTGCTTAACGAGAACGAGGCCTGGGTGCAACGAGGACACGACACTTCGCTATGAGGAACAAGAGAGGAAAGTAGCACTTCAAGTCTGGGCACACATGAGCATACAAATACGTCCTATATGATATCAAAAACTTTTTTGAAAAACTGTTGCAACTCACGGTTACAATTAGGACATTTTCTCTTCTATGAAAGTCTCCTTAACAATTCATTCATAAATTCTGAGCTTATCTGAAAGAGAATTATTTTTCATATAACTTCAGGAATAAAATCGACGTTTATTTTTCCTAAAAATTGGCAGCGAATATCCACGTTTATTTTAATACATTTTATTATACTTGGTAGTTTTTGACGTTTACATTTCTTAAAAAGCGACCGCTAATATCGTTTATTTTTCATAAAAAACTAGGACGAATGTAAAAGTTTATTTTAAAACATTTTATCTATTTTTATCAATAAAATTTACAGAAATTGGCATATACCAATTAAATTTTACTGAAACATTATATATTAAAATAAGACTTCTCGCATTCCGGATATATTGCCGTCTATGAAGGTGTTGTTGTTGGCTTCGCCCACCAACTCGGTACAGCCAATTTTTCGGAATAAATCACAAGTAAATTTTACTCGTTAAATCATGCTTCTAATTCAAAAAATCGTGACCATTCAATAAAAAAATTAATGCGACGTTCGTTAATATAATAATGCCCGACCAAATATATGCATGAATACTTCGAAGAAAAAATCTTATCTTGCTGAGTGACAAACGATGATGAGTGCAAAATAAAGCACAGAGTACGAACATTGAACGATGCTACAGCAATGCAAGAAGAAATAAGCACTCTCTCACTCGGGAAATGAATTGTGGGGTATGGCTACCAAAAATAGAAATTTTATGATTTAAAAAAATACAATATGGCAGGGCTCCAGAAATATACACTTAGTAGTAGATTTTTCATCTAACCAACCACGAAATGTGTTATGGACTAGTGGATTTTGTCAAACGGGTAGTAGGATTTAGTTATATTTTCGAAACCTGCTATAGGGATATTTGGCGATCAGTACTCCAGTTTGGGAAAATCTTTCTTTTCGCATCTTGAAGGTTGTCAGCAGAAGTCATAAGACATTTGTGTAAATTGGGTATGGAGACTGATGATATCATGTAAGCGACCAAAGGGGCGTAGGGATGGCTCTATGTAATTTGACTCCCGGTAATTTCAATCCCAATCATTTTCACTACCGACCATTTTCACTCCAGGTAATATCACTGTCACTGACTTCATTATTTTTATAAATAGGCACAGAATGTAACATTTACTTAAAACTAGCGTATGATAGGCGTAAATTATAATCATACTAACAGCCTTTAATCTGAATTTCTTAAAAGTATTGATAAACCTAAGTTAAAAGTAGAGAACTAGAAAACGCAATTATTATTGATTTGGTTAGGCTTTTAATTTAAATAATCAGATTTTTCGCATGGAAAATGAGTAGTGATTCGTGAGTTAATTTAACAACTTGAATGTTACTTTTATTTAAGGAAGTTGCCATCAATGAATGACAAATACACTAATCACCAACTAACTTGTTACATGTTAGTACTTCTTCATATATATAGCGTGAAAATAAAAATACCTAGCTTATCTTGTTAATTTTGTTTCTTATGTTATGTTATTTTAACATATTTAATTTAATTCATGTATAGAATCTGGTTTCCGCCATGTTTCACGTCATTGAAAGCATCAGGGGAAGGGAAAAACGTGTTGATGTAATGAATTATATTTAAGAAGCACAGAGAAAAATTAGATGGAACGAAGACATACTGATAATGTGGAATGGAGTCTTGCAAGGTTCGAATGCACACTTGGACGAATAATAAAAATCACGCCATTATAAAACGTGTTTGTGAACATCATCATAGTTTCTCTGCTGCTAAATCAAAGATTCGTAAAATTTGAAGGCTACGGTAATTTCTTCACTCTTATCATCTTGGTCATTAATTGCTGCGGCTACTGCAAACTAGGATGCATGTGAAATGTTGGAGCTAACGTCTACTTCACGATTAAATTGAAATATAAGAAATTGGTGTCAAGCAGCAATGTGTGCTCCTCCAATCCCTCAGAGTTGGATTGGCTACGAAATTCCTGATGAAGACAAATTTCTAAATACAGGCAACTCTCGTTCAATGAACGACATGCGTTCCTGAAAAGTGTTCGTAGAGCGGAAATTCGTTGAACGATCGTGATTTTTCCGTTGACTTCCTCGTTAAAACACCAGATGCGTTCCAGACAAAAGATTTTTTATTCTTGAATTTATAATTCTTATCTATTAAAATGTCTGCTAAAGCAACTACAATATTGAATCAAATAGTAAACCGAAGCAACAACAATCGAACATAGAAGTATGTACAGTGCCATGTATTGTATGATACGAGAAAATTCAACTTTTGATTGAAAAACAGAACCTCCCATCACCGTCAATAGAGAATTAAAAATGCCTCGTGATTTAAACATCTTCAGGAAAATAATTAACAAAAAGTTGAACAGTTATGAGAAAAGTACAAGCAAGTACGATATATGTGGCCATGGCAATGGCTTGAAAACAAATTCTCTTTATGTAACGATTATGTTTGAACCGCGAGAAAACGAATGCGACCCAACGTAGTCAATCCAAGTCCCAGAATGAAGCATAGAATGGCTGTGGGAAATACTGTAGTGCACTTCCTCCTTATCGATACACAAGAGGTCCTTCAAGTCTAATTGGATATTTGTAAATATATTTTGAGTAACAAACAGCATGTTCGGTGGCGTCATATTAAGCCTCTCAAGAAACGCAGGCGATAGGAAAAATGCGTGATAAAGTGGGCACACGAAGAATCCATGGGTAAACAAGATAGTCTTTGTGACCCCAAGAGATTTCGTTAACATCCGAGTTTCTTCAATCTGAGTAGGATACATGTTCCTTAGTTCATTAAAGCGAACAGAATTTTCGGCGAAAAGTGAAGTTATAAAATTCAATATATTCGTTAAAGCGAACATTCTTTTAACGAACGTTCGTTGAACGAGAGTTACCTATATATGTGAACTCTTCTTACAGATTGATAGTGGCAAAAATGATGATAACAGTTTACTTGTGTTTGCAACAGAAAAGGGATTGGATGCCCTAGAAGAAATAAATCATTGAGCAGGTCACGGAACTTTTAAATGCTGCCCAAATATATTTTATCAGTTGTACGTTCTTCACGTTCAGGTTGGGTCATTCAGAAATCTAAGATTATTTGTATTTCTTCCAAACAAGACAAGAGACGTACACTCGACTCTTCAGAAAGGTATCAGAACTACGTCCAGGGGTGAATCCTGAAAGTTTGATGATGGACTTCGAAAAATCCCATATAAACTTTTCCGACTGCTTCTGTGTCTTGTTGCCTGTTTCACCTTGCCCAGAATATTTAGCGGAAAGTGGTTGATATAGGTTTGAAAGAAAAATACCACCAAGTTACAGATTTTAGCTTAAAGGTTATATGCTTTATATCTCTAGCATTTCTATCCACTGAAGAGGATGTTGATGCATTTGAGGAGCTCGTTCATGACGATGATCTTTCTCAAGAACTAGTGACATATTTCGAAATTGGATGCGAAAGAGGTCGAGGCGATAGAAGAAGAAGAATAACTCCAATTTTTCCAGTTGACACTTGGAATGTTCATACAAGAACTGAAGAAGATATGCCACGAACGGACAACAATGTGGAGGGGTATCACAACGCACTCCAAAGTTTCGTATCGTGCATGGATCCGAAAATATGGAAATTAATTTCAACTTTGAAGAAAGAAGAGTTTGGCTCAGTAAAAATAAATTCAATTTGATCGGGGTGAACTGAATGAAAAGAAGAAAAACAAGGATGTGAACAAACGGCTTAAAATGCTAATTGAAAACTACGATCCGAATAACAAAATGAGCCTTTAAAGAGTTATTGCATATAATTTGCGTCAATTTTAATAATGTTGTTCAAATCGGCGTTTCTCATCCTTTTATTAGCCGCTGACCCCCTGCAAAATCCCACAATTTCTGCGGACCCCCTCCCCATGTAAAATTCATATATTTTTCATTCATTGACATTGCATTAAACAGAACTTTGTGCGGGATCAAACAAGATATGTCGTAGATCAGTATTGCGCAACACTTTTTAATCGCGAGCTGCGCAAGCACGGATATATTTGCGAAGTGGCACGCAATTTATTAAAAACATACTACCAATATATAGGCAATTTAAGTACAGGCAGCGTCCGCTTAACGTACATTCGCTGATACGTGCATTACATACTGACACCATATTCCGCACCTACGTACGTCCAGTCCGCTGACAGGTACATCGATTCTCGCGCACACGGGCAAACAGTCGGAGATGAGAAAGCTTAGGCAAAAGACCCCTACAAAAAGACCGGTAACTTAATGCTATAGAGCGAATTTACCGGGAGTGAAAATGCTGGTAGTGAAATTAACGGGGGTCAAACTATCGGTCACGAGTAGGGATTATCATGTGTGGTCGAGATTAAAGACAGTGCAATAAACCGATCATATTGTTTTTTTTCCGTACCCCTGTCAACATCGATTCCAGAAGCGTTCATTTTCTCCATTTTATTAACACGGGGATGAGTGTAGCACATCAATTATTTACATATTCAAATTACTTCGAGTCATCGCACGAAATTTCGACGCTGTTTTGATTTTTAAATAATATATCGGTCACGATAAATAATGCGGTGGTAGACATAATAAACAAATATTAAAATTTTTGTTGATGCTGTGCCTATAAGTGTTTAATGAAGCCAGGCATAGAGATTAAATTTGCTTAATGTTTTAATGTCTTTGAGGAACATTTTTTTGCGAAAGCTCTGTACGTTTTCAATCTTTGACTAAAAACAGAAAAATAAAATTTATATAAATTTAGTTTAACGAAATCACGTTTTATACGCAATAAAAAGTAAAAAATAAATATAAAATTCAAATAATTTAATGCTCCATAATGTGAAAATAGTTTCTAAAAATGATAATCTAGAGCAGCGTTTCCCAACCGGGGTCCACATGGACCCCCAGGGGTCCATAGAAGCTTTGAGGGGGTCCACAAGAAAAACATTGTATTTCGTGGGTCCATAATATGAACTAAGGGGTTCATGATAAATATTATTAATAAAATAATTTAATAATAATAATAAAATAAACTAATGTCAAAGAAAAGTCCAGAAATTCGCAGTTAGAAGATACTCGTATTTTCTGGAACCTTGTTTAGTTGACGGGAAAAACACTTCTTTCCATAAAAAATTCTCGAAGAAGAAAACATTATTTAGGCACCGACTAATCTAGAACGAGTCAGTCAGTCAGAGGCAGTCATTTCATTCTATAGTGAGTAATCGGCATCGTCGTGGTGAAATTTATTGTTTGTGTTATAGAACGTTATTGTTCTAGTGAACTATATTTCCATTAGTACCTACAAGCATTTCCAACATTAAATATTTGAGGTTAATAATATTATTATTGTTTTCAGATTACCCATGGCTCATGCAAAGAAGAAAACAAGACAATATTCGACTGAATATCTGTCGTATTGTTTTATTGAATCACCAGAGAATATCATAAAACCAATGTGTCTTATATGTATGACTGTGCAGTCTAATGATAGCATGAAGCCAAGTAAGCTTCGTCAACATTTGGAGACAAGGCACAGCGAAAAGAAAAATAAATCTGGAGTATTTCCGAAAACTACGAGAAAATTTTCAAGGAAGAAACAAATTGGATCAGATTTTTAGTAAACAAGCAAGCAATAAAGATAGCGGTTTATTAGCATCATATGAAATCAGCAAAATAATAGCAAAATCTGGAAAGGCACATAGCATTGGTGCAACTGTCATCTTGCCTTCGACATCAGTTGTAATTTCAACAATGTTAAACAAAAATTCATGTGAAATTACCGATAGCCTTCCTTTGAGCAATAACACAATATCCAGACGCATTGATTAAATGTCTGAAGATGTAGAAAATCAACTTATTGCTCAATTACGAGTGAAACAGTTTGCAATGCAACTCGATGAATCAACTTTGATGGGCAATGAAGCACTTTTATTGGCATATGTAAGATATATGGATGATAATCAACTCAGAGAGGAAATACTTTTTGCAAGCTTCCTCCAAACAGATACTAAAGGTGAAACAATATTTAAGTAAGTCCAGTCTTATTTTAGAGAAAAAATATTCCACTCGAAAATTTAATGGCTTGTGCTACTGATGCCGCTCCTTCCATGGTCGGTAGGTACAGAGGGTTTATCACTCATTTAAAAAATGCATTTCCCAAAGTATTTTGCATACATTGCGTGACTCACCGCCAACATCTGGTGGCGAAGAGATTGAGTGGACGTCTTCATGAAGCCTTAACTCTTGTAATAAAAGCTGTTAACCTCATTAAGGCTAATGCTCTTCAAGATCGTCTCTTTCGCAAATTTTGTAATGAAAATGAAGAAGGATTTGACCGTCTTGTACTGCATACAGAGGTGCGATGGTTGTCTAAAGGCAATTGTCTTTGTCGCTTCGTCGTCCTTTGGGACAGTATTGTATCATTTCTAAACGAAAAGGAGATTGGAAAACAGTTGGTTGCCATGAAAACAGACATATTTTACCTCTCAGATGTGTTTGAAAAACTGAATTCTCTTAATAAGCTGCAGCAAGGACATAATTGTGATTTAATATCTAGCAAAGAAGCCATTAATGCATTCTTAGGAAAACTCAAATTGTACAGTCTTAATATCTCACGCCGTGCGTTTGACCAGTTTCCAAACCTTGCTTCAGTTAGCAGTGATTTAAAAGATGAGGATTGTGTTGTGTATGTTGATCATTTAAAAAAATTTATGAAGACATGCAAGTTCGGTTCAAGGACCTACTAGAACTGAACATCCCAGATTGGGTGCTGATTCCATTTGAGGTAAATGTTGCTAATGTTGAAATTGATTTACAAGAGGAACTTGTTGAATTGCGGTCTGATGAGACAGTCCGAAGTCTATTCAAAAAAGGAAAGCATGATGTATGGAAGAATAGTGACATTGCATGTAAATATCCACTTTTATGGGAGAAAGCTAAAATGTATGTCATTGTTTTCCCATCATCTTATCTTGTGGAATCTGGCTTTAGTCGTGTAACACAGTTGTTAACAAAAAATCGTAATCGACTTGATATAGTAAAAAGAGGTGATCTTCGTCTGACTCTCACAAAATTGGAGCCAGATATTAATATGCTAATATCAAAACATCAGCAACAAGGATCTCATTAGTAGGGCCTATTTAATGGGATCCTATTTAATAGCCTTAGGAATAAATTTATATATGTTGTTTGAAATAGTATTTTTTTAAATTTTTTTTTACTATTTCTGTCTTTACAAGTACAAATATGTTTCAGTTTTATCAATTAAAATTTTCAAAATTTGTAATTTAAATTTTTTATATTATATTGGACTTGGTTAATTATTATCTTTGACTAACTTACAAATAAATATTTCATTTAGGAATTGTTTAATTGTTTAATTATTAGCTTTTACTAACCTACAAATAAATATTTCATTTAGGAATATTACATATGCGTATATGGGGGTCCACATACGTAAAGTTAGGACTCAGGGGGTCCACAAGCAAAAAAAGGTTGGGAACCCTTGATCTAGAGTAATGTTCAACAAATACATCTTCATTTTCCAAAGTATTATTACGTTTTGAAACCTTCAATTATGTGAATTTTATATTTATTGTTTAAGTTTTAGTGCCTATAAAAGTTGTTTTCATTAATTTTGCATTTTATTTTATTTTAACTTAATACGTAATTCATACATACCCGTGATTTTTGACGGGTAATTACGCTACTATATTCATAAAAAGAAAAACCGTTGAAATTCATTAAGAGCTTTATGTAAAGGGTGTATTCTATAGCTAAATGCTCGATACACCAAAGCGGTGTGTGATAGGGGGTTAAGTGCACCAAAGCACCCATTACAATTTTCTCTCGCAGGTTTGACTCTCCTTTAACAACCTCGTATTGCCCACGGAAAAAACGAGCCTCGATAACGCTATGTCTTAGAATCGATATAACAAATATTACAAATTGGTCAATATGGACCTAGGTGAATTTCGTGCGAACAATTATAGGGTCGATTTCCCGCACCAAATTCTGTAAAGATCAGTGATGTGTTTTTTTTAGATGAAATGCTATAACAGACATACGGACGTATACGACATCTCCTGTATGCGTTCGCTCCACGTACTGCGCTCTGAAAGCCAACGATAATACTCTTACTCAGTGGCGGATTTAGAAATTTCCCTCTCCCCTACGCCAAATTGTTCTTTCGCCGCCTTTTTGGCACTTTTATCCTAAAAATCACTCATGAATTTCGTTCGTACCATATTTATCCGAATATAAGGCGAGGTATTTTTCCTAATGGTTTCTAATAGTATGGATGGATCAGAAGGTGACATTCTATGGAACCAGAGAGATGAAGGAAGTGAGAGTGATGGGGAAAGTGAGGACTAACCTGACAGTTTGTGGGATGGATTTTTTGGAATAATTTTTTCCATGTTTGTCCTTGTAGTGCGTATGCTATACGGTGTAGCTTAAACAATATAGTATCTTGAAAATTGTTCTTCTGTACTTTCTTGAAAATTCAGCGAATGGGTCGTTCTAAAATTACCAATTTTTGGGGAGACGTCTTTTATTTGGATAAATACGCTATGTCCGTCCGTCCGTCTGCTGATCATAATAGTCTGGTTCGACAAAAGACTGTAATATTTTTATTTTTTTTCGTTCCTACCTGAAATCTCATTTTTATTGCCGCCCCGAAATCTCACCTTCCCTAGACCATTAACTACTTTGGCCTTATTGCAGGTCCGCTAATGCCCTTTTCCTTTCACCTCAAAATAATCGCGCGAGTCGAAACGCGTCATTCGATCGCAGCCGCTGCTCGATTACGAGGAGGATTCGCGGGAGGCATTTTCGAGGTTGCCGACAGCTGATGAAAATGGAGTCTGCGGTGTTGGCGCCAATGATTTAGCGGTTTGCGGCGATCCTCCATTAGGAATTAACGCATCAAAGGGACTCATCAATCTACCTTCAAACCCCCTCCTCCTCCACTCCCAGCCTGTCACCTGCATCCAAGTCTTTTCTGCTTCCGCGGAATGACTCGAAATGATAGCGAACAAGGGGTCAGGAACCCTCGGACCCCAAAGTGTTGTTTTAATTTGCTCAAATATTTCAAAAGCCATTTTAAAAAATATTTTAAGCTGCCTTGATTAGTGCTTGTCATCCCGGTGGTAAAATTCCCTTTTCCCATTTCCCGGTAAATATATCATAAAAAGAATTTTACTCTCTAGCCTTCATCGTCTGTATGGTTCCTAAAGGGACCACTAATTGTAAGAATCTCTTTGTTTACAAGTAGCTTAGTTTCACTTCTAATGCAATAATAAGGAAGAAATTTATTTGGGACTTTCTCAAATGCTTGCGTTCTCGTGGGAATATATACAGGGAAACTTCGATTTTACGTCCTCCGATATTACGTTTTCCTCAATTTTACGATTTTTTCTTTCGATCCCGGTGTTTAATCCATAAGAATAATGATAAATTTTAACGGATTTTACGTTTCCGCAATTTAGCGCTTTGCACGAATTTACGACAGGAATTTCACGTCCGAATAATATGTAAACGCCCCCGATTTTACGTTTATAGTATTCCTAATTACAATTCAACTGAATAGTTTTCCATATTCTCTAATTAGAAAACTATATTGATGTATTCCTAGGGTTACCATATTTTTAATCCTACTTCCCGGACAACAAGAACACAAAAATCCGGACAAAACCCGGACTTTTAAAATTTATCTGTACTTTGATGTTATATCAATAAAGGAAATATAATTAAACATTATTAAAGTTAATTTTCGAACGTAAATGTTTTTATTACTTAAAAATTTAAGCATAAAAACAAAATGCAACAATATTTATAATTTCATGCGTTATTATGACTTGTTATCCGAAACAATAATTCTGACGATGCAGACTAAATATGTTAATAATATATAGGAATATACAACTTTTTATGCGTCATGAATAATTATATACAAATACTTTTTATACATGTCTTGAATAATATATACAAAAATATAAACTCTAAACCTAAGTTTATTAATTAACTTGGAAATAAAAGTTAAATTGATTATTAAGGAATAATAATATGATACAATATATTATTACCGCGGTTTGCGGAACGACTTATTTACAAATTTAAAGCAAAATGATCGAGTAAAGCGTCAAAAATGATATTTAACATCTCACGATATAATTAGAGATAACACGTTAAAATCACAAGCTGCAATCATCATCATCATGCTGCTGTCCGAAGACAGGTTTCATATTTCCCAAAAATTAACGTAAATAACTTAAAAAACGTACAATAGAAGGAAATATTCAACTTCCGGACAGGTGTTAAAATCCCGCCCGGACGTCCCCGGACACCCTAAAAAGGAGGACATGTCCGGGAAAAACCGGACGTCTGGTAACCCTATGTATTCCATATTTAAAAAAATCATTTAGACGGAAACGGCTGAAGACTACTGCACTATAGGGTGCGAGTTGACATTGCATACAGATTGTCTCCCAAATTGAGCATATTATGACACACTGTTTGACGTATCAAAGTTCAGGTTTTTCTCACGACTCATCTTGCATTCGGTATTTTTTCATTGTATCAATTTATAATGAAATTCCATCCCTGTTTCAGTCTTTTAGCGCACTGGTTACTTTTTCAGTTTTCTTCTATATTTAAAGTAATGTCAGCCATGAATACACGACTTAAAAGAAACGTACGGGTAAGATTTAACTAACCCTTTAGCGCCGACCTCGATGCACCGTAGAGAACTCGATTTTTTAACATACCGCCGAACTTGGTGTAGGGTACCGACCCATGCCGCGTTTGTTCTAATTTATTATTGTGGGAAAAGTTTTTCATCGATTTTCAAATGATTACTTAATTGTGAAGGGCAAAGGTTTTTTATTATATATAACTTACAGTATTTATTTTTTGCGAATGCAATAATGATACAACATCTAATTTATTGCGCCACGACGACGTGTACTTGACTGATTGACGCGAGCACGTACTAAGTTTTTACAAGTTTCCTATGTTTTCACTCTCGCACGCACTCTGTTCTAATTTATTTTTTTCTGCATTCGAGTTTCTTCCTAAAAGCAAATCCGTCATTCTTTTATCAATTTTCACAACATTTCCAAAGAAAAATAACAAGAAAAAAGAAGATTTGAAAATGTTGTTGGAAAAAAATCGACCAAGAATGAACGATCAAAACGTGAACGAAGCAGCACAAATCTCTAAAATAAAAGCAAAAGATACCATCCCAAAAACTTCATTAGTCCCTCCCTTTGTAAACAACAAAGATGCTGACGGCAAAGGGATCTAATAACCCCGAGGGTTTCCAGACTCTTTCATGCATCAGTCAGGCTCTGACAAATAAATGAGAGCATGGGCACGGGAAGATATGGGGCTGGTTACAAAGAGCTAATGGACAGAACCCAAACATGCCATGTGGGATTGCCCAGATCTATTAGGAGAGACCTTTCTAAGTGCATCTGGAAGACATTCTTATTATTTCGTAGAAAGAAATGCAAATATGGCTGCGCAAATACAGAGAAACACTCCAGTCCCTCGGTTCCAGCTGGTAGACTAGAACAGAGCTTCTCAACTGGTGTGCCGCGAGGAAGCCCTTGGTGTGCCGCCGCAAATTCCGAGAGTTTGTAATATTCTCTGAAGCGTGTCCAAGCATAGAAGTTCCCTTACATTTTATTTCGTCTATCATGTTGGTAGTACAATTACCATAAGAAACGTATGCTCAGTGAAACCAGTTATTTACGAATATGTGTATCACATATATCGTATTCGCCGAGAATCTCTATAGTCTTGGTTTTTCTTATCAGAAAACTAATACCTTCCCTTTTCTTACGAAATATTATTTTCTCACGTTGCACTATGTGCAAATGAAATTAATACTTAGTTGAATGTTACACAAAACACTCGACAAAGTATTCATTTCACTTCCTCTCCGCCCCATAATTTGATAGAAGAACCTCGGCCGATGACGTCAATCATTTTCTTTGTATCCCGCTGCCTCGCCCTCGCAACTTATCGTTCCGGGGAAATCGCACGGTGAAGTGGTTGATTCCTCGATTTTGTGATATTTTCGAAGGAAACGTTTGGTAAGTAGTTATTTCTTGTGGATACTACTGCTACAACTATCTTTATAGCATTTTCCGCTTTCTCGATTTATGAATTTACGTAGTTTATTTTATTATTTTCTTTCTTTTGAGAAAAATCTTATGAGATGGCTTTCAGCAATTAATTTGCTCAGGGGTGTCGCTTCTACTTCTCACATTTGCCAGAACGAGTATGGCCACTGCCTATATGCAAAGCATTTATACTGGAGTGAACACGTAGTGGTAAGTGTATCTTTAGCAGTTTTTTGTTTCAGCTATTATAGAATTTAGTGTACATATTTTTTCTGTTTAAAATCCTGAAAAATAGTGCATCCGCAGTATACATTAAGTTTCACTTAGTGGCGTAGCGTGAAAGTCGGGCATCCCCGCTACGTTCTTTAATAATTTTCAAGTTTGCAGACGGAAGAGCGGAATGTCAGATTGTTTTCTGGTAAAAATGCTTTTCCATACGAGATTGGAGTGAAACAACCTAAGCGTATTAGTAATTTTCAGATTTTCATTATCTGATTAATATGAAATTATTACAGTTATATAAATTTGGATTGGCAATGGAAAGATCGTATGTATTTCAGCAATTGGCGTTATAACTCCCTCAAAGAGCCATTAAGGTCTTCGACCCCCTCTCCCTGCTGGCGAAGCCCTTTTTTACGCCACTGTACCACGTAAATGTTCCCGCGTCTCAATTTATGCCGAATACGTATCAAAGATTACCGGTTTATCTAACATTGCAATTTAAAGAAGTAACAATAAAAAGAAATATGACATATGACATGACATTTTAAGAGCCTTTCACTATGAAAAATTTTTACTTAAAACCAATTCTACAGAAAGTGTGGCGACAGATGAAAATAAAAAGCAGAATACTAAATTAGAAGAACCAAAGAAAAAGAAAACAAAAATTCTAAACAGACAATACAAAGAAGATTATTTGGCATATGGTTTTACTTGGTCCGGCGATAGAAAGTGTCCAAAACCACTGTCTCGTATGCAAGGAAATTTTAGCGAACGAAGCAATGGTGCCGAATAAATTACAGCGTCATTTTTGCTCTAACCATCCTTCTTACTTAAATAGAAAAAAACATCAGTTTCTTTAGGCGTTTGCAAGAGCAAAACTTGAAACAAAGTGCTTTCTTGAAAACTTGCATGAGTGTCTCAGATAGGGCCACAGAGGCAAGCTGCATTAGTTCTATCAGCATGTAAAGAAATTGTGCCAATTATGATAGGAGAAGAAGCCGCAAAAAAAGTAAGCAAAGTACCACTTTCGGACGATACGATGAGGAGGCGTATAGATGATATGTCCGATGATATAGAAGCTACACTTATCGAAAGGTTGCAAGGGGCTGGAAAATTTTCATTACAGGTTGATGAATCTACAGATAATAGTGGCCATGCGCAACTTATTGCCATTGTGCGCTTTGCTGATGGGGATAATATAAAAGATCACCTTTTGCTTCGCAAAGCATTTCCTCACCGAACAACAGGTGATGAAATATTCCGTATCACTGATGAGTACATGAGTAGCAACAACATACAATGGCAAAAATGCGTGTTTGCACTGATGGTGCTGCAGCAATGACAGGAAATGTCAAAGGATTCGTTATGAAATTGAAAATGCAGAGCCTGAATGTGCAAATTATCCAGTTATCTGCATCGCGAGGCCCTTATGGCTAATAATTTTCCCGATGAACTGAAGTCCGTTTTAGATAATGCGGTGAAAATAGTTCATTTCATTAAATCGAGACCTCTCAAGTCACGCCTTTTTCTCATTCTTTGCAATGAGATGGGTACAGATCACCATTCATTACTTCTTCATACAGAGATTAGGTGGCTTTCCCGAGGTAAAGTGTTAGCAAGAGTTTTCGAACTAAAGGATGAGATAAAACAGTTCTTGACATCACAAAATAAGATTTATCTTGCCAATTTTATTCAAGATGACAACTGGTTAGCAAAGTTGGCATACCTGGCTGACATCTTTGACCATCTCAATGAGTTGACCTTAAAATTGCGAAGACACAACCAAAACATATTAACTTGCTAGGACAAAATAAATGGATTTACAAATAAACTTCAGCTATGGCGTGATGAAGTCGGACGTGAATCATTGAAAATGTTTGAGCGAATAAATGAGATGCAGTTCGACAAGAATTTCTTAAGTGTAGTATCCCAACATCTATATATTTTTTGCGAAAAACTCAATCAGTACTTCAAGTTCAGAAGTACAAAACAATTTGACTGGATTCGAGATCCTTTTAGGCTTTCATCAGAAGAATCATCCAAGGAACTTACCCTGAAACTACGAGGAAACTGACAGAACTTAGAAGCGATCGCATACTTGAGCTTAAATTTAGTGAATTATCCTTGGACGAATTTTGGCTCAAAGCTAGGGGTGAACATCCTTCAATGGCTGAATTTGCAATCGATGTGTTGTTAAATGTTATTTTAACAGAAATTACAGTATTTAACATTTTTATTCTACTTTTAGTGTTTTCTTCTTTAAAATGTGCATTAAAACAGTGAAATTAACAAGGATAGGGTTTGGTGTGCCGCAGATATGTAAGTGTGCCGTGGAGGAAAAAATGTTGAGAAGCGCTGGACTAGAATTTAAATCACCTCCGTCACTGAAAGGTTAAACCATCCTTAGGCGGGAGGGGTTGCAAGAGAATATTCCGTCTTGACTGGTTTCCTAGCTCCTAGCCTTCAGTCTTCCCTTGGCAGTGGTAAAAAAGGATAGTAATTTCCGAGCTTCAGCCATTTATCTGAATTTTAGCCGCTCAATTCAGGTTAGTACAGACATCTTTCACCATGGTTTCTCAATGAAATTAAAATTTGTTAAAAGTGTTTTTAGTTTACACGAAGATTTAAAAATTATTTTTTGATATTTCTTATTCAGTGTTAAGTGTAGGAGTTGCGGTTGCAGTTCTGAAAAATTTCCAATATCTTCGGAGATGATTCTTCGAAAAGTATTGAACTTACAGATGGATGTGAAAATTGTGTGAGCATTGCCAGAACAATTGAAAAAGTGCGAAAATTTGTGAAAATGTTTCGCAAATCACCAGTGAAGAACGAATTTATGCAAAAATACGTAAGAACTGAGCATAACGGCGAGCTTCCCTGAAAATTGATTGAAGAACAAGGTGGAATGCATTTATTGATATGCTAGAGAGATTTGTTTCATTAAAAACATGCATTTCTAAGGTACTCAATGGATATTTCTGAAAAGGAATTACAAGTTATCAATTATATAATAACTTCGCTTAAAACCTGTTAAGATTGGAGTTGAAAGGCTTAGTGGGTGAGTTGCAACCCTACTTTCTGCTGCTTTTCACATTTTTCTTAAATGAACTGAGTGAACAAAATACTGACTTTTCCACAGAAATGAAGCAATCGATACTGAAAAGTGAAATAATATAGGAACAGAACTTGACAGGTTTACTGCAGTATTTGAGTAATCCTTTGTTCGATTCGAATTCACCAAATTCGTATTTTCCATCGCCGTCGAAATCAATCCTACAATCTACTGCCGAGAAGTTAATCTTTAAGCTTTTTTAAAATCAGTGAACCAGGGGAGGAAAAGGTTTCAGCATATCTCACCAAATCCGCTTTTCAACCTTGTCAAATTCTTCATATGAGTTCTTCACAACAAAACAATTGTCACTTGTTGAGACATTAGGTGCCGCCATTGAAAGAGTAGCCGGTCAAGCAGAGGTTAGCCATAGTTACGATGTTAGTAGCACTGCTAAAGAAATTGATGTCTTCAAATCAACTGGTAAACGCAAGTCTAATTTAAACTTCCTTTTTGATGCTCTCTTAACCATCCCTCCTACGTCAGTCGAAGCGGAGAGGGCCTTCTCTGCAGCTGGTCTTTTCATAACCAAAATACGCACATCACTGAGTGACCGTAGTGTGAACACCATATGTTTTGCTAAAAGTTACTATAAATCAATTAATTGGAAATAAGAATTAGAACACTGTTGTCGATATGATTTTGTACTTATGTGAAAAATTTATGCTAATGTTATAGATGTTTCAATTCATATTTAATTTTATTTTCCGTGTGCATTGGTAACTATATTTTTATAATCAATATGATAAGTAAATTTCATGTCAATAAAAAAACGCTAATTTCAATTATTTTTTATTTTATTCGTGTAACCCATATTTGTAAAGGATTTTAACGAATTTCTTCAAACTTTTCAGGTTCCCGGGATCGATTAAAAACCGGGAAACACAAACACTAGTTTAAACGTCAATATGTAAGCGTTTTGTCTGATACGAGGTTCAAATAAATAAAATGGAGTAATTTTTTACTAAAACATTAAATAACCCGAATGAATTGATAAAAAATCCAAAAACTAGAGTAAAATTACTTAATAAGATTCACCTATTCATAAAATAAGTTGTAAGACTATTTTTATTTTATCCTTCCTTTTAATAATTTTTAAAAGATTTTATATCAACCCTGGGTCATAAACAAGCAATTAGTAACCTTATTTTTATTTTGCCTTTCTTTTTAAATTGTTTATTGGAATCCCGGGAAATTCCCGGGATCCCGGGACTTATAATTTTGAATCCCGAGATTATAAAAGAAATGGGAAATGACAAGCACTAGCCTTGATCATTGCTTATTAATCTCCCCGAGTATACATACATAAATACAATAGAATTTCTGGTGCTTGAGACGGAAAGCGAGTTATCGCATCCCTACTTCCTGCTTATTGCCACTACTTCCCGCTCTTTCTCTCTTCCTCACCCCCTCCTTCATGGCCCTATCAACTACTTCTCTCAGTCCTCTTCCTCCGTAGCTTCATTGCAACTGCTTCCTTCTGGGTCACCCCTTCTGTTTCATTCTTGAAGCCACCAGTGATCGCGTAACAAAGGACCACACGTGAATGGACTGGTTATTCTAAGGACTCGCCTCCTTTCTTCGTGGGTTATTCGAACTTTACACACTCAATCCCTCCATCCCCATTAAGTCGATAAAATTTAATTGACGAAGTTTTCCAAATCGCGAAATTCATATTTCAGCCTGCTACAGAAAGTAAATACTAAACCAACCACGTCGAAATTGCAAGCATTTATCATGTTTAAAAATGAATTTAATAAGTTTATGACGGGCACAACGAAATAAACACGAATTTGCGTGTTAATGAATTGCGTCTCTATAAAAGTGTATTCCGAAAACTTCATGTTTTGCGGACGTATAGGCTTGCTAATAGTTATTCTTGAGGAAGCTGCTGTCGAAAGCAACTTTTAAGCACTACCTATTGTAATCATATTCATTACTCTGAATAGAGTAAGTATGATATGGACCGTATCAGATTTTTTTTAAACACTGAAGTGTACGTACATTATAGAATTTTCGCTATGCCTTTCCGGGGCCATTCCTCATAATCTCCAATTTCTCATAAGCTTTGGCTCTCGACAACCGCGAGTTAAGACAGGAACGTAATCCCCGCGGTTGGCGAGTGATTACTGCATTTTTGAGAAAGCATTATTCTTTTGTTAACTTAATTGTACAGCCTTGGAATCAAATCTTTGCAATAACTTCGAGGAGCAAACTATCCGTATGGTATCGAAAAGATGCGTATCCTTCATCTTTTAAATCCTATTCCCTAATGAAACAATGCTTGCAAAAGTATCGTAAATCTGTTATTTATAACACGCGAGTTGCGTTTTTGCAAATAAAATTCGGGACTTTTTTTTACTCGTCTCGACAGATACGATTAAAGTAGATAACCAAGAGATTATCCGTAATTCCTCTCCACAATATCACATTTTCAAGTAGGTGATACTCGTTTCTCCATCTACATGCACGCAAACGAAACAATTTTATTAAACGCTAACTCCCATCCTTTCGTTCCCTTCATTTCCCATTAATTGAATTCGAAAATTTAGGGACGATACGCGTTAATCGAGGGAAGTGACTACCAAAACAGATAAACTTTATAGTGAATTCCTTCCTCAAGGTCTCTTAAATCGTTATGCAAGAAAATAAGTTCGAATGGTTGTCCAGCTTATAACAAAGTACATAACCGTCTCACGCGTTGAATGGAAACGTAAAACGATTACAAAGGAGAAATAACGAACGCATTTATGGAATAGTAAGAAATTGATCGATTTAATTTATACTTTTGTCTGGGGCTGCCAATTCTAAATATAACATACGTATAGAAACTGCATTTTTAAAAATGTATAAAAGTATTCTTAAGGTTTGACGAGGAGATTTCTCCAACCGACTGAATGATTAAAACATAAAAGTTGGTAAAATAAGCACTTGAGTATAAAACATTGAAAAAATAATTATTTATCTTAGGTATTTCCAATAGCCATAACAAGGTTATGAAAAACCAGAGGTGCAATTAGGCTACAAAGCAGCCGTCTTCAGCGGTGATTCACTGGACGTACATTATGAACATGTTAGAAATTTTTCGAGTGCGCCACAAATATATGCGATGGAGTATTTTAAACTAAACGATGTACATACTTTGAACGAACGTACCCTATAAACAGCGAAATACCACAAACCGATTGTCTCTCTGTCTACTAAAGATTTCTTTCTTCCCCCAGGATGGATGCATTAATAAACATATTTATGTAATTTTAGTATCATGACAAAATACTCCAAAACGATAATACGCCAAAAAGTATGAAAGGGAAATATTAAATTTTTGATTTACCGATTTTGTCAGTTGTGATTAATCTAGCAATTGAAAATTATTTAAAACTTACTTGAGTTCACTAATTGTAATATTTACGTTTTCGTTGTTTTTTCGTCTATCCTTCCGATTATAAAGTGCTGTATGCACATGTAAAACAAGATGGAAAAGTATACCCCATAAATGGAATAAACAGAGATTTCAAAGGCGTTCTTAATGGGTAATAGGTATGAAACGGTATCGAAAGATTGGGCGATTCTCGATTTTTTATCCCCGAAACTATATGTCGTAATTATGTGGACTCGGGGACTATCTTGTAGTAAATGTTGTTCTCTATCCAAATGAATTTTTTAATCTACACCTCACAGATAATATAAGAGCATGGGAGACAAATATATGGATTTTTAATCGTTGTTTGCTGAGAGAACCGTCTTCGCGATCTATGTAAACGAAATATGCGATGTTTTTCTCGGGATTTTCTCGAATTATCTCCGAAACCGTAACACGTAATTATGTGGCCTCGAGGAGTATCTTATAGTAAATGTTATCCTTTATCCGAATAATTTTTTTAAACTATACCACACATCATATAACGGCGTGGGATAGAAAAACATGGACTTTAATTGTTGTTTGCAAAGAGAAACGCCTTAGAGATCGATGTATACAAAATATGCGATGTTTTGCGAGGGATTTTCTCGAATTTATATTTCCGAAACTATAACTCGTAAGTATGCGGTCTCGAGAATTTTCTTGTAGTACAGTAGGCACCGCTTAATGTGTTTACTGGTTATTAGAATCAGCCGTTTTATAGAATCAAATTTCAGAGAACGGATTCCAATCATCAAAATGCACTATTTTTTCACCGCTTATTGGAATCAGATTCTCGGTTATAAGAATCAAAAGTGTTTGGAGTAGGTAATATCTTTTAAACAGTGCGTCTAACATGTGACTCGTTTATATATTATTGGAATGCGAGTCGTATCTTTTGAATATAAAGGTGTCATCGTTTTTCTTCTAAAACCCGTATGTTAAAGCAAGAAAAGAAAGTTGGAAGAACAACAATGACACGAAATATTCCGAACAAAATGAGCCTCCGAACCCTTGCGATACGCGGTCACATTGTCCTGCAGTCGGTATGAAAGGTTTTCGAGACGATCGTTAATGGTTTCACTGTAGGAGATGGTAGCAGGTTGGGGGCATTACTTTGCTAATTGCTCTCCCTACCCTAGGAAGGGTCTCCAGCTGAGTCGGCACTTCTGTGATACAGTTCCATCGACCTTTACCGCAAATCCTTTTGCCGGAAGAATGAAGCTTTGCTGCGGCAGATTTGTGCACATGGTATCATAAAACTATTCTTTCTATAGTTCTTCTACTTGTCTTGCATTCTTCCCCTTTTCGAGTTTTGGGAATCTCAAATGATTAAAATCGACATGTAGATCGTTTCCGACTTGGTATCGATGCGCAAAACACCCTTGTTGCAGCCCTGCCCCCAATCTCAACTTTTTATTTGCACTATGCCTCTTTCTTCTTTATTCAGTTAGTCTCTCACATGAATCTGTTGGTGTTAGTTTTCATTAATCAGTGCTTGACTTTTAACTGTTTCTACTTTTAAAGAAATTCCAGTGAGTAAGAAAAGAACCAATTTGAGTGTAAAAGAAAAGTTGCGTTTAATGAGAGTTTCAGTACCAAAAATAATTTAAATCAGTCAACTGGAGCCCGAGGGGGACCCCATGGAAAGGTTGGTCCAAATTTCGTTTTTTAAAGATATCTCAGTAACCAATTAACCGATTTTGACGAATTGTCCAACAATATCAATGTTTTGATGAGACACATATTCGAGCCGAAAATGGATAACATCGGTCCAAGGGATAAAACCGGTACACAGGATCGAAAGGACATAAAATAACGGCCGGTCCAAATTTCGTTTATATATATATATATATATATATATATATATATATATATATATATATATATATATATATATATATATATATATATATATCGGCAACGATTTGATCGTTTTTGATGAAACTTTCACTAATATCAATGTTTTGGTGAGATACGTTTTCGAGCTGTAAATAAATGGCGTGAACATATTTTACTTTTTCTAAACAATCATGTGATAACACTAGTATGTAATAAAGCGCATTATATCTAGTGTATGCTATTATAAATTTTCAATCCTGTACTATTCCTTCGATTTTCGGTTAGTAGAATCGCCGCTTAATAGAATCAAAATACAATTTCCAAAGGTGACCACATTAAGCGGTGCCTACTGTATATGTTGTTCTCTATCCGGATTAATTTTTTAATCTATACCGTACGGACCATATGAGAGCTAGGGAGAAAAAAGTTTGGTATTTCATTGTTGCTTGACGGATGCCATTTAACGAGATACGATTATAAGTTTATTAAAGTAATTATGTAAAGTGGAAGTTCTAATTGACGGATTCAGTTAAAAATCACAATTGGGGTTAAATTTTAATAACGAGCACTCATACTTAATTAAATTAACATCCGTCGAGCGGTTTAGGAGATGAAAGTTACGACGGACTGACGGACCAGATACGTCCATAAGGCGTTCCGCTATTACCGCTTCGCTGGTAAAGAACGCCTAAAAACATGGCCAATTAACTGCCCATGGGCAGCCAACGTGTTAGGGGATTTACCGGATGTAGCACGCGCCGACGTGTCGCATACAACACGAATATTTGAGCCTACTGGCGATAACGATCACTCATACTTAATTAAATTAAAATCCGTCCAGCGGTTTAGGAAATTAAAGTTACGACGGACGGACGGACCAGACGTGCCCATAAGGCGTTCCGCTATTACCGCTTCGCTGGTAAAGAACGCCTAAAAATTAAAGGTATATCAGTAGTTATGGTGTATATATTATTTATTTCATTTTCAACGAAGATTGTTTTCGTTGACAACAATTAATATAAATAACCATGCATGAATTTTTCCATTTAGGTCATTCTCTTATTGCCTTTACCCATAAGCCCTAAATATCAAATACCATGAAAATCCGTTCGGTAGAAGCAGAGAACGAACATGCGTGCGGACGGAAGGACAGAACAAAGCTATAGGCACTCACGTTGGAAAAGAAACTTATTGCAAATCTCAATTATTCGAATGTGATTTTAATCGTCTACTCTATGCACTCCCATTGCGGGCGCTGATTCAAAGATGTCTGTTTTGACGCTTACACAAGGACTCCATGTGTCAAAATGACTTAAAGACATTATCGATATAATTTCGCTCATATTGAAAATCGATCAAATTTATTTACTTAACATCCCTCCATCGCTTTGATCGGTACATCCGTGCCTGGAAAAGACAATGTAAAACGAAACCATGCTAAGAGGAATACACTTCCCTATAGGAATACATGAGGTTGTAATTGGGGTTCGTCCCGAGTTCAACGCACAACAATTTAATTATGTTGTATTCAGAACTGCTTCCTTTATTTAACCTCCAAGATGAACTGAATCATTTTATGGTTTTTAATGCTTGAAGATCGTTTAAAACCCGTGCTAAAGTGAAATTGACGGCAGTATAATTCGATATAGTTCACCAAATGAAAACCGTGCTAAACTGAAAATGTGTTAAGCGGAACCGTGCAAAGCTTGGGATGTCTGTACTAAAAAGTTTATGTATCCTATGATATTTACCAAATTAAATATTCTATAGAACTCACGCCAGTTGTATCAAATTGATTAAATGCCAGTGCCAATGGGCTCGCCAATTCCGTCCAAATCATATCCATTTGCCAGAAAAAAGAGGTTACAATGCCAAATTTAAAAAATTCAAGGTATCCATGTGGCTGGAACCCAATTCATAAATTGGAGCCAATGTCCACAGAACTGGTTTTGGACCTATCTTTCTCATCGATAGCCAAACGCAATTAAAATATAGGAACAATTCACATCAATTATAGCACATATGTAAAACATAGGCAGTTAGAATAAGTGAAATTAATAACACTGTCCGCGTTTTTCTAAAAGTAGTAATAAAAAAATTAAAATAAAAAAATCGATTTTCAGTTTTCCTGCTACTTTTTTGCTTTCTAAATATGTATTTATAAACGTGTGATGCGGAAAAAGTTATTTTCTATGTATTTTAATCCGTTTACGTAAAATTCAGACCTTTTTTAAAAAATATTTTGTCAAATCGATTCTCTGCGGCTGCGTCTTTGACTGCTTCGAGAGCAGTCGGAACGCAGACGCAGAGGCGCGCAGGGTCGAGTGGATATATACATTGTGAAAATTTGGTTCCTTTCAATGAACATGGCTCGCCCTTTTTCAAATTACTCTTTTCACGTCTCCTGTTTGGGTACAAACAGAAGATGTGAAAAGAGTAATTTGTCTCTTTGGTGTACGTTTCGTGGCACGCGAAAAAGTTCCGAGGAGGCGGCAGAAGTTTCTCGCGCTCAAATGTAAAATTCCATATCTCAAAAACCAATGAAGGCATTGAGTTCATTCCACTTTCAAAAATAACTTGAATCTTTTCTCACCATTTCATCTACATATAAATCCCACATATTCCTAATAGTACGTAAGTTAGCAAGAGAGTGAAAATTTCGTGCAGAATGTGAGAACCTCGTTCGGTTTTATTTAATTTTTTAACAACAATGAATTGCTTTACATGTTCCTTTTAATAGTATGTGTGGCTTATGGAACACTTGCAAAGCCACAGAAAAAGTTTCGTGTAATTCCAGCGAATAGACTGCGAGATTTGGCCGTTCAAATATGAATGCGGCGGAAGAAACTCGGAATTTTCGATAAGACCGCGGGAACTATTGTTTAACCATGCAAAAACGGCGATTTTTCTGTTTAAAATTAAATTAAAATTTTTTATTAAAACGTACAAAATGACATGTACATACATATTAAATATCTCAGACTGCATCATAATCACAGCTTTGTCGGACGCATAAAAAACTCTCTCAGACCGGATGTGGCCGTAGGTTTCATAACCCTTACTTAGCGCTAAGGCAAGGCGAACCGGATAAATTCCATAGTATGTGGCCGTGGAGCCGTGGTTTGTGGGCTCCTGCTCTAGACTATCTTACGAGGTACATACATAAAAAGCTTCCGCGATGAAACTCGCATGTTCCATCGACGAATATTCCGAGGAAATACGGTCAGTTTCTCAAATATCTCATCCCAGCCAATGAGGACGTAGGAAAAGAAAAGAGCGGGCTAAACGCTTTTACCAAAATAATAAGATATTTTGGTACATTGTCATATTTTTTTACGAGTCTTGTCCTCTAACTACCAATATGAAGTATGTATTCATCTGTATTCTTATCAAGTTTGCTGAGTGAGTGAGTGGTACCAACATGGCCAACACATCGCCTTATCCGTTAGATACGGATCTAGGACAAAACGGCCTCGGACAAAATGCCCCCAAACGCTAAGTAGGACAATGTCCCCACACACCAGAATAAGGATTAAATTATTCCCCCTCAGGTGTTAATATACTGTTCAAAATCAGTAGGATGCATAATTATAACGGATTCAACAGTTTTCGGTATGGGATTGGCATGGATTGTTTTGCTATACGACTATATAGGTATGTTTAAAGATTTACGATACTTAGAGTCCCTTCCTCTTTTAACAAGACTATATAGATGTTAACAAATGGGAGGGGATGTGGGGAGGGAGATTGGAAGGAAATTCGAAAAGGACAGGAGGAAAGAGTTAAAGGAGACGGAGAAAAAGAGGGAGAGCGATGGAATGGGAGAAGAGGAAAGGAAAGAGTAGAAGGGGTGGGAGTAGGGCTACCTATAGATTTTTACATTTACAGGATTCTAAAACCGGAGATTATTACCTCGACAGATTTCCAAAACCGGAGATAGCGACAATTAAAATTATATTAAGAAATTGTATGGAAAAATATATTTGAACAAGTAATACAACAAAACACACAATAAAAAGGTTTTAAGAAAATACATAGGTGCCTATAATAAATTGAATATTCAGTTATTTTAATCTACTAAAACAAAAAATTGCAATACAAATTTGTAAATTAGTTTTTAACAAATTTAAAATTATATTTCACATTTTCTTGGCAACTCTTCAACAATGCTTCTTGTTCGGTTTTTCCAATAAATTCTAAAAATTCTTCACAATTCATATTATAATTAATTTTTGTGCACATTTCAGCTTTTACCACAGGTACACTCAAACAATTGCGTTCATCTGTCAACAAATTCCTCATCAATGAAAAAACTCGCTCCACAAATGCATTGCTAATAGGTATGGACAATATTTTCCCTACTAGCTTAGGTAAATCAGACATTTTGAATTTTTGGAAAATTTTGACCCACAATTTATCTACCGTAAGTTCATGTTTGATTATTTCTTCTCGGACATAATTTACAGAGTCTACTTCATCGTATAAAGCACCTTCGTTTAATTTAACCGACAACTTTTCAGAAGCCTTAATAACATCTTCGAAATTCAGCTTTTGTTTTAAATTAAATGTACTGTAAACGAAAGGACTGTTCTCAAAGTCATAATATTTGTCTAGATACTCCAGTGTCCTTTCATATACTTTGTTTGTTTCAGATAGGAATTTTGACTTTTGCACACTTGTCAAAAAATGCCGATAGCCTGTAGGACGGATAGATACAAAGGCTCATTTTTCCCTAGAATGATAGCTGAGCAGAATAAAACTTGCGATCAAAAGTAACCTCGCGTAGGGGCGTAAACACAGACCTAATTTTGGAGTTTTCCCCTTATTGTTAATGCACCCCCTGCCACACACCCTTGCGGTGGCTTGCAAGGTAAACTGTAGATGTAGATGTTTGTCTCACCTTACTGCCATAAAAACCATTCTTTAATCTACTTGTTCTTTTTTCTTTCAAATTTTTCATGGCACTGTGAAAATCGGTGCTTGTAAGATCATTTCTTTTTAGCGTCAGTATCGAATCATTTAAAATGCTCATATACATACATACATACATACATATATATATATATATATATATATAATATAAATAACACTCAGGTAATGTTGTTTTACAATACTTCATATTATCAGACGTTTCATTTGGACTATATTTAACGAATTTCCATATACTTTTTCCACGTTCCCCTTCTCCGAGTTTCAAAAAATATAATTTAGCTGCAGGCCAAGACAAAATTAGCCTACTAAGGGCATCATATAAAGACAGCCATCAGGTTGGACCATGTCGAACAACGTTTTTAAATACCATGTCCAATTCCAGGAAAAGGGATATAAGTTCTTCCACACGTTTTCAACTATTTGAAAACTAAGCATGTATTTTACAAACTAAATTTTCTACATCGAATGAAAGAACATTAAAAGCATTTCTTCCAGCATTGTGAATAACATGACAACAGCAATTTGCTTTGCTTTTATTTGATGAGCGACTTATAGGTTTTTGGTAGACTGAATTATGCACACCATAATTAACGGATCCATTGTCAGCGCAATATGCTGATACATATTTTATATTCAAATCGTTTTCTTTTAAGACATTCTCAACATTTTGATAAATACATGCAGTATCTTCATGTGGATCTTCAAAAAAGTCCATCAATTCATTTTGGATTCCGTGGGTTTCAGTAAAATACCGGAATACCAAAGCAAACAATTTTTGCGAACCTTTGTTTGAAGAGTCTATCGAAATGGAAAAGCAAATTGGGTCCTCAGTCCAAAATTTAAAATCACCAAGCATATTTTTTATTATTGTATTTGCTTTTGTTCGTCCACACTGTACCTTTTTCACCAAGACAGAGTCACTGTACATCTTGGAGTTCAACTTAATACCACAGTCATTACTTAAATAGCTATGATTATGGATAATGGCGTGATAAATAGAACCTACTTCAATTTGGGTTATCTTATATTTCTCACTTGTTCGTTTATTCGCTGTAAAATAATTAACCAAAGAATTTTTTTGCATGCTTGTGACATTTCTTTGCGAAATTCTGTTTCTAAATCCGTTTAAATTGCGCGTTCTCCATCCCATTTCACAGTAATGTTGGAATTACAATAAATGCATTTATGATCTACACATTGTATGTACATTTATAATACAATATAATAATACGGCACGCGCATTATTACAAAGTTCGTTCCGTATTGATTTCAAAAGGGATACGGGGAGTTGAAGGAAAAATTGTCTGAAAACGTTTGGAAACCGGAGATTGGTTATTTAAAACCGGAGATGAACTTAGAAAACCGGAGACTCCGGGTGAAAACCGGAGAGGTGGCAGCCCTGGGTGGAAGGAAAGAGGCAAAGAGAGGGAGAGGGAGGGAGGCAGGGAAAGGGTATAGGAAAGGTATAGGGAGGGTGTTCGTTAGTTTGTATATAATCAAATCTCTTGTATTATTATAGCCATACGGAGGATAGGGAGAGAGAGGGAGGGAGAGAGAGGGAGGGAGAGAGAGGGAGGGAGAGAGAGGGAGGGAGAGGGAGGGAGGGAGAGAGAGGGAGAGAGAGAGAGAGGGAGAGAGAGAGAGAGGGAGACGGGCATAACTACTATGCCGCCAGGTCAGCCACCGCAGGGACGCTCGAGGAGACCTGCCGGCCTCAGCATTGTTTATAAGTCATTACTAAAATTCTTAATTTTCATTACCTTCTGTAAACAGAGCCTAGCAGGCCGCTAGGCCTTATGAAGTTAGATATTAATCCTTGAGATCTATCTGGATCTATCAGAAACATATAGAAGACAAATAAAGGGACAAAGAATTTGTAGTTACGCCACTGCAATCAAATTATTGTTTTTCGAATCGAATGTTTGGATTCCAAGTAATAATCGTATCAGTAGAATCGATTCATTTAATTTCTTCTTATAAAAGTTATAAAACGAGCAATCGCACTTTAAAAAAAATACATTTTTATTAAGATGATGTAACAAATTTAAGGACCCTTGCTCGGTGTAGTCTACCCTCACAGCGGGCGGTGAAATTACATCTACATATTACCCTGCAAGTCACCTTGACGGTGGATGGCAGGGGGTGCCGCGCACCAAGTTCCTAACTAATTATTATTCACTGTTATCTATTGTGGTCACGTATTGTCCTAGGGAAAAAGGACTCCTTATACCTCTCCGTCTTACTATCTATTTCGCGAATCTTGTCCTCATTATCCCTCCGTCCGATATACGTTGGTTGTCGAATAATATCCTTCATTTCATTTACGAATATTTCCGACCTATATTTATCTAGAAGATTAAGTCTCACCTGTAACCTACGATCTTTCAACGATGGCCAACTCAACTCTTCAATGAGTAACGTAACGCTCTCTTTTTTATCGTAATTATTTTTCACGAATCTAGCTGCTCGCCGCTGTATTTTTTCTAAATCCTTTAGGAGTCCCCTCTGATATGGATCCCAAACCGCTGCTGCGTATTCCATTTGAGGTCTAACCAAGGATAAATAACAGGATTCTCTCACATTTTCCGTGCTTTTCCTGACTATCCTACGCACAAAAGCCAACTTCTTATTTGCCGCACCTATCACTCGTCTTATGTGGGTGCCCAAAGACAGGTCACGATTCAAGGTTACCCCGAGGTATTTCACGGATTCCGAAACAGGAATGCTCTCACCATCTATCGAGTAGGTAAACACGGACGATGGGCTTCTAGATTTCCAAAAGTTTAGAACGTTACTCTTTTTCTGATTGATTTCTAGCTGCCATTCCTTGCATCAAACAGATAACGCATCCAGATCATCCTGAAGCTGACGATGGTCGCTAGGACCACTAATTTCTCTATAGACTACGGTGTCATTCGCAAAAAGCCTAATATTACTTTTTACAACTGAGCTGATGTCGTTTATATAAAGCAAGAAAAGCATAGGTCCGATCACGCTACCCTGCGGCACTCCAGAGACTACATCTGCCACACTCGAGGACTTACCCTCGATGACTACTTTTTGTTTTCTATTCCAAAGGAAAGCGCGAACCCAGTTAATGACTTTAACATTAACGCCAAGATTTCCCAATTTTAATAACAACTTACGGTGGGGAACCTTGTCAAAAGCTTTTCTAAAATCAAGGAACACTGCATCGACCTGCTTATTATTTTCGCCGTATGATAAAACATCATTCACAAACAGACCGAGTTGTGTGTCACAGGATCTACCTTTTCTGAAGCCATATTGACAGCTGACAAACAGCGATCAACTCTCGAGATAACGCATTGTGTTGCTAACAATAATGTGCTCCAAAATCTTACATGATAATGATGTTAGAGAAACCGGCCTATAATTTTCGGGGTTTTCTTTGTCACCTCCCTTATGAATGGGTGTGACGTGTGCTAGTCTCCATTCATCAGGAACCTCACAGATGGTAAGGGATTTCTCGAATACTATCCGAAGTAAGGGAGCTATTTCTTCTGCTAGTTCTTTTAATACACGCGCGGGAAGTCCTTCTGGTCCTGGGTTTTTGTTGGGCTTTATCGCACCCAGTTGCTTTGCTATTCCTGCCTCAGAGATTTTAATATTATCCATCCGAGTACATCCATCGGGAATAAGATTATCTTCAAGTCTATCTCCACCTGCCGTGAACGCCTTCGCGAAGTAAACTTTTAGTAGATTAGCTTTATCCTCCCCATCGTGAAGGATATCCCCGGAAGCACATCGCAGGGAGGTTATTGAAGGACCCCCTCCCTTGACTTCTCTTACATAGGACCAGAACGCTTTTGGATCCTCCTTCAATTTTGTATTTAATACCTCATTCCGGAAGGTGTTAAATGCGTTACGCATGGTTTTTCTCGCTAATACGCGGGCACTGTTATACTCATGGACTATAGCTGTGCGATACTCATCGGAAGCGGTGGTAGGTATGTTTTTCAATTTTGCGTCGTCTTAAGGCAATCCTGACTTCCTTATTAAACCAACGAGGTTATTTCTTATCAGATTTTAACTTACTGGGGATAAATCTATTGAAACCTTTCTTAGTATATCCTTAAATAATAACCATGATGGCTCCATACCTAATCGTTCTTTCTTTTCACGATAACTGACAAAGATACTTCTGAGATGTTAGCTGAAACTTTTAAAGTCGGCCTTGGCGAAAGCGTATATATTCCGAAGGGGCTTAGGATGTCTTTTGAGCTTTAATTCGCACTCCGCATACACAGCTCGATGGTCGCTAAGTCCTTCCTCTGTGGATACCTTAGTTATCCTATGCGGGATGTTAGAAGCAAGCAAGTCGAGAACATTGCCTGAACGCGTGGCTTTTCGTACCATCTGGATTAAGGAATATTCATGAAACGTGTCAATTAAGGCTTCACACGATTGACCTCCCGTAACGAAACATAGGTTTTCCCAATCGATTTACGGTAATTTAAAATCGCCTCCAATTATCACATAACCGTCGTTCATAATAGATCTAAGCTCGGCTAATTGCCTCTCTATACTTAAAATATAATCAACTTTGGCATTAGGTGGTCTGTAAAATGAGCATAAATATATCTTTTTCGAATTATCATTACCTAGGCGGCACCACACGCTCTCGGTCGTTTCATCGATAATAGGGATATTTTAATATTTAAGCCACTATTACACTTAAAATGTCCTCAGTTTGAATCTTCCATGCCACAAAAAAAGTTTCGCTGCGAATGAATGTCTTTTTTCTGCAGCCTACTCTTGTGCAACTATATACAGATTGGTTATTCGGTCCGCCACTGTGGCTGATCCTTCTCCATCGGCCGCAGACAAATTTTCTGCTCCGCTATTATTTCTAAAGATATTAAAAACGGCAGCATCCCAGTGGAAGAAAGGTGACTCTTGAACACTGCAACACTTTGGAGGCATTCCATTTTCCAGGTTAAAGAGTGATCTGCCTCTTAGCGTCTAGAGCGAACTGAGTTAGGATCGCTCACTGCACTGCTGCACAACGATGGCTGCTTCCGAGAATTTACACATCGGGGAGTACTGCCAGAGAGCTAATGAAATGTAGGAATGGAGGAACAAGGAAATGCATGTTATTATATGTCATTTACTACACTTCAGTATGTGTCATTGAAATGCATCTCTGTAAACATAAGGCATTTACAGAAAATAATTTTAGCGCGTTAAAGATGAATTTTGTATGACTATTTAAAAGAGATTCTTAAAAGGAGAAATCCCATTCGCTGTAAGTGAAAAATTCGGAGAAAAGTGAAAAATTCGGAGAAAAGTGAAAAATTCGGAGAAAATCCTGAAATATAGACGAACGACCAACGAAACCAGTCGCTCGTTAATTCAAGGAAAGTCTCCCCTTGTGGGGTGGAGGAAAACGGAAGACGAGGTCACACTGAAATGAATGAACACGCGAGGTACCGCAACATATTTCATTACTGCTACCCTTTTTATTTAATGAAAATGAGTATGAATTATGTTATGAATAATACTGCTAAGCAGTACTTAGTTCGATACGGGACATTTGGCTAAAATTTAATAACTCGAGTCTCAACAACGAAAATCTCATGCATAGGAACCACCAGTTAAAGAGTCAACATTTTCACAAAAAATGTTGTTTTAAAATTAAATTTGAGCGATTAGGAGTCGAATAATCAATTATAAGAATGTTAAACTTGTTTACTTAACTTCAAAATAATTACAGTCCGATGGTCGTAGGACAATTTGTTCTAATTTTAACTTGTAAAAGAATAATCGCCTGCATACCGAAAAATGTATTTTTACATGTTACATGGAAAATATAAAAAGGCTCGAGTCGAACCCAGGACTTAATTCAATATTTTTTCTCTTCATCACCTTTTAAAGCGTAAGTAAAGCGTCCCTACCTAATATGACTTAACTTTAATTTTGGGTAATTTCAAAGGAGGAAATTATATAGCGCTTATATGTTGGTTCCTCTCACACCTTCAGTTTCATTCCTCCCCCACCCTCTCTACTTCGCTCGTTTCCTAGCTCCGTTGATATGTATTGTAGAATTTCGTTTAAGAAACGCCAATAATCAGCATTTTTACCGCCATGCAATGATATAACTTCCAATCGCCTTATTTGCAAAAGGTATTGCTATTTTGCAATGATAGATCGGTAATTTCACCGCCCGCTGTGAGGGTAGACTACACCGAGCAAGGGTCCGGGACTCGAGTCAGAGCGAGGGACGCTAATCCTCTCTAATAAGGGTCGAACGCGAAGAGCAGGTAGTCTTTCCAGACATGGCCCCACATCGAATATGCGACATTTGCGGTCAAGGGAAAATCTATGACATTTGCGGTCAACTGTTTTGAAAGATGGTTTCCCAGGTATTTATTGTTTTTGAGGCGATGACAAATGCGGTGATTGTTTTCATGAAGTCGGTGCTGTCGCGATGTTGTTCACGCGCGCATATTTAGTGGTCACCCATCATTGTTCTAGCCATGGGCAATGCTGCTTAACTGTTATACCAGCTTTCGGCGAGACTGTTGTAAATTTTTCTTAAAGTTAGCTATTAATTACGATTTAAAAAGAGAGCACACATTATTACAATATTACAGTGTATTAGGAATTTTAGGAACCCAACCCAATTATAGCAAAACTTCTGAATTTGTAAATAGTAATGACAATAAAAAACTTCTGATTTTAAACAATATTATAGTAAAACTTCTGAATTTTAAAATAGTTATGACAATGAAAAAACTTCGGATTTTAAACAAGCAATTTATCAATGTATGGTACATCTGACCGCAAATGTCAGTGGCACCCCCTCCCACTTTTCAATATATTTTGTTTATTTGCATCTCTTGACCGCAAATGTCGTTGACCGCAAATGTCGTTGACCGTAACTGTCGCGATACCCCCACATCTGCTACATGAACCCTATACTTAAAATAGCTTTTAATTATGATTCTTTCTGTTCCCTTTGAATATCGTCTACATTCTCGAAACTGAATGTCAATCTCGCAACTCATTTTCCCTTCTCATTAAATCTCCATTTTTAAGACTCGTCAGTTCCCGGTCGAAAATAACGCACGTGACTTTCTCCATTAAAATTTTTAACCACTTCTCCGCTGGCCAATCAATCGATTAATTTTATAGCCCGACAAAGCAAAATTAGCTGCATTTGATCGACTGTTACTTTATTCTACAGAGGAAAGAACCGTGGACGAGACAACATTGGACTAACCAAGGGATACGAAGCAACGTAACAATGTTTATTAATTAAGATTTTGTCTTAATTAAAATATATATATATGCATCTACAAGTTACCCTGCAATTCACCTAGTTGGTGGGTGGCAGGGGGTGCAATGCACCAAATCTTACCTAAAGATTGTCTAACGCAATTTGAAATTTCCTATTGTGATCTCGTATTGTCCTCGGAAAGAACGAGCCTAGATAACGCTCCGTCCTAGAATCGATCTCACGTATTTTATCGTCTCGATAATTTTTACTTATATACGTTGGTGCTTCAATTATTCCCACAACCTCCTCTTTTAGACACTTTAATCTATATATATATATATATATATATATATATATATATATATATATATATATATATAATGAGTTCAATCTACGGTCCTCCAGTGATACCCAGTTCAAATCGCTCAGTAAAGAGGTGACGCTTTCCTTCTGTTCGTTCTTTTGTTTTACAAATCTGGCTGCTCTGCGCTGTACTTTCTAGTTTAATTATGTGACCCTTCTCGTACGGATCCCATATGCTCGCTGCGTATTCCAATTGCGGTCTTACCAGTGATAAGTAGCATGTTTCACGTACTTTCTCTGTAGTGTTCCGTACTATTCTACCTATGAATGCGTTTCTATAACTCGACGAATGTGAATGTCCCGCGAAAGATCTCGACAAATGGTTACTCCTAAATATTTTACATATTCAGCTTGTCGAATGCTCACTTCATCTATTTTATACTCGAAACCTAAATCTTTGTTCGTACTTTTATACCCCACGATCCCCCCGAGAGGACATCACACACCACTCATCGGGCTTCCGAACCGAAGGATCCTCGACCCACGAAGAGGAGCCAGGAGCCTCCCCGATCGCTCTGCCGGCTTCCGCACCGAGGCGAACCCGAGCCGCCATTTTGGCGCGGTTTGCTCTCAGGGAAGAACCCACACCCCTCCCACGCGCCAAGGCTGCCTCCGACCTTTCCGCCCTTTGAAGGAGGTCCGCAACCACCCTCTCCAGCTCCGTGATCCGAGATCTCATGGCCTCGCAACCAGCGTCGCGCAAGAAGGAGGAGACAGGAGTCCTCGGAGTAGCCATCCTATCCTCTTAACTAATTTGTGCTATCTATATAAATACACTAAAACAACGTAACTTCGCGGTTGGCTGTCTTCAAGGTTAAATTAGGGTCGAACGCAGGTAAAAAGTGAAAGGGAAAGAGGGTTTCACTACACCAACAACGTTAGTAAACAAGCAAGAAAATTTAGCACAAGAGCAATGTAGATTTAGTGGCTAAGGAAATGCTAAGGTAAAGAGAATTAATTAAGAACGAATAAAGTAATACGCTACTATAAATAAAATTACAAAGCTTACGGATTTAGTGGCTGAGAGAAGCAATTAACTACTATGGTACGGCAAGGGAAGGATGAGTAAGCTTTTCGCTCAAAGATGAGTTAAACTACAATTACAACAATACAATCGTGAGAAGATGAAATAAAAATAAATAAATAGGAATATATAAAGAGAAATACTAGTTCTACTTAACACAACAATACGGCTGCTGCTAAACTACTGTTAAACTTCAGCTACTGTTACTACTACAGGTGTCGCTCGCAGGCAGGTCAGCGCTCGCAGGAGGAAGTGAAAGGCACGTGCGTCCTCTTCGAGAGCCAGGTGAAGACCATGTTAAATCGTGTGCTTTTATGTATCAACCAGTATTATGGACCAGTATTATGCAATGCTGAAAAACGTTACACGTAACATAACGGAATTATTTTGGATTTACGTAACGAAAAACTTTAACGAAAAATTTCAAATAGCTGAAACGGAAAACGAAAAAATAAATATCATTATTTCGTTAACAGATGGTAAAGGGTTATGTTCTAGTGGCATTCGTCCCAGGCGGCGTGTGTTGAGCAAGGGTGTATGCTTTGAAAGTCGTCGAATCCTGGACCAACGTTCAAAATTTATTCGGGAAATAAAGTCAGCTTGACAAAGAGGATGGAAAAATTACATATTTGGACGAAACACACTATCATATGTTTGGCAGTAAAATGTTAATGAATGTAAATATTGACTTTGATCGAGGTGTGATTCAAGAGGTCAATTGTTGGAAAGGTGACCTTATTACTCCCTCTGGTGCCGGAAAAAGAATAATTATTTTGCATATAGGGGGTGAAGATGGTTTTCTCGAGCCTGAGAATGACTGTATGCTCATGTTTGAGGGAAACAAAAAGGATGGTGACTCTCATTCCGAGATGAATGCTCGACACTTTGAAGAGTATTTTAGGAGGATTTTAAATGCGATGGATTATGAAACCGCTATTGTTATTGACCAAGCCCCGTATCACACCATGCAAGACCCAACAACAAGAAATCCGTCCAAAAGTTGGCGTAAGGACGATATAATAAATTGGCTAATTGAGCATCGCATCTAGCCAGAGGTAGATGATTCCGGCTGGCAAGATACATAAGTCTTTAACCATTAGCGAACTCCTTGAACTCAGCAGACCTCATTTCAAGTCTCACAGATACTTGCTAGATAGCATCATCAAAGAGAGCGGCAAGAGAGTAAAGCTAATTTGGGTTCCAGTGGCCTATTGTGAGCTTAATGCAATCGAGCTTATTTGGGCTTGGGAAGCGCAACAAAATGCACAAAATCAAAGACGTCCTGCAACTGTGCAAGGAGGCACTGCGTAACACCCAGAAGCACGTGTGGGAATATACTGTAAAGCACACCATCAAGGTGGAGGACTTCTACGCCGCCAAGGACCAAGTGCAGAAGAATATCGTGGAACCCTAAATTATCAATCTCGATGAGGATTCCAGCAGCGACGAAAGCAGTGAGGACGAAACTTAAGAGGAGATCAGGGGGTTTTTGTGGGGGCCATGATGAAGGTGAGAGACCGCCTACCAGTGAGGGAGAGAAAGGTGACATTTGGCAACATTGCAAAGCGCCCAGAAAGAGACATATACGGTACTGTGTGTAGATTAAAATTAATTAAACAAAAACAAAAACATTAAAACGAAATCTGATTCCAACAAAAAAATTCTGTCATATCAAAAAAATAGCTGCACGTATTGCTCAAAAGTTGGTTAAAAGAGTTTGTTTTTATGTCTTTTATTTTATAAAGAACGAAAAAATCTAGAGAAAATAATCTGAATATAATATTTTAGAAGGAAAATACTGCTAGCATCGAGATTTTTTCACGGAAGACCTATTTACATCGCGCGGAACACTAATGTGTAAGGGCGGCGACAAGGAGAACCCAGAAAATTACAGGCCGATTTCTTTAATTTCGATATCGTGTAAGATTCTCGAGCATATACTCGTTAGCAACATAATGCGATTTCCTGATAGTAATTTATTGTTAGATGATTGTCAACACGGCTTCAGGAAAGGTAGGTCATGTGATACTCAGCTCGGTCTTTTTGTTAATTGTTTACTGAGAAGCGGAGAAAAGAATAAGCAGGTCGATGCCATCTTCTTAGATTTTAGGAAAGCCTTTGATAAGGTACCTCACAGGAAGTTAATAACGAAATTAAAAACCTTAGGCGTTAATTCTAAAATCGTTAGTTGGATCCGTGAATTTTTAAATCATAGGAAGCAGATGGTTGTTATAGATGGGAAATCTTCGAACTTAGTGGAGGTTGTCTCTGGCGTTCCACAGGGTAGTGTAATTGGTCCGTTATTATTTCTAATTTATATAAACGATATCAGCTCAGTAGTCAGAAGTAAAATCAGGCTTTTCGCGGACGACACCGTCATCTATAGAGAAATAAGCAATCCGGAAGACCACCAGTATCTCCAAAATGACCTAGAAGCTATTTCTGCATGGTGTAAGGAATGGCAGTTAGAGATAAACCAAGAGAAAAGCTGCGTCATCAACTTCTGGAGAACCAAGAGTATCTCGTTGAATAATAACTATTCGTTGGACGGAGTAGAGATTCCAGTTTCAGACTCGATTAAATACCTCGGAGTCACGATCCATCGTGATCTCTCGTGGGACACCCACATTCGCCGATTGATAGGTGCCGCTAACAAAAAGCTGGCCTTTATAGGGAGAATAGTTCGATGCAGCTCCGAAAAAGTGAAAGAATTATGTTATTTATCCTTGGTTCGACCGCAGGTCGAATATGCTTCAGCTGTGTGGGATCCCTACGAAAAGGGACTCAGTAACGAGATAGAAAAGGTTCAGCGCAGGGCAGCTAGATTTGTAAAGAGGAATTACGTTAGTAAACGAAGCGTAACATCATTAATAGAAAATCTGAAATGGACATCGTTAGAGGAACGTAGGCTGCAGGCTAGAATTAAACTACTGGAAAAATTTATGTCGGAGGGACTAGCGAATGAGGTAGTAGGACTTATCAGAAGCCCGACGTATCTCGGAAGGCAGGACAGTGAGGATAAGATTCGCGAGATCGACTGTAGAACGGAGCGATATAGAGGATCGTTTTTCCCTAGGACGATAAGAGACCATAATAGAAAAAGATAACGTAGGAAAACTATGGACCCTTGGTGCACTGCACCCCCTGCCATCCACCGAAAAGGTGACTTGCAGGGTATAATGAAGATGTAGATGAATGTTCGGCGGAACACAGTTTGGGAAACACTGGTTTATTGGGAGTGCAAGATTTGACTTCTGTACTTCAAAATGATTATGAATAAAGGGATATTATAGGTGCATGGGGTATTAATAGACGAGAAAAAACCACACTTACAACAACATAATTCGTAATAATTTTATAATACTTTGTTGTTTCGGAGGAAAAATATATCGTCAATGATTTTTACCATTCTTCCACAAAAATTCTTTTATTTCTTAATTTTAATAATATAATAATTTATTAAGAATTATTTATCATTCTAAAATTTTTTAAATTTTCCACCAAAGGCTTTTACCATTTGAAACGTGTGAGAGAAAGAGAGAGAGAGAGATATAGGAGGGATATCAGCGACGAAAAGGATTGCTTTGGTCTTGATGGAAACAGTAATTTTTCTGCTTCATACCAATAAATGGAGTGCAAAAAAGTGGAATTTGGAAGATGATTTCGGAAAGTTTTTCAGAATGAAACTAAACACTACCTAGTTTAATTTCGTTACATAGCAATTACACAATGCAGTGATTAAGATTACTTAGTCGATTTTTTAATGTTCGTTCGAAAATTTCGGGGGGTTCTGACGCCAAAATCCCCCTCATCGTACGCCCACGTCGTTTAGTAATGCCATTAACAAATTTGTTATTAATAAAATTATTATGAACAAAATGAGGAGTCGAAAAATCATAACAACAAACAGTTTCCTATCATTCAACACAGGAAATCCTAAATTTACTCAAGTTCATACGTGCGCCAATGGAACAATTGAAACGAATCCATTGTATCGTTTCTGCTGCAGAACAATACGAAAGGGACCGAATTCACGAAAAGAACGACAATTCCCATCACTACTAGGAAGGATCTCCAGCTGAGTCGGCATTTCTGTGATACGGTGCCATCGACCTTTACCGCATATCCTATTGCCGGAAGAATGAAGCTTTGCTGCGGCGGATTTCTGAACAAGGTATCATTAAACTATTCTTTCTATAGTTCTGTTACTTCTTTTGCATTCTTCCTGTTATCGAGCGTAGGGAATCCCAAATGTTTCAAATCGGCATGGAAGATCGTACCCATGCGCAAACCCCCTTGTTGCAGCCCTGCCCCCAATCTCAACACCCAAGACATCCCACCCCCACGCTCACCCTTAAGAGGCACCCACCCAATATTTCCCTCTCTACCACACTCGTGTGAAAACAACAAAAATACCGCCACACGTGTTCATTTACTTCCTTCCTTCCAAGTATAGTTTCCATGAAAAATCGTATTCGATATATCAACGGACAAATACGTTTTTAGGTACCCTGAATGTTTTCGCTATTTTCTCTGTGATATGTGTGCATCTGTATGTAATAAAAATTATGCGGACGCTCTAACAAAAACAACTAATCAGATCATTTTTTTTAAATAAGTAAAAATAAAAACTATACGTACTTATCTCCGTATTGGAGAAGAATGGAATCAACATTACTTCCCGTTACATATTGCAAAGAAATTGGGTTTTATTCATTGGCGCTATTTTAATGATGATTTTCAGAAATTTATTTGTAATAATTAATTATGAACTCTAATATTATTGAGATGAAGTGAAAAAATTGTCACAATATAATAATCAAACTTTAATAAACGAAACTGAAACAATGCCATACGAGTACATATTTAGTCACGTTAAAAAGTCACAATTGTTTTCTGATTTTCATGTGATTCAACCGACTGCTACATTCATATTAAATCCATTTGATGATTTTGAATTTAGTGAAATGTCAGCAGAAATAGCAAAAGTAATCGTACATAGACGCATTGCTGATATAGAAATGTAAATAATTACCCTCCAATCAGATTTGTAGTTGAAGGCAAGAGCTTCTTCACAAAAGGATTTTTGGACACCGGTAGGAGAGGAAAAATATCCTTTGTTGAAAGAATCTTTCCAACGAATGAATTCATGTTTTGGGTATTTGTGTGAAAAAGGTTTCTCAACAATGAAATTTTTAAAACCTAAGTATAGAACGCAGTTAACTTATGTTCATCTCAAGAACTGCATGATAGATACATAGATCTTTCCTCGTGACTATAGTGTTTTTAGAAAAGATCGATGTAGCCGGTCGGGAGGTGGAGTCTTTATAGCAGTTAGCAATAAATACGAACGTTACCCAATACAGATTAATGACGACGAAGTCGAAAGTGTTTGGAGTAGTGTGAAAGGGGGCGACTGTAAAACTAAATATATGCGCCTTTTATAGACCACCAAATGCGAGCGTGGAAAGTATTTATTATCTAGAGAAACAAAAAGTTCGATTAATAAAGATAAAGCCATTATAATCGGGGGCTATTTCAATCTTCCGTCAATTGATTGGAGCCATAATTGCTTTTATCCCGGTGGTAGAGAGCGTGAATCTTGCGAGGCTTTACTTGAAACTTTCGGCAAACACTCATTGTATCAGTTAGTGAGATTTCCCACGAGATTTAATAATAAATTAGATTTATTGGCTACTAATCTTCCTGAGCGTATGAATAGGGTATCTGCTGCTGAGGGAATAAGCGATCACAAGGAGTTTCAGCTCAACATTAAGAAACAGGTTAAGGCTAAAAGAAAGCTTTATGTATTCGCCAAAGCCGATTTCACTAGATAGAGCAGCCAGATTCGTAAAACAAAAGTACGAAAATAAGGAAAGCGTCACTTCATTACTGAGGGATTTGAACTGGGTACCACTGGAGGATCGTAGATTGAACTCATGGTTGCGGCTTCTAAAGAAATATAGATCGGAATGTCTATAAGACGAGGTTGTAGGAATAATTGAAGCACCAACGTATATAGGTAGAAACGACCGTGATGATAAGATACGTGAAATCGATTGTAGGACGGAGCGTTATCTAGGCTCGTTCTTTCCGAGGACAATACGAGATCGCAATAGAAAATGTCACCCTGCGATAGACAATCTTTAGGTAGGTTATGGTGCATTGTACCCCCTGCCACCCACCAATTAGGTGAAATGCAGGGTAACATGTAGATGTAGATACCGGCTGTATCCCAGAGTATAAAAAATTGGCAGGCACCATGCAATGTCAAATTTCACATTAAGTAATTAAAAATGGCTATTTTTGTAATTGTGTTAAATGATGCTGATGTATTAAAATAGAAAATAATACCTTCAAATTATTTTGCATAACGCATTTTAGTATTATTTTGTCTATAATTTGTAATTTCAGACTTGTCTTTCATACATATTAAACCCATATGTGGCTCACGAGACATGCTGAATTGTTAGTGGCTCACGGTAGCCCAAAGGTTAAAAGCACAATGGACTTCAATATCAGATTGCAGTTCAATAAGCTCAAGTTGCAGACGATCTGGTGCAGAGTTATAGTCCACAATAAATGGGTTTGATAATGGTGAACTTCTCTCGGGTTTCCAGCCCGGTTATTACGGAGATAAGATTTCAATTTCATTTTTAGAAGTACTGAAAAGCGTTCTTTGAACTCTTGAATTAAAATATCGATATCCCGTGCAAATCTTTTAGCAACCTTCTCGGTTAATATGATGGACGTTATAGATTCAAAACGATCATATTTGTTTTCCCTTAGCTGATTTTGAAACAAATTTAACTTTCCAATAAATGTGTTGATCAAACGATACATTAAAGATATTTTTGTGTCATTTCCCTGCAGCTGCACATTCAAATTATTGATATGGAACATTATATCAACAAAAAATGCAAGATCCAAGAGAAAAATTTCTTCTCCGAATTCATTGATGGGTTTGTTTTTTGCTTGCATGAAAAAGTTAATTTCCTCTCGTAGGTCGAAAAATCTTTCCATCGCTTTTCATCTGCTTAACCAACGAAACATTTGTGAAATAAATAATATCAATTCCTACGGCTTCCTCCACATTATTTATCATTTTCTTAAATCTTCGATGCCTCAGAGCGCTGCCTCTGATGTAATTAACGGTTTTGATGATAATATTCATGATAATTAATATTAATAATAATTAATGCACTTTTAACATAGATTTTGCACGTGAATAAGACAGTGCAAATCGCTGACTTCAGCACATGGGAATTTTTGTAAAATATTTTTTATCAGCAACGAAACTGCACCATTTTTAGTGCTTTTCGTCATTGCTGAAAAGCACTATTTATCTTCGTAATGTCCGTCAGTACGCATATATCAGGGAAGAATTGGCTTAACCGATTTCACCCAAATTTAGTACATATAATATTCACATAAATTAATGACCAAAGAGGCATATTTGAACCCGATTGACTCAGCAGGGATGCCACAATTACAAAGTTAAACTTTTCGGTAATTATGGATTTGGAAGGAATTGGCTGAACAGATTTCAACAAACTTTTGTAGGAAGGAGACGTACTACACAAAAAAATCAAGATTTTTAGTATAGATTGGTTTAGCTCGATAGAAGAAAATGAACACTTTACCGTTGGGAAATCGCGTGATGCATTGAATCAATTGGAAAAAATTCCGCGCAAAGAGGTGTAAAGTTCGAGGTGCAGAGCGTTTGCATATTGACTTTCCGGTGTTTCGTTTTCCCTATCGGTCCCTCACTAAATTACAGGCTCGAAGACTTGGCGTTTTTTTGGAGATGAAAACAGGGCGAGGAAATTTCAGATACTCCAAATATCGGTGAAGTACTAAAACAATTGAGTGGGATCAAAAAGTTGATCGCGTTTCCTCGCCTTTCTACGCTGGTGGATCGATAAGGGACCTGAATTTAGCCGTTTTATAAATTTATTACTTTGCCATTAGAAATCATATCCTGACTCCCTGTCTGGAGGCTCGTATTAATTTTTAGTGAAATTACATAAGTTATTTTGAATATTCTTAGCAAAATATCAAATTCGAATTTATATTTGTTCGTGATTAAACAAATACTAGAAGCCATTTGTAAGATTTCAGTGCCTATGTATTGTCGTAGATCTGAAAATGATAGAATATATCATTTTTGATATACATGTACGGGTTTCCCTCTCTTTATGAGGGTTCGCTTTATGCGAATTAGCTATTATGCGGCAAACTTATTGCTACCGGAATTTCTTTTTATGCGTCTTTGATTCGCTCTTGTGCGGTTACGCGGCCAGTGCAATACAAATGAAAGACAGTTCTCCACTACTCCACAAGGTGACCAGTCTCTCATTAACTCTTATGCTGTGCGTATTAGTACTAAAGTAAAAGAGATAAGAGTGGAGTGGATATTGTAGAGTGGAGATGAGACGGAGATTTCGTGTTTGAGTACACTTGAGAAGTTTTGCCTCCTTGTCCGCGGAACTTACGTTGGGTCAAGACCCTCCAGCAGTTTAACCTCCACTATTATTTCACTCACAACAGCCACCACTTGTGCTCGTCAACTTCCTTTTATTGGCGAGTATAATTTAAGTCGTTACGGAGCGAAAGAAGAGCGTCTTGGAGGGGAAATAGAATTGCTTGTGGGACGTATCCCTATATTTTACATGTAAATATGGGTTCTGTTTATGCGAATTCGCTTTATGCGTCACTTTTCTGGAACGCAACCCTCACATGAAGAGAGGGAAACCTGTATTCATTCATCGATTAGCTCATTCGATTTTGTGCTTGATTTTAGAGAACAATATTATTAGTATTGGAGAGCGGCAGCGGGTCACCATACCAATTAAGGGGAAATGTTGGTCACTTATCTTGAAAGTACTTTAATTTTAAATGAAAATATTAGCGAGTGAGATTTTGAAGCTGTAAACCAGAGACTATGCTAGGATAATTAGCTAATATGTTCTAAAACTCAGTTTTATCTTTCATTGCTAAAAAATGTTCTGCAGCTTATTATTGCATTGCAAATGTATTAATTCTAACATGGGGGCCCGTTGCTGTACTTCCTGCAAACATCTAGAGACCCTTGCGTGAAGTGACCCAATGCGATAGTTCCTATGACCAAAAAAATATTACAAAGAGTGTTACTACCTGAACCTATTTTATTGTCCCTCTTAAAATAATTATATATCTCACATCATTTTCATAACCAAAAGCACATACTACCTACATGATTTATACTACTGGTACACAATATTTTTTGTTTTCCTCAATATTTCTGATGGTACCGCATATCGTGTTCTGTGGTTTGTTTAATATTAAGTAATCAATGCACCGGCCACGCGTCAATGTCGAAAGAAATTAATCACAAACATTATCAATATAGTAATTTGCTTAAACTGCGCAATAAAACTTGCAAACGAACGATATTTTCAATGCATGCGAGAAATATCTTTCTATTTGAAATGTTAAGTTGTCCATTATTACAATGCATTGGAATCGTTTCCTTTCTTTGCTACGTATTTCATTTGTTTTGTTTACACGAAAATTTTCACGTAAATTTTCAATCGGTTATTGTCCTTGATGCATTTGTTTCATTTTAGGCTTATTGTTAGTGCAAATGTACTTGAAAGTCCGAGTCTAACAATGCAAAAATTCGAGATCAACAATTGATATGTTGAAAAATCGGAGCAAATCGGATAGTGTTTGGTTCAGCATTTCTTGAGAACAATATATAATGAGAGTGAGAGAAAATCACATATCTGACATCATTGCACAAACAAGCCTACTCAAAGATATTTACGAAAGTATTATGTAATTCAGAACGCAATATTTTATTATTTTGTTGCGTTTTCTAAATAACAATTGATTTCAAACCAATTATATTTTTTGAAAATTTGTATTTTGGGTGGGGGGTTAAAGCTTTGTGATGACATAAATGGAAGGGGTCTGAGTTTTTGTGACGAAATATAATGACGGAGGAAAGGGGCGGTCAAAAATCCGCCAAAATTGCGTGCCGCCATTTATGGACGACAGTGCAGTAAGGTAACTCGTTCAACGAACGTTTGTTGAACGAATCTTCGCTTTAACGAATGAATTTAATTTTATGATTTTACTTTAAGTCGAAAATTTTGTTTACTTTAACGAACTAAATAACATGTATCCAACTCAAATCGAAGAAACTCGGATGTTTACGAATGCTCTTGGGGTCACAAGGACCGTCTTGTTTACCCATGAATTTTTCGTTTGCCCACTTTATCACGCATTTTTCCTAACGCCTGCATTTCTTGAGAGGTGTCACCGAACGTGTTGTTTGTTACTAATAATATATATATATATATATATACAAATTAAAGAGGAAATGCACTACGCAGTGTTTCCTACAACCATTCTATACTTCAAACTTCAGTCTGTGACTTGGATTGACTACGTTCGGTCGCATTCGTTTCCTCGCGATTCATACATAATCGTTACATCACGAGGATTTGTTTTAAAGCCATTGCCGTGGCCACATTTATCGTACTTGCTCGTACTTTTCTCATGAATGTTCAACTTTTTGTTAATTATTTTTCTGGAGATGTTTTAAACCACGAGGAGTTCTTTATTCTTTATTGAGGCCTGGCCAAGTGTGATTTGTGCAAAGCAAAGTTAAGCTTCAAGTCTTCTGTCACTAATTTGCGGAAACATCTTAGCAGAAAACACCCAACTGTGAAAATAGAAACAAATCTAAGATTTTCTCATTAAAATTACCTTCAACATTTTTGTCATGTTTAGTTAACCCCTCAAGCGCGACGACATTTTAATCAAACCCATTTGGGAGACCGGGGGATATTTAAATAAATTTACTATTCTGGAGCGAAGTTATTTAAAAATACATAACTTTTCACCTTTTTAATGGATTTACCTGAATTTCTCTGAAGATTCCCACAAAACTATGTGTATTTATATAACTTATTTTAAACACCCATTTTATTTATTCCTTTTCCATGAAACAGCGATGAATTATTAGGCGTTCTTTGCCAGCGAAGCGATAATAGCGGAACGCCTTATGGGCACGTCTGGTCCGTCCATCCGTCCGTCGTAACTTTCATCTCCTAAACCGCTGGATGAGTTTTAATTTAATTATATATGAGTGATCTTTAATAAAACTTATCGCCCAATTGTGGTTTTCAACTGAATTCGTCAATTAGAACTTCCACTTTACACAATTACTTTAATAATCTTATACTAGTATCTCGGTAAATGGCATCCGTCAAGCAACAATGAAATAGCAAACTTTTATCTCTCTAGCTCTTATATGATCTGTAAGGTATAGATTAAAAAGATTATTCGAATAGAGAACAACATTTACTACAAGAAGGTCCGCGAGGCTACATAATTACGAGTTATGGTTTTGTAGAAAAAATTGAGAAAATCCAGAGAAAAACATCGCATATGTTGTTTACATCGATCTCTAAGACGGTTCTCTCGGCAAACAACAATTAAAAATCTATATATTTCTCCCTTATTCTCTTATATTATCCGTGAGGTATAGATTTAAAGATGTCTTGAACACCCCACATATTTCCATGTGTAAAGCAAGGTATAAAAATATCAACTTTGGCTAAGGTTTGGCCTTGCGATTTATTTACTGTATTGCCATAAGAGTTTGATTGCGAATTGTCTAGGATGCATGTTAAAAGGAATTGCTGGATCATTTGACGTTTCTATTTTATACGTGGGAGAAAATGAATGATTCCAGCCATAGAACCAGTAATGACTTCCAATAATTAATTTAATTATTTATCACATTTAATTAATCAATCATTAATCATTCTCTTCCATATTTTCCAATCATAAAATGCACTATGTGACTCTTATTGAAATTAAATAATCGTACATTCAGTTATCGAGTTAAATCATTATGTTCTCTTTCAGATTCAAGGAACTTCATTGCATTGTAACTTTAATTGCAAATATGAAAGTTTATTTACTAACATTACTAACTGTATATTGTTGTTAGTAACCATACAAACTCTTTAAACAAAACATTTCTCTTTGTGTAATATAATAGAGATAATTATTCTCTGAAATATACCTAATGTTCTACTATTTAATTTTTTTAATTTTCTTGCTCACTGCTTCACTAGTCACCGATTTAATATATACTACCTACCACCAGGCTACCAAGTAAGTACTCGTTATCGGCCGATACTTGGTTTTTATGGCGTTACCACTGTCACCAACTCCACCAGCACAAGGTCAATACAATGAAAAAGTCACCGGTGACTCAAATAACAGGTATGAGTCACAAGTATTTTTTTGTCACAGGAACAGTTTGTCACTGTGACAGGAAAAAAGTCAGTCCCCAACTCTAGTGACGACTGCAGTAACATCGTCACTTACGAAACGTTGCCCTCCGAGATGCTTTTTTTTGAAGTTCATAAAGAGCAGAGCGCACACAACACACGCATTTCACAATTCATTGTTCCGGCTAGCGTATAATTTGAAATGACAAGAACGAAACATTGGTTTGTTATTACATCCTTCCTCGTAAATGTCTGCTATATCATCTGCATAAACAGACGGACGGATCAAACGTAACAGTTTTTAACAAAAAAAAAAACAAAACGAAAGCAGCTTGATTAATAAATGAGATAAATGTAAAAATGATCACATTTTGAGTTGTTTCTACAGAACAACAGACGCACTTTCCTTTTGTGAAACAAATGCATTATCAATTATGTATCTACGTAAAATAAACGTCGATTGAAATCAAATTGTTTAGGTAATTAAGTTAATGTTATTTCGTTTAATTATAGCATTTAAAATTTGACTCCTTACTGCAAATTTTACGCTTAGTTTTATCGATCAAATTATTGTTTTATCGTGTCCGACCAAAAAGGGTGGAAAAGGAATACAATGCATTTCTTTGATCTCTGTTGCGCTTTGGACAACGCACCACTAATGAATTTATATATATATATATATATATATATATATATATATATATATATATATATATATATATATATATATATATATATATATATATGGATGTCAACAAGGTGTTGGGATGAGGAAACCCAGTGAGCACTCACCAATCAGACGACTTCAGGTTGGCGAGGCCCCGGGGATGTCGAAGCGACACACGTAAAATAACACAAAAACACAGAAACATCACAAACGTAATGCTTTCGGAACTACTCCTTCTTCAGCTACAGAGAGCTACAGAGTTCTCTCTCTGTAGCTGAAGAAGGAGTAGTTCCGAAAGCTTTACGTTTGTGATGTTTCTGTGTTTTTGTGTTATTTTACGTGTGTCGCTTCGACATCCTCGGGGCCTCGCCAACCTGAAGTCGTCTGATTGGTGAGTGCTCACTGGGTTTCCTCATCCCAACACCTTGTTGACATCCATATATTCATTTTACCTTTCCTTTTATATATATATATATATATATATATATATATATATATATATATATATATATATAGGAAAACCTCGCTGCCTCACTTGCCCTATCCACCTACCATCATCTTCTTTCTCGAGTCCCTCCACCAACATCACCTACCCCATCACCTCCAGAAGCAACTGCACCACCCGTAACGTCATTTACCTCCTTACCTGCACCCTTTGTCCCGCGTTTTACGTAGGCCTCACCAGCAATCCGTTAAACATCCGAATGAACGGTCACCGGAATAGCGTTTCTCTCAGACGCCCCCTCCCAGTTGCATTACATGCTAATACCCACAATGTCCCCTTCAATAGTTGCTACAATGTTAGGATTATTCGCGCTTTACCCTATGACACTCCTGCCCTCCTTCTCCGACACTGGGAACTAGCACATATCCATCTTCTCGACTCTTTCTCTCCGCCTGACCTCAACCTCCGCTAACCCTATTAGCCCCCTTACAATGTTTCCTTGTTACTTTGTAACTATTCGGACTCTACCTCATCACACTCCCTCTTTATTGGCTATCCACCCCTCCTACTCCCCACCTCCTCCAATCATCAACCTTCCCACATCACCCTGTCATTCCCCGCCCAGTGTGTCACTTTACGTTACTCTTTCGCTGAAGAAGGGCTTAGGCCCGATAAGCTTGCGTGTGTTTTTGTGTTCGTGTGTTTTACGTGTCTCTTCGACGCCCCCAGCAGCCTGCCAGCTTGGTCCTCAACTTGGTGAGTGTCCGCTGGGCTTCCCTCAACACCTTGTTGCCACCCTCATCACTACCTTTTCTTTTCCTTTAGTTAATATATATATATATATATATATATATATATATATATATATATATATATTGAAAAGTTCTGTAGAATTTAATAAATAACCGTCAACACCGATTTCTAAGTATAAAATTTGATGCGCATCTTGATTTACCTTCCTCTCCAAAATACGCAATATTACAATTCGATCGTCTTACCATTGGAAACTCACAAAATATTAATAATTAGATAATCGCGACGAAAGGAAAAAAAACGTTCTCCAACCTCACCCTTTATTGTTTCTTCGACGAGGCATAAAATTTCATAAATGATAAATATTTCACAAATAAAACCCTCGAAATGATATCTCAGATATAAAATTGCAGCAGTGAATGAAAAAGCATGAAAGAATCGATAAATCTGAATTTTATCACGCCACCAGTTCTATCAAGTAACCCTACGATTTTTTTTGCTTGAACTTTATCCATATGCACTTTACCCTTTGAGAGTACGTACATAAAATATCAGCTAGGCGGGAATATCGAATTTATTAAATAGCATTTATGATTGGCGGGTCCAGAGGGGGGGGAGGGGGAGGGGAGAGGGAAGCGATGCCCTCCCCCTGTCGGATGTCCCCATCGACCTCAAATGGATTCATTCTCAAAACCATTCCGCGAAATATTCCATTATTCTACTCCGCAGGTTAAATGCATAGGTCAAGGAAAAGAAATATTCTGACAAAAGTAGGGATTTTCAGAATAAATATCGCCCGAAAGTGACGCAATCAAGTGGTGGCAGGGATCATTATTGCCCCACCATCCACGGGAAGTATCTGTACTCCTTTCCCAAACTTTTGTAATAAGTCAGATTTAGCGAAATATATGTCCTTGGCAGCAACGGCCGCCCGATGAATTTTGGCGCCCCGGGCGAGATAGCACTCCCTTAATTTATGTTGAGAGATTTATGATGTACATGTTAATTATTTTCTCTGTAAAAGTTATTGATAATGAAAAGTTAAATGAAATGCCATCAAGATTCTAGCCTGTTCTTCGATATAAATTTCTATCCAACATTTATTCACTTGCAAGTAATGTATAGATAAATGATCGGGATAGAGCCCCCAAAACTTTGGCACCCCGAGCAGACGCCCGGCTCGCCCGTAGGCCTGGCAGTGTTGTTAATGAATCTTTTTTTACCTGAAGAGAATTTCGTCTTAGAGCTAACATGAACTCTTCCATTTCCCCGTGGCAGTGGAGAACCAACGCCCACGGCAGGACATATATTTGTAATTAAAAGATTTTTATAAAAACTCTTTTTCAAACAATATTTCTTGCATTGAAAAGACAATTACTACAGTGTAATAGCGTCATACAGATTGTTTTACGTTAATATGATGCAATTAACATCGTGAATCAAGTGGAATGAAATAAATGGGAATAAAATAAAAAGGGACAGAATAACCTTAACGTGGGTGGTGTATTTGTTAATAAACTGTGATACGTAAAAGTAATTCCCATATTTTTTACTTTACTGCGGAATAAAGAAGAAAAAGTCCAACACCGTCGAATTTATCGAATGAGAGTAAATAAAAAGTGGGTTACATTTTAAAGCTATCCATTTTACTATTATTTTTATGCTTCTGGCTCGTATGTTGTTATGTGCATACATATAGCTACAAACGAAATCTTTACTTCAAAGGTGTGCTCTAAGTAAGAAAGAAAGCTGCAGGAAGCCTTCGTACGCCAAAGGACTGATGATATTCTATTACTTGTGTAATGGATTGAAAGTATCTCGCAAATGCTTCGGATAGCGCTAGCTGTATAAAGGTAAGATGGCCTTGACACGGATAAAGCGATCTTTATGAGCCATGGAATAAAAGGTTATTTCACGGCCGCTGCATTTGCGAGTCAACGCCTTTACGTTTGCACGCGCGAGAGGATAAGCAGCTTCATTAACGACGATATTGTATCTCTGGATCCCGAATGAGGTCAAAGTTGAAGGACGAAAACGATCGACTAGATAAAGACGTCCCAAGTTCATGGATCACCGGCGATGTCGCCGACGCAACATCGATCCACGCGCGCGACGTCGTGACTTGCCCGCACGTGACAATAAATAGCGCTCGAGAGTCGTATATTCCTCGCAAGACTCTGATACAGAGGTCGATTCTAATGTGATTTTTACTAGGGGCCCTGACCATACGCGCTACGTGGGTCAACTCCCCTCCCCCCTCCGCCTGCATCACGGACGTCGGCGCTACGCGCCTCGCGATTTTTCTCGCTAAGCTGAAAATAAATTTTCGAAACTGCTCTAAGACGCATATTTTTGTTCAAAGAGTTTTTCTCCGACGTGGCGTCTCCGAAATAGAAATGTTTAAATAATTTGAACGGCCGCCGTTTTTTTTTAATCAAAAAGTGCATAGCCTGTGGAGACAACAGCCACGAAAAAATCATGGTTTTTAATGAGGTGTAATTCTTTAATGCCATTTATAAGCACACAAACAAACATTCGTTTTGTGAAGCCGAAGTCGTTTCGATACTACTTGTAAACCTCCGACTAAAATTACTCGATAAGTCGAAGACATTTTTCAGCATTTTTGGCTTTTCGACTAGAAGTTAGTACAAGTTCAGTTTTCTATTACCCGATAATTTATCTTTTCCTTCGATTCATTGCGTTTTTCAGCTTCTTTGCGACGCGGAAACGGGAGAAAAAAGTTCGTCTGGCCTCGTTAAAAGTACCCGATGGATTTTCATTAGTTTAGATTAATGGCGAACTTCTTTCTCTCTCTTAGCTTATTTCGTTGGAAGGGATGACAGACAGAACAGAAATAGTTCCACGAAAGCCATCTCTAAAGCAGTGGTTCTCAAACTTCTCGCGACACGCATGACGGTCAGGCCCGATGAGAGGGGGGTGGAGGGGGTCTACAGTACCCGGGCCCGCAATTCTTCAAGGGGCCCGGCCGAGTATACCGGTATGTTGCATTGTTGACGAAGTGTATGTGCGGGGATAGACGTCAACAAAAATTAGATTGGCCGTAAAGAAAGCTCTCAGTGGTTTCCTAGTATTCCTGGTGTTAACATCCATTTATCAAGGTCATTTATACGGTATAAGTATGCACTATGTATGTATTCAATATTTTACTGCAACCAGCCTAAATTATATGGACTTGTTTTCAAAACGTTTAATTGGGATTAACAATCAAGGTAAGTAATCGCTAGCTATTTATTTATATCCTTAGTTATATCTATTTAAGCAAAAATATTTTTATTGATAATTACTCATATGTTAAATACCGTATTTACTCCTTATATTTATGTTTCATTTTTATGTTATATTCATTAAATTGTTTTGGCTGTTTAAGATTAACACGTCATCTTTTAAATATATATAGTCAATTTTTTTCATAAATGATTTGTTCCTTTTTAACTCTCATATCTACACGCGAAACGCACAAACACACAAGGGGGGCCCGTCATACACTTTGCACCGGGTCCTGCGTTAGCTCTCGACGCCACTGATGACGGTTGATGCTCACGTACATGGCACATTGCAAGCTACAATCCGCCGAACTAAAAAAGTAGGATTAGTGTACAATAATGAAGAGTTTAAGCCGAAACATTGTTTTTATTGCAGTTAATAATGACGCAAGGGAAAGACAAACTCTTCTAAACAAAATTTACTAATTGTTTTGCACGCCGTTATTATTTCCGTGGACGTATTTCACGGCTATTCGCGGCACACCACTGCTCTAACATACTGAATAGTGGAGCGCTTATCACACTAAACATCTCGGGGTCGATTATCTACTTGAATTAAATGCGGTTGCCTACCAAGTATTGGAAGTCCTTGAGGACTTGAAGAAACCCATCCTTATAAGGCTACGATAATTCCTTCTGTATGGCGAGGCCTTACGAGAAGTGCATTTCAAGGTGACCTAAGGAGAAATACTACGCGCGCACACAGGCAAAAACGTACACAGACGTAAAAAATATGAGCCCTCAATAAGTTAAATCTTCCGAAATCCCAGTTAACGGTATTACTCCTAAATATGACAAATTAAAAAACCTCCTTGGTACTAAATATGAGAGAGTTAACGGAGGTTGGACTACTTTCGTAAATAAACTTTATATATTCGTATATATTGCATAAAAATGCATTTTAGATAAAAAAAACAACCCATTGATTTTTTTCAATAATTTATCGTTTGGTTCAATGAAATGGGTATTAAAATATTATTGCGCAATATTGCATTTAAGTTTTATCACGTCAAAATTTTGAGAATATAAGCTACCATGTGTGTGCTTGCAATTCAAATGAGTTATTTTATTATAAACATATAATATTTATGATAAGGAACGATAAATAAGGTAAAAAAACGAGTAAGAACCAAGGCTGGAGATGAATATTTTCCTGGAGTGAAAGTTATGTTTAGCAAATACATATACTGACGTTAATGACAAAAATATTGTTGAACACATTGTTAGCCATATTATATTCATTAAACAAGCTGAACTTATTAAAACAGAGCCCGTAATTTAAATTCTTACGTATGTCCGTCTTTCCTCATTATCCGGTATTGTCTAGTGGTTAGGATACCCGGCTCTCACCCGGGAGGCCCGGGTTCGATTCCCGGTACCGGAAAACTTTTTTCATTCTATTTTCGGCAATTTTTTCTTTCCACTTTCAAGCCTCATTTTTTCGCTTACTGAAAGTCGAGATTACCATTTTTATTTAAAAGAACAATCATTAAAAAAATATATCTCCAATAGCCACAAGATGGCTATAAAATACTGAAACCGAAAACGGGTTCTTATAGAATCTATTTTCGGTGAATTTCCACTGAAGACGGCTGCTTTGCAGCCGATATCTGGTTTTTATAACCTTGTGGCTAATGTTTGTTCACAAATGCGATAAATCAACATCATAGGTAGTCTGTCCGTATACAGGTCCGTGATTATTCATGGTTAAACCTGGTTCTCCATATACTCCTATTTTCCGCCATGCTCTTCATATCTTGTAACTAACTCTCTTTCCCTTTCAAATCGTCTATCAGCTGAAACATTTTCCAACCTTTCCATTTTTCCATCTAGTTTTCCTTCTAACACGTCTTTAATCAAAGGCTTTCCTCCGATACTTATGTTCAGATTCTCTTCTTTGCCCGATATTCGAATGACCTTGAATTTTTCTGTATTTATTTCCATACCGTATTTTATACCTGTTATTAGTTATTACTAGATAAATATCCATAATAACTTTTACTTGTAATTTTTATGGGAAAGGAAATCAGCAAACTGAGTTAAATCCTGCCGGGCCACACAAAATGTGTCGGCGGGCCGTATGTTGCGCACCCCTGTTTTAAGGTGTGCGTTTGCTCAAGATATATCGTTTAGTTTCTAATATTTCAATCGCATGAAACGCGCCTATTTGTGATACTTTGTACACTTTACTAACTTGTTTTGCGTATATTTTACTGCATTATTGCATGCTAAGAACAATTTGGAAGTAGATAGAAAATAGAAAAAATAAAATTTATAAGGAAAAAAGAAGTTTGTTATTTCCACAAACGTCGTTTTTAAATTAAAAATTTGTGGAAATGACAAACTTCTTTTTTCATTATGAGTAAATTCCACCGAGTTGAGCCTTACCTAATTACTGAAAATTGATAAGATTTTTACCTCAATATTATTAATGAAAGTCCGAAGAGCTATGCTAATGTGCATACTTTACTTAGTCTTCCTAAAATTACAGTTTATTGAATTAAATGAATGGAACGTAAGCCGATATTTTTTTTTCTAAGTTAAAAAAATAATTCATTTTGAAATTAGGGACCAATTAATATATTTTCTACGTGCTAAATTAGCATTTTCACCGTTATCGTGTCATATTGAGGCAAGGGTGGACTATTGTTCCACCATGGACATGATTGCAGCATATTATCCCGATTAAGAAGTTTTATGAGATTATAAAAAAATCGGGCTACTACGCGACTTTCAGTATTTTGGCGACTTGCGCAAGCTTAAAAATTTTGGCCTACGAATAGCTGCGTTTAAAAAGAATTATTCGTGTGGTAGACCTGCCGGTTCTTTTTTTAATTATCCGGCGGGCAGCACAGAAAAAGTTTTAAAACCTGTGACCTACATTATCTATGGGATTTAAGCCATAAAGAGATATCGATAATTTAGATTTATTTTCATTTTTAGTTCTCCGAGTCTACACTGTGAGTACGCACCAGGCTCACCTTTGATGTTAAAAATATAATCCACGAAGACACCTGAGACGCGGTATTCGTGCCATACGAAGGAGTGACATTTCACGCTCTTGATATTTTCGACGTTTTTCCGGATTGGGAGTGGGACCGGAGTTTTAAAAGGTCGGCATCGGAGCGGTTTATTAAAACCCGAGCGCTCTCCAGGAGTCGTAAAGCGGAAAACTGAGTTAGGCATGCGGCTCCCCCTTGTTTCCATCGTTCGCCGTGGCCCTCCTGCCCAGGTTTTTGGCATGGCCCAGAAGCAACCATTAACCTTCACACGCGTAAAACCCTATTAGGATCTGAGAATCCTTTCGCCGAAAAATGTTACGACCATTTCCGTTCCTATAAAATTCTGCCATTTCAGTTCTCGATATTATTACCAGACAGGCAGCGCTCCATGCTGCCGTAAAGGTGTGATAAAAGGCTAAAATATAGTTACAACCGTATGTAGTACTACTACCAGGGCCGGCCCGAGCTACGGGTGAGCCGAGCATCTGCTCGGGGCGCCAAAGTTTTGGGGTCGCTATCCCGATCATTTATCTATGCATTACTTGCAAGTGATATCAATTTATATCGAGGAACAGGTTAGAATCTTCATGGCATTCCTTTTAGTTTTTCATCATCAGCAATTTTTACAGAGCGACGAATAAATTAACACGTACTTTGTAAATATCTCAACAATCATTAACGGAGGGGGATACTGGAGTGCTATCTCGTTCGGGGATCCAAGATTTTTCGGGCCGCTCCTGACTACTACACCTGGCCCTCTTATAACACGGGTTCGAAACTACGCGGTTTTTAATACAATAATAATTCGGTAAATGCGGATTATGGTTCGCATGAAGGCAATTTGGTCTGACTTGGCATGTGGGATTCAAGATTGAAAAGCGAGGATGAGACATGCCGGAGGTCCCGAGTGCATTATTTATAAGCTTAGATAACCGACGACAACCCTCTATTTGTATTTATGTGCACGTCAAACTGAGGTTTGGAAATTTGGTACTGTAGGGGGATATCTGAAGGGACATGGGACGCTACTCCCTTTCATCATGTAAAGTCAGGTTAATATAAAACGATGGCGCATCCGCATCTCATAATTGCCGCACCGTGCTTGACACAATTTATATAAACATTTTATTTTTCCACAATTTAAATGTATCTGGGATTGAAAACGATGATAATGAAATTTAATTGCAGTTTACATCGCTATATTGGTTTTGTTTTTAAGTAAAAGATAGAATTTATCATTATAACATATGCGGTTATTGCACGTAAATAATTAAGTGTCCCATCGGCACCCTGCTTCAGGAAAAATGGCACACCACAGCGGTGCGCAAACATTTCAAGCCGTGCCCCCATTTTAAATGAATATTAACTCATGCTTGTGCTGTTCGTAATAAATTCTTATAAGTATGAGAATTGTAAAAGCGTAAAATTCGACATTCTCCGATAAAGAACAACCAAATAGCCACCAGATCGGTCTTGGTTGAATCAACTTGCTGAGAATTGCGTTCCACTTCGACAGAAGAACAGATCGCGCTCCCAAGTTTACGCACCCCTGCTCTAGACCAGGGGCCTACCACCTTTTCAACCTCGAGGGCGCATTTACGAATTCAGAGAAAGATTGCGGGCGCCTATTGGGGTACACAGAAAAATATAGCTAAAAGAAATGGGTAAACAATGTTAAATATTGAGTTTGCCTATGGCAATAAATTAGCTACTTTGCACAACACGCATTGGAACAGGACAATCTTTATCTCCACACCAAGAAAAGCCCAGACTCAAATAATTGTCCATATATGTACGAGAAACCTTAGAAATCTTACTTGGCTTGGTCCTGCTGGTACTGGGTTTTTCCTTAATATTTTCTTCATATTTTTCACCGTTACGTTTTTTGTAATAAATCTGTCCATTTTTAGAGAAGAAAGTTTGATAATTTTTAGCAATGATAATTAGACAAAACCACAAATATCACACAGTTTCCTACCAACGGTATTACACAAAACACTTAATTAAAATTATTTTTTACAGAATAAGTCACGAAACATACATTCACAAACACCAAACTGTAGTATAAGCCAGTCACGAATCTAGGCTAGTACTCATTTGATAAAGGAATGCGCCAAAGTCGCGGACAGCCAGGAAGGTTACCGCAGGCGGAACATGCTACATACGTCATCGTAGAGACTTAAGAGCAACGAGAACCAATCAGTTGTCATGCACAAGGGATTCGGTTACTATGACAATGCTGACAACGTTGTTGTCAGGCTTACTGTTTACGCGCCTTCCAAAGCAGTAATACTTTTGGACTGGATTCAACTAGTCTTAATACTGTGTGTTAGTTTCTTTATTAAAACTGTGTATACAATCGGTGGAAGACGCGCAGATTAGTAGTTTCTCTTCAAAGTCTCGCGGCACACTTGGGAAATGTTCGCGTCACACCGGTTGAGAACAAATTATTTTTTGGCTGGTTTCCAAAGTATGATAATGCTATTATTTTTTTCTATAATTGATAAACTATGAACTACAAGTGGTATTTATGGTATGAGAATATACTGAAACATTTCCTGTCAATATAAATAATCAATTCGGGCCGTCAACTTTGATAAACCAGACTGCATTAGTCCTGGTTTGGACTTCTTGTTAAAAATTACAAATGAAATGCTATTTAATATCACCGGCTTTCCTCTCGGAAGACACGGTCACTAAGGAAAATTATAAGAGAAAAAACGCGGTATTGTTAAGTAGGATTGCGGGGAAGCGCTCTTATGTCCAAGTGATGGTCAGTCGAATACTGCACTTAACTTCGGAGTGGTGGAGGCTTCCCTCCCCGAGGATACGAGTTTGCAGCTGCAGATGGCCGAGGGCGCGAATAGCAATTAGTACAATTTCCGAACGGCCACGGAATATATGCATGCGCATTTGTATGTTCATTTGTTCGTGTATATAAATTTTCAAAACGAAAAAAATATATTTTTTAATGACCCGCATTTGCACGCGTCCTTGACACTCGTTTAATTTACTGTATTTAAGGCGATGTTTTTTCTAAAATTTAAGCCGAAAAATTCATACTTGTCTTACCATTGTGACCAAAGATAACTTCTATCCATCCTCTCACTCACATTATGATTCAATCATCTATGTTCTATAGTCTATTCCAGGTTTTCCCAAACCTTTTATTCGCTTACCCCTATGAGCATTATCAATCAGATAAATAAAAATTGCAACAAGTTATATGCGTCAAATAATTTTCATTTTTCACAATAAATGTCCGTCTCCTTGCTGAAATATGGAAGAACAACCCCTGCCCTGCATAATAACAAAATTAGACATAAGGTTTCTAAGTGTCACAAACTTCCACTTTTCAAGATAATTTGCAGTAGGACTCATATCCCAGCTTCATTTGCTGTGTAACTATTCTGTAGTTAAGTGTTAGTTTTGTGCTAATATTTTTTAGCATTTTGTCGTGTTTCACTACTACATTTATTGAAGGAATGTGAAGTTTTATCGCTCTATGCTCTTCACTTGAGGTTTCTAATGTACATCGTTAAAAGTAATACTTTATATTTTGAGGCTTGTACTTAAGAATGATACCGCAATACAAAGGTTTGGCTTCTGCTGTAGTATTTTCTTTAGCATTATTTTCTGACTGCTATAATAAATACATTACTGAGAATTGCTGTCAACTTTGCTAATTGTTTCCAGAAAGTAGAAATAATAGAGCATAAATTGCAATTTGGACAGTTTAAAACGTCTGTAAGCCGAAAAAAGGTTCAAGAGTGTCAAATGTTTATTATAAGGGATTTTATGAATAAGTGGGACATTTAACCACAAAAAAAGCTAAATTTTAATAATAAACAAGATGAACCAAACAGAACTTGTGATGTCTACTTTCCATTTAATTATTAATTTAATACTTATATTGGCTTTAATAGCTTTAAAGTCATCGCGGATATGTAGCTCTTTGTGTTCCCAAATTTCATAATTTAGCGTTATAAAATACTACAAATACATTCGAACGGAATATTAAATTGATCACGAGTATTTGTGCGGCAAAAATAACGCGTGTAGGTATTAGAATATACCGAATCTGAGTTCAAAAATAGTTGCTGCTATGGCAGCACTGTCGTTATGAGTGATAAAAACTGCAAAATCGCCAGTATTTACGCGAAATTCTAAAAAATACAATCGATAAGCAAAATTCTACGATAAAAATTAGAATCTTCATTCCTTTCCTCAGAGAAAAGTAAAAAACTCGCTTCGATAATACAATTCTAAGATGTTTTAATGTGCAAGAGAAAATTACCCTGCACGATGGATTTCAGATTTCCCATGTAAATAAAATGGGAAGGATAGTTCCTGGAATCGAACCCGGGACTTCAATCTTCGCAACAAAAACTATCTTCGGGAGCTCGGTCAATGTAGCAAGGGATTTCCACTAAGTTTCGTAAAATCGGGCGATTGGTTCAAAAGTTAATAGAGGACAGACAGACAGACACAACGACAAAACTATAAGCCTATTTCTATCAAAGTCTCCCCAAGGGTACGCGTACCTCACTTTGAGAAATCCTGGTCTATTCCATCACTAGAAGACATCCCTAGAAGCTAAATTTCTCCTGCATTAGAGCCAGCGCTAATGTTTTCGTGCCGTATTAAGCGTTTAAAAAAATAAAATTAATAATTTAATGTAGCTCACCGGACCCCAAAATATGTACTACATGTTTTATCGTAATCATTCCTTAAAATTATTTCATAATTATATTAGGTAAAAATTAAACAGCATTTTCGTGAGCTGTTTGCAGCGTTACTGTTATTTTCAAATAATAAAAAATTGTCAGAATGATTTACAATTATAAAAAATTATAGTATTAGTATCGAAACACCGAAAAATTTTCTTTCGCATGGCTTCTGAAATAGGGGTTCGCCTTATATACGAGGTCGCCCTACAATCGGACAAATACGGAATTAACGCAGCGAATCGACTCTATACTCTTTATCAGCGGAGCGGGAGTAGCGGAACCCAAAGTGCATGTCTCCTCCGTCCGTCCGCATTTTTCAACTCCGAAACTACGGAGCGGATTTTAATTTAATTAAGTACCTATTAGTGTTCCTTATTAAAATTCATCGCCGAATTATGATTGTGAACTCCGTCCATCAAATAGAACTTCCACATTATGTAAGCACTTAAATAAACTTATATTCGCATCTCGTTAAATGGCATCCCCCAAGCAACAATTAAATATAATATTTTTCTCCCTTACTCTTATATGATCTGTAAAGTATTGATTAAAATATTTATTCGGATAGAGGACTACATTTATCACTTAAAAGTCCGCGAGACTAAATAATTACGACTTATAGTTTAGGAGATAATATTTCGAGAAATTCCAAAACATAACATCGCATATTTTGTTTACATCGATCGCTACGACGATTCTATCGCCGAGCAACAATTAAATACCCATATTTTTCTCTCCCATGCTCTTTATATGATCCGTGAGATAGAGATTTTTAAAAATTATTCCGATAGAGGACCACATTTACCACAACAAATTCCGCGAGACCATATAATTACCACTTCCAGTTTTGGTGAAAAAATTCAAGGGCAGCCTAATGTTTCGATGCCGTTTTGTATGCCTTTGAAATCTCTGTGTAATTCCTTGTAATTCTTCGCAACGGGGTACGGCATACCTGCGCTGCGTGCATGCATGGACAATGAGAGATTTTGCGTTGTAAGGTGCGTTCGTTCAAACCATTTCACTGTTTCGTAGCAGAGCGCCATGAACACTTTTTACGCGCGATAATCTCGGCGTTTTATTTGGATTTTTTTCAGTATTCATGCTCCAGATATTTGAGAATTCTGGAGATTAAATGCGCATGAGAGTCTCCGTCATGAGTACGCCAATTCACTCCTTTCGACGATGTCGTCGCATTCCTTCTATTCGTCCTGCGACTTTTGGATACCTAATTCTCCGCACTTCTCTCTCGATCAGCATACATATTTGTCGTTCGCATCGGATTAGCTATGACTTCACCGTCGGAATTGCGTTATCACTAATTTGCATGCCACTTCTGTACTGTCGTTTCGCACGCATTTCCACCTGTCTAGACAACTTGGAACATAGCCGAAACAGAAAACAGACTGAAAATGTCGAGGTAAATAAAGGAACTAACAGACTGCGTAATTTTCCGAGCGATTTTTTAAAAATCGAAATGAATCGTAAGTAATTATCCCAAGCGCATTTCATTAATTAACATTAAATTCCTGTCCATCTTCATAGAAAAAAACCTTCTCGGCTCGATGAAGAAGACGAGAATTAAAGTTTCGTAATATTTTACGTCGAAAACTTCTCTTTATTTCCTTTACGGTTTTGATGATCTGAGTCAACCATCTCGCAGAAAGAGACCTGAACAAACGTGCGCCGTAAAAAAAGAAGTTTCGTGATTCACTGTTCCGTTAATGTTTTGAGAGTGAATGAAGTTGAATGTGAAAGACACAGGTTACTTCTTCCGTCAATTAAGTATCAAGTTTGAATTCCAGAATAAAGACTTAAGTAGAAAAAATTGAGCTTATATGGCAATCGACGATACTTAAGACAAGTATTTAATTTTTCAATTTTTTAAAACTAATGTTTATTTTAAAATTTATTTTCAGCCTCAAGACGAACTCGTTAATTCTCTAGTGTCTCAAATATGAACTATTGATTTAATGCTACAAATATGGAATTTGGAGATGCATGATTTTAATGAAATATTAGGATAATAATTAAAATATATCGGAAGCAACTGCTGTGGAATTACCGCTAACGACGTCTGCTATGAAGCTGAAATTTGCATACGTTTACTGAACTGTTTATTGTTGGGGTGAGCGACTGCGTCATTATTCTGATACCAACCGTTGCGCGAGCTCGACAGTTCACGCTTGAATTGAAAATAAATAATTAAAGAGTGAATTATCGAGTTTACCTTATGGCTTGTAATCAACAGATGACTGAGAGGACTCCTGTAGCCATAAAACGGCTCAATAAAGTCCATTCAACCGTTTAATGGCTACGGAAGTTACCTCGATCACCTATTGAATTCACTTGTGGACTCCCCGACTCTTAAATCCTCCTCCGTCATTTCCAATACGAACTCCTGCATTCCGATATTTAAGCGTCTCCTCTCCTACTAAAAAGCGAGGAATGTGGCATCACTTAAACCAGGCACGCCAAACTAGATGCACCAAGACCGCATTCACGGATGTCTTTATACGAGTGTCGTAATAACATCATTAATGTTCGAGGTTTTTCTGGATGCATGGCCGATTAGACACATATTAATAGCAATAAATAAGATATCGCTGCGATTTAGCTTAACGCAGTGATGTTTAACCTTTTCTGGCTGCGATCCAAATTCCCGTTGCGGCGACCCATGGCAGTTAACCAGTGATAAATGATAAAATAAACAGGAATTATGTAAGCGTATGAATATTTTAAGCTTAAAATCCAGTAACATTTAATAGACTGTGTGGAGAAATGGTGTACTTGAGTTCAGACACGGAAGACCACCAGCTTAGCGTATAGCACAGGAACCTTTTTTCGCTCGCATGCCAAGATTACAGAAACTGGCTTTCCTTTTCTAACTTACGTGCAAATTTAATATACATCCAAAAAGAAATAATGTTGTGGTTTATCTAGGGTAGTTTATTCCTCAGACTTAAGAGCACTGAAAACGATAGATTGGTTATTTATTGTCTATAAAGACTCGTTGTTCAAGATCAGTCGTATCCAACTCCAACATCACTCGCCACCTGTGGCAAATTGATGCTCACAGTCTACTGTCTAATATTTTTTGTTAGTTTATCAAATCACATAGTACTACTAAATTTGTTTATATGTATCTGGTTGTGTAACTTTTACATAGAACGGTTTTTTCGGAACGTAATACAAACTATTATTCTTATAAATAGGGCTCTATACAAAAACAAGACTACAGTAATAAACAATACTGATTCGCGTCTTCTTACCCCCGGCAGTCACTGCTAATTAGTGTGGATTTTATGTCAAATTTCAGTGCGCTACTTGGACAGATGAGCTGTCAAGTATCACATTAAAATTTAATGATTGGTTTTACCAATAAATAATTTTAATCATTATTGTGTATCACTGTAAACTTTTATTTAAATTAAGTCCTACTTATAATATTAATATTTTGTATGACGCGGCGAGCGAAAAGGCTAACCCGTTCGCCACACTTTGTAGCGAACCTGAAAATTCTGTTGGACATCACTGTTCTAAATCATTTATGGCCAAACACAACAATTATGGAGCAACCATCTTGTTCTCGGACAGATGGTCGCTACTAGTTAGTTACTTTCGCAACATAATTGCAATCTCGCTAGAAGTAGACTTTTATATTGTGTCAGAAGCGGAAAAATATTGAGGAGACAGTCAAAAAACAATTTTTTCCGTTTCATACCAACCAAAAGCATCTCGCGTGCCATAGGTTCGCCAACCTTGCTAAAGGAGAAAATTTTATACATTTAATCATAATCTTTAATTACTCTTGTGGTCTGAGAGACACCGCCAAAGTTATAGTGTCAAAATACCCTACTATTTTACCTTCCGCTAGTTAAAAGTTTACAAATAAATCAAATGAGCATAGTAACCACCCGTTACCCCTCACCGCGTATTATTATACACGGAAAATCCAATTTTAGATGCAGTTAGTGAAAAATAACAATAAAAATAATAGTGGTCTGAGAGAAACTCAGGATGCGCTCCTAATTTCACCTCATAAGAGTTAAAGTTTAAAAGCCATTTTCAATGTAATTATGGCCATGGGGCCATATAGTTTAACAAGCCAGTTTAAACGCGCGCATTAGCAAGGACGGTGATCCATATCACACGAAATACGAAGGATATGCGAGAAGAGAACGCCTTATTGCCCCCTGAATATCCCAGGTATAAACCCTCTGCATTATGCTATTCTCTGGGAGTCGGCGAACCAATGAAAACCCGTGTCTCATCGCCTGGGCGTGTGAAATTGCTGAAGAGCCATGTATCCAAATAAGAGATAAAGGACGCTCTGTCTTGAATTCCTTTTGACGCTAGGACGGAAAAAATGGTTCGCGACGACCTTGCTTAGCACTTGAATAATTTTACCCGTTTACTACGAAATACGGGTAAGCGAACTGTGCGGGAGAAAAAAGGTGCCACTTGTATTTCCTGTGGGGATGAAATTTTAGAAGGAATTGATGCGAAGGAGAGAGCGTTTCACTTAAATTATATATGCAAACAGGAAGAATTTTATGAAACTTTTAGTATTTGGGAGGCAGTTTTTCGGCCCTTTCATTAAAACATTTCTTTATCAGAGGAACAGAATGCTATTCTCGCTCTCGAAAATTCACTTTTCATGCTGTCATTTTAAAAATGAAAGACATCAGCCACGATGTATTTTATTTTTCTACGTCATCATCAACTAAATTAAATTTAGAAATACAAAATAAAATATGAATCCCTTTTCTGTTCACGAAAACTTTCTCAAATAGCAATCAAACTGAGAAAATTGTGGAGAAAGTTGAATAAAACTCTGTTCAATGCAGTGGAACATTGTCATGAAAAACTTAAATTAAAAAAAATAAATTAACAATCCTTTCGATTTCGAAAAATGTTTTCTTTTTAGAGATTTACAGCTGACGACATCAACTAAATACATAAACGAAACTTTAGCCTGAGTGAAAATTTCATTTTAAATGGAATTCCACGTAAGACCTGCCAAAAACTCACGGCATCTCGTTGTTTTTAATTTCAGGCAGAAGGAATGAGTTTTCGAAAGGTTTTCCCTTACTCGAACCCAATTTTCTCACCTTCTTATTACATAGGTCTTATTAAATCGAAATTAAGAATTCAACAGTACTTTTTTATTTGACAAGAAACTAACATTTTATCGTGAAATATTTAACGAAAGTCGCGGGTATGGAAACGTATTAGCCCTCCGCGGTATGAAATGCGAGATAGATTTTTCCAACAAAAATTCTAATTTTTCCAGTCGAAAATTCCTGCTAAATGGAGTTTTACGCAGAGAATATAGATTGTTTTGATAGCAATTCGCAATTTTTGTCATATGGAATTAGCCTAGCGCGATTAACGTGCATCGGGAAATGACAGTACCTTTTCATTTTTACGGAAATTTCTTATTCCCTTTAATGTAATACAAACGGCTGGTTCCTACGCTGTCGGCTGAAACAATAGGGTGGACGACACGTGTCTCGCTGCTGCTTCAGTGGTTCGGGTGAAGAAGGAACGCAATAAACCTAGCGGACAAGCCGTCGCGTCATATTCCCTTTGCTCGAGGCGCCGCTGAAATCCAATCGGACAAAGGCAAAAAGGACGGCTATAGTGACCATGGGAATGGGAAACTCTTCCTGGAAACGTCCGGTCGGGAAGCAAACCCTTCATTGTTCCCGTTTCGGCGTGCTAAAAGGTTGAGGGGGTGACGGCCGCGAAAGGAATAGCGGGCGTGACAATGCGTGCGGCCCATGAATATCCTATTATGGATTGAAACCTCAATATATACCATATGCTGCTAGCTTTATAACGAAATCGACGACAATCAAAAGAGAAACTCTATTCTTAAGAGCCATAAAGGAAAGCAAAAAAATAATAATCCGCCTTTATTGAATGGCAAGATTTATACAATCTAGTCCATCTAACCCGGCATGACAAATATCGATTCGAACCGGCGAACTTGTTATTCGATGGCAGATACTATACTGTCCGTCTTCCAAGGCTCACGGAAGGGCAAGTCCCAAAAGGTAGCGTTTAAAAAGGACAGATAAGAAAGGTGTAAGCGAGACATGAATCGTGCAATTAATAGAGCAATGCAATTTCCGCCGATGAAGACCAGTGCTCGAATTGGAAAATTTTAACAACCTGAACGCTAGTAACCGGAACATTCTGATCTGATGTTTTTAACCACGGGGTATGAGCATCAGTTTGTATCAAGTGGAAGGGCGTTCCCATGCGTACCCTCCCATAACAAGTTTTGACTTGTTCCTCTTAAGTCGGCAAATATAAATTTAAATTTAAATTTATTTCCATGCGGCCCCTAAACAGCCGTAATCGGCCTTTTACAAGGGGCTCATTAACATAATAACAAGGACGATCACAAACATCCATGCCCTAGGTGAAGAAAAACCCACCTAGGCGGGATTCGAACCCGCGACCTTCGGATTGGCAGGCGAGGACGTTGCCCTGCCACCACCGAATCACGAATATAGTCGCTCTTACGCGAGGCATACGAGTGAGGGGGATCGGATTGCCAACACATCCATTTTTACCATGGTAACAACGAACCTTATTTAGCAAAACGACAATGATTATAATTAGTGAATTTGAAATTGATCAGAAATGACGTTCTTTTCGATTTATTTTTTATAATATTTTAAAAACGCTTCTAACTTAATTTTTTAACAGCGGAACGACGTTCCGATCAAATTCGAGCAATGATGAAGTAAGACCTTACTTAATTTCCTTTTTGTAGGCATATCCTTCCAGAGACTTAAAGAGGATATGATGAACGCGACAGATTTAACCAAATTATCGGTGGAAATTAGCGAAAGATTGAAATCTGACGAGACCCTACCGTTGCCTGAAGGAAAACATTCAGCGGCGTTAGACGTCTTCCCACGATTATGCGAGTTCCTCTTGAAACGGCAGCCCAGACATGTGTATAAATCCATCGCAGGAAGATCATATAACTTCAGAGAGAAGATGAAATTTGAGGAACAGGAGGACTGGAAGCAAAAAGAGCTTGGATTAGATAGATCAGAATAATTAAGAAAAACGTACCTTGGTTAAAGATGAATAAAGCTAACAGAGGTAAAGTTCCGATGCAACTTCAGGCCAAAATACCGAAGGAGAAAGAGGTAATGCAGTCGAAGACAGATAGGAAGATAGAAAAACTGCATCATTTTTTAAAATTAAATTTTGATTAAAAATTAATCTTCGAGCTAACCTTGAATCCACCATATTAGAGTCATAGATGCCTTAGCTATGAAACGATTGACCGAACCAGACGTTTCAGTTGTAATGGCAATTAAAATAATAACAAAAATAATATAATCTAAAACTGGCGATAATTGTCTAAACTCGCCTCCATTGCTGCCACAATATATGGGATAAGATATTAAAAATAGATACTGCATGATATAACTAAAAGCAACCTTCCCAATATCTAAAAGAATTTACCTCGCTTCCGCAAGTAACAAACACATTATAAAGCGTTAAGTAATTTTACTTGTCCGATACCTTAACAGGAGATTTACGATGCCTTCTCTTCTATAACCAGGTCACGGGTACAGTTTCAAAGCACCTTATCGCGTCCATGATTAAAACTAGTCAAGAGAAAATTTTCATATTTTCGAACGGTTAAGCTAGTCCGACGATTGGTGAAGCCTGATTGGTTGGACGAATTTGCGGAAGGGATGGGGGAGATCAAGCGTTTTTCCAAATACTTCTTGTTCTTGCTTCGTCAAATTCGGTCAAATTGTCGAAGTACACGCTGACTAAACGCAATACCAGACCATTCAGCTTTGGTATTAGGAGTAACAGGACGTAGGGATAATAGTTCGTCGCATAGCTTTGTTAGACCGCCGCTCTAAAGGTTACCGTTGCCGAGGAAAACATGGATATGAGAATACTAAAGATGGTAATAAGCAACGCGTGTGTTAGTAATGAATCGCGTAGATCCTTAAGGGTCCCGTACAGGTTGATACATGAATCGATGCAGGAATCACGATGCCGCATAAGTCGCAACTTCACCCGAAACTTCACCATTTCGCCTTAACGTCTTCAGTAAAAATTTCCCAAAACCTGTAGCAATTTCGCTTAGCATGGCAATATCACTGCTTAAAAAAGAAAAGGAAAGCCATAGGAAAGTGATCGAAGTAGTTGCTGCTTGATAGAAATAGGTTCCCGGTGGCGATTTTGTTAAGAGAATTGGAAACAACCCATTGATTATATAATTTTTTGCGTATGGATAGAGAATAATTTCACAATTTGCTTAGTTTAATGTGCTAGATCAGGGGTCAGCAACCTACGGGCCGCGGGGCACATGCGGCCCACAAGAACGCTTTATGTGGCCCGCAAAGCTGTAATAAAAAGTGATCAGGAAAATTTCTCATGGGCAACTTTATATTTTTTGAGTAAAATTATGGTCTCAAAAGCTTTTCGGGTGAAGTTTTAACGCTAGTAAATTATGTAGATATGATTTAGTTCATATGAAATCACAGAATCTCTAGAAAACCTCTGATTTATTCACCATCTCTAACTGTCCCCAATACCCCTTATCTCATGGTGCCTTAGCGACCTTGACCACTACTATTGCTCGTCTCACGAAGTCCGTGCAGTACAGGCTCTTATGGGAGATCTTCCCTCTCTCTCTTTCCCGTGTATTCTTCCCTATACATCTATCTCTCTCTAAAGCTAGCCTCGCCGCAGCCCCTCTCAATTCGTCGATCCGAGTATTAAGATTAAAAATCACATTAAAATACTAAATATTGCTCTGTTTTCGTTCTTTATAAGATTATTTTTTTTATTTAGCAGAGAAAATATATTGTTTTATCGTACTAAACAATAATCACAATTTTAAACTGAAAGGAAATCACTCAAAGTTCGTAATAACAAAATAATCTTCGCTGTAATAGTGAAAACTTCCAAAATACTAAAACTGCGATATCTCTTCCCCTTTATGTCCAATGTCAACCAAATTTTTCGTGTTACTTGTCATATGGTTCTAATGGCAGAGAGTTGTTTTATAAGTGATATATGTTTCAATTTTACACTTTTAAAAATTAAAAATCATCGCCATCACTCGAAAATTTCGAAATATGACACGATATTTTCAGTCTCTGGCTAACTTACGTTCTATGATATTAAGATGGTACAATGAGCAAATGAAATGATCAGCGATGTTGAAATATTTATTCGGTTTTTATTTGAGACGATATGTTGTGCGGTTTGCCTGAAAATGGCTTTAATATCCGAGAAAATCTCGCGAGAACCCGGCGGGTGGCACAACGCAAACAGACTACATCTGATGTCGATGCGCGAAAATATGATAGCATTTTTCTGTTCACCTCAATAACCGTTGAATTATTTGAGATAATGTGAGGTAAACTGTGAAATTGTTGATATTATAAATGCGAATGTAGCAAGATAAATCACTCATTTGCGGGTAGGTATAGATATTCCACGCTCGTACGAGCAACATTCAGAAGAAACGATAAAAATGAAATGTTCATAAAGTATTAAAATATAAAGTTGCTTTAGGTTTACAGAAACATCATTGGGAATGAAAGCCTGACTCAGAATTTGCAGCATTAAGATCTGGAGCTATTGTTTTAAAACAGCCCGACAAGGGAATACACTTTCCTCCGTGTTTCTATCAACGCTGAATTAACTCCCTGGCATAGTAGTTTTATCGCGTATTTCTAACTTTTATTTTTCTTCGTGTAATAATGCACAATCTTATTGTAATAGAATTATATAAAACTTATGGTATAATAAATGCATCGGGATTTTGTTACATTTTTATGGCCGAAGGAGTTGTCACACTGATTAAAATAGAGCCATAATTTAACAAAGCCACCAACCTTCACATTTTCCAGCATAATTATTCATGATTTCTTACTTTTCTTTATTTTTGTATTCTTAGATTAGTAAGGAAATACTTTGGAAAATTCAAATTTATTTTAAACCCATATAATTTACGTTTGTTAAATATATCTTTATTGAAGAAAGATTTGAAGCTTTCCCGGCGAATCATCATGGTGAATTTTTCTCGGGTTTCCAACCGGGTTGTCTCGGAGATTTCTTCCGACGTTTCGGCGACTAGCTCTGTCGCCATCTTCAGGGATCCTGAGTCAGGAGAGTTTCCACAAATTCGGTGGAATTCTTTATGTGGTGCTCGCAGTTTCCCGTCAGTGGCCCCAGAAGGCTGGTCAGATATTTCGCCAGTTGGTAAGTGGGGGAGTCTATGGCGCTGACTATGGGTCGGAGTGGTACCCCTTCCTTGTGAATTTTTGGGAGGCCATACAGTCTTGGAGGTATTGCTGCTTGGGGTAGGAGAGTCCAGAGCATATCTTGAGGTAGCCCCGATTTCTTGACAAGAGCAGAGGTTTTCCTTAGGATTGACTCAGTTGGGTCCCGTGGGAGTTTCCTGTAGGCTGGGTCCTGAAGTAATTGCAATACCTTCCCATGGTATTCGGTGGTGGCCATGAGAACTGATGCATTGCCCTTGTCTGCAGGTAACACCGTGATGGTGGGGTCGTCGCGCAGTTTCCGTAGGGCATTCCGTTCAGCGAAGGTGATGTTCGGTTTTGGTGGAACGGCCCTTTTCAGGGCCATACATATGTCCCTTCTGACTTCTTCTGCAGTTTCTTGTGGGAGCACTCTGATCGCTTGCTCCACTCCTCCCATTATGTCTCGGACGGGGATCTTTTTGGGAGCGGGGGCAAAGTTGAGGCCTTTGCAGAGAATCGACTTGGTGGCGTCGTCAATTTGTTGGTCCGTGAGGTTGATGACAATCCGGTCCGGATTGAGTGGTGGAGCCTGAAGATGGCGACAGAGCTAGTCGCCGAAACGTCGGAAGAAATCTCCGAGACAACCCGGTTGGAAACCCGAGAAAAATTCACCATATCTTTATTGTTTAAAACTCCTGTTTAGCTTACTTGCGTACAAAAGAACTTGTATAATAATAAAAATACTGGTGCATAATAATAATAATTAGACTTTGATAATAGTAATTATGATAACTTATTGTTTTAATATAATATTATGAATAAGATGATAATAATAATAAGACTTATCTAAGTTCACTTATCGTTGTGTTATTCGCAGTCAAGGCAGTACTAACATACGTATTTCATATGTTTCATACACATCGACCTCACATTGAGAACAGGACGAAATTGTTTTCGTGTCTTGATTTCTTGAGCATACGACACGGCGTAATTTTGCAAGTCTAGATGGACCGGGCCCTCCAGAAACATTTTCTTTTTTGTGCGGTAAAAGTTTTTGGCCCAATTCCCTTAGTTGCTTTGGTAAGGTTTTCTGTTGCAACTGAGAAATGACTGCTGGTTTTGCTAAGGCCTGTCCGATTTTTTTTTATGAAACCACACACACACATAAATTTTCTAATTTTGAAGCTGTTCACCTACCAAAGGAGTATTTTCTGTTTAATTTTTGAATGCCGCATGATCAGCTATCATCTTATGCAGTGGTCCTCAGAGAAAATTTCGTCATTTGGTGGTGGCCGCATTATTAAACTTTGGGACTAAGCAATATTTGGTATTCTACGTCTCGCACCTAAGAAGTTTAACGAGATAAAATAACAGTAACATATATTAATTATAAAAAAGTACGATAACATTATAGTATCCATCACAGGATGCTTATAATTATTCCTACGTTTTAAATACATATAATTTTGTTGGTGGTAAAATATTTTGGTGGCCACACCTGAGAATCATTGAACCTATGTCAATATATATCGATTGTAATTATAAGAAATATTAAGACAATACTTTCCTATCTTTATGCGTTCAAAAGAGGCCATGACTAAAAATACGAACAGCAGCCAGGGGCGGATCCAGAAACTTCCCAAAGAGAGAGGTGGTTGAATTCGCCTCTGACGACGACCATATATTTTGAAAATCTATACCCCCATTAGAATATTTCTTTCACTCTCCGTACAGACTTAGAGTTATAGGCGCGGCCAACAAGAAATTCAAAATAGAATAGTACGGAACGCTACAGAAAAAGTATGTGAAACATGTTACTTATCACTGGTTAGACCACAAGTGGAATACGCCTCATGCATATGGGATCCGTACGAGAAGGGACATATAATTCAATTAGAAAGAGTGCAGCGCAGAGCAGCCAGATTCGTAAAACAAAAGTACGAACATAAGGAAAGCGTCACTTCATTATTGAGGGATTTGAACTGGGTACCACTGGAGGATCGTAGATTGAACTCAAGGGTGCGGCTTCTGGAGGAATATAGATTGGAATGTCTAAAAGACGAGGTTGTAGGAATAATTGAAGCACCGACGTATATAGGTAGAAACGACCGTGACGATAAGATATGTGAGACGGAGGACAGAGCATTATCTGGGCTAGTTCTTTCCGAGGACAATGCGAGATCACAATAGAAAATTTCAACCTGCGATAGACAATCATTAGGCAGGTTTTCGTGCATTGCACCCCCTGCCAGCCACCAATTAGGTGAATTGCAGGGTAAAATGTAGATGTAGAAGGATCAAGGAATTTTGCGCGAAATGAATTTAAGAATGCACCCAGTGGAGGGCAATGGGGTCGCCCAAGGTGGACGGGGGGTTCCGCCACTGACAGCAGAAGTATATACACTCCTTTCATAATCTACAGCAGTATTTTTTAAAGTATGGATCGCGACCCTGTACTTGGCTGCGAGGCTCATAAGGAAAATTTGAGCGCTCAATGCATAACCAGCTGAAATATATTTTTAAAATGAGAAGAAACTAAATGCGCTTATTAGATAAATGCAAGTATTTTACTACATATTGCTTTTTATTGTGAGTCAACGAAGAATCAAGTTGGAACATATTCTTTCTACATGTTTTCTTCCCACTAGGTCGCGAGAGAAAGAGCTTGAAAAACTAGAGGAAACCAGTTGTGTGCATTGATTGCTTTTTAAGGAAACATCCAACTGGAACTCGTCTTATTGTTAGTGGTAAGGTGAAGCCAATCCCAAAATAGAACTTGGCGAAGTTGGCATCTACCTTAGGCGTCTCTCGCAAAAGGCGCTACTCGCCTACCCCAAAAGCTTGGAAAGATATCATTTCGTTTAAATTATATTTTTACCCTCAAATGGTAGAAATATTTAAATTCGAATGACATGATTCTAATGAATGTGTTGCCGTGCTTCGAAACCATGGTCGTAAATAAAGGTACAGTTTGCTAAGTCTTCTTTGTAAAATACACATTAATACTGATTAAAAAAGAGGAAAAATGACAAGCGTTTTCAACGCGTACCCCTAGAAGTACATCAACAGTTTGAAGGGGTACGCGAGAGCGTTTAAGATTATAATTTTTCTTCTTACTTCGTCTTTCATGCATGACTTCGGTATCAAAAGGTGCAAATGATTTGACTAAGAATGACCTGAAAAAAACCACCGAAACTGTGACTTTTAACGTTATAAACATGGGTTATCTATCTTTACAAGTGTTATTTCAATATTACTTCAAATGTATTCTGGGGTACGCGACTATTAAAAAAATGCTCTAAGGCAGGGGTTCCCAAACCTTTTGAGAGGAGGGCCACATAGGAATATTGAAAGTGCTAGGCGGCCCGGACCGAAAAAGAAACCATGAACTGGTGTGCCGCGGAATTTAGGGTGAATCGAGAGAGGTACACTGGAAAATGGGGGCGGTGTGCTGCCATTACTTGTTTTATTTGCGTAAGTGTGCCGCGGAATGAAAATGGTCGAGAAACACTTGTCTACAGTAATGATTTTGATGAGTTTGGAATAGATGCTTATCCCTTTAATACAAACTATTCTAACTGCTGTAGCGTTGCTAGCAATTTGGCTGCAACGGTGAATGCAGATAGGGTTAAAAAGCATTAATTTTACAAGTAATTATTATTATTTAAGAAATGAAATTACAAGAACATTATTGTATTTATCGTTATTACAATACCGCATTTATCTGAATATAAGACGACCCCCAAAAATTTGCAGTTGTAAAATGAAAAAGTAGTAAAATGAATATAAATTCACAGAATTTTCAATTACGTGCGGAAAGACACTTCATCGTGTATTTCAGATTTCAATGAGTCACTGGGTAATTATTTCAGTGGCCATCCAGCCTTTCTCATTACACTTAAATATTATACCACTAGGCAGTTTCCTCCCAGCAGCCAATAATGACAACTTTGCTGTGATCCTCAATTTTTCATTTATTGTTGTTTTCATCAATACTTATTTAGGTGTCTCGTCCGTTTTTCCGACTGTCCTAACAGGTAATTATGTTTTTTGCGTAGACGAATCGCGTGACGCTGGTATTCAATTAATTTTTCGGCATAATCAGTGGGAAGCTGCTGTTAACCGCGTTGCCACATTATCCGACCTAAATTAATGACCGAAAACTGCTGAGGTCTTTGACCACCAGAATATGACGACTCTTCATTTTTCACATGCAAAAATAGGAAAAATACATCGACTTATATTCGGATACATACGGCAATCAAATAAATTTATAAGATCGCAATGAAAATAGCTTTCCATCTTTCTTCTCATTTTACGGTATAAAAGGCGATTTTAATTCTTCCCCTCTCTCCGCCTCCCCTTTGGGTATTGGGTATTGTCGAGGTCTCAAGCTTGTATCTTCTAATTCTATAAAGGAAATAAAACAGATACGTTGACAAAAATTCAAAGTATCTGTTTTATTTCCTTAAGATGGAATTCCACAAAATTAAGGCTTGCTTAGTGAATTATAGTTCTATTAAGTAATGTTTGGATATAAAAGGAAACGGAATGTATTTTGTATGGGAAAGTTTTTCAAAGTAAAGGTTTTTCCAAATTAATGAATTCATAACTACATATTCCACATTTCAAGGTCTTAAGATTTTTTACTTATTCTTTTATGTTTATATCTACATACACACCAAGATTCTCACATATTCCCGATCTACCACTTCCACACCGGTATGACACACACGCACGCGGGTAAACTACAAAATTAATAATATAAGGTATACTTAAAGTTTCTGGCGATTCGTGATAGTATTTGGCGGAAAGCGGCAATAATCGCCCAGAAAATAAATTTTGCCGTTGTCGTTTGTGTTCGCTAAACGTCCTGACCAAGTTTCCTTTTTTCCTCCAATTCCTTTGTAGTAATTACTTTTAAATTCTCTTTGTGATGGGACCATCTCATTTGATTTGGAACCGCGACAATTCCACAGATCTCGTTTTAGAATTCATCCGATCCCTATATTTCGAGGAGTCTAATTCCATCCCCCCGATGACTCTTTCCATTGTACCTAACCTAATTACCTCGGCAATGGAATTACGGTTATCTTTCCTTCGTAGAATTTCATTGCAAATGTATCCGCCTTGGCGGTGACCTTCTTTTCGAAATTCTGGCGAAATTTAACTTTCCAAATAAATCCCACGTAAATATGAGCAACTTGCGGGTCGCGATAAATTATTTATGGTTCCCAGCCAGCTGCGAATGAATAAATGAACTGAAATACGAAGAAGCAATTTGGCTGTAAACATTTGTCTCTGACTTGTGTTTTGTAGATTCTATCTCGTGATCCAATGGAAGGAAAGCGCTGATACTTGCGACACCCTCTTCGACCAGTATAGAAAGAGAATTTACGACTTAGAGCTCTCCTATTGGCTAATTTGACATCATTAAGCTGTTAATAGAATAAAATCCCGCATTAAATCGAGGCGCTTCTGTTTCATGTAATGTTGGACCTTTTCTGCTTTACGCTTCTCTCTCCTTTATCCTTTATCTTTCCTTCTCTCTCTTCTTCTCCTCCTTATCTCCCTCTGTCCATTTTCTGCTTCGGACAAGTATAAATACACTCTCGTTACCGAAGCAAACACCGCATCTCGTCCAATTTGCGAGGGCGGTAGTAGAAGGCTAAAAGGTTTTGTTTTTGTTTTCCTCTCGAGTGGCAAATATTATCATTCGATGGCGCTCACCTGAGACACTTATTTACTCTGAAGTGCGGGGAAGGAGCGCAGCGACCGGCTACTTCTGAAAATTGTTTTTCGCAATATTATGCACGTCATCATTTGGAAATTTTCAAGGAGTTAGCTTTAGTCAAATATTTCGTATTTTATTTCATGTATATTGATCGGCAAGGGAGAGAAAATAACATTCTAGAATTTCCGTCGTAAGGATCGATGGATTACTTACACCACCCTGCGACCGAATGAACTCCACATAGAATGTGAATGAAGCGGATTTTAAATCTAAAATATTGTCCACACAATCCTGTACATTTAAAGCAAAGCTAACGCCAAAGATCAGAATTGAGAAAAACCTGTACTGCAAATTGCATTGGATGCTATTTTTGTAATCACACAATGAGGCATTATGCCTTGAAAAAACTTAGTTGCTCTACTTTCAGTTCCGCATATATCGAAACATGACGGATTAACAGCAGAGCAGCAATAAATAAAATATTAGTTACCGTAACTTGCACATAGCAAAAAAAACATACTCCGGAAATTTAGCTGCTCCAGCTTTATCAGTTCGGAATTCATAGTTGACAGAGAGGTACATACATTCTGAACATTTTTTCAAGAAAGCGCTTACAATATATACTCAAAAACCTTTCCGATATGTACCCTGCTTAAATGAACTCATGATTTTATATTTCTACTTAAATATTTTAGATAATCCATTCGGATATTAATAATACTTGAAATTTAAAGGAAGACAAAAATCTGAACTAAATAAAATTTAATGCTCTTAAAAGTCACCTCAAGACTCATCAGGCAATGAATCTAAGAGTCGAAATTATGGTCATGAAGTTTTGTATGTGTTGGTCGATTTTTTGTACTGTTACTTTCATCTTTTTAGCATTAAATTTTATAAATGTAGTTCCACGAAGTTACGGCTCCCTCGGACGATTTAATTCGAACTAAATAACTTAAAGACAACGCTCAGCGGTATTAATGTGGAAAATAAGCTACGGAACAATGAATGTAAATGTAAATTAGAAAAAATATCTCTTGGAGATAATTATAAAAAGAAACTTATTTACAGTTTCGCATCAAATGCTTCCATAGAGATATAGGCAGTACCGTAACTAGGGCGGGGCAAGCGGGGCATCTGCCCCCGGTGCAACTAAGTAAGGGGCGCAAATAATCAAGAGTAACTAAATCAACTAGAGAAGATAATTTTTTGAAGGAAAGGAGTCGCATATTTAGCAGTTTGCCCCAGGAGCTAAAATAGTTGGTTACGGCGCTACATATAGGTAACAACACTTTCAAGGAACATGAATTTTTTATTTAGAAACTATTGTTTTCTCCATTAAATCGAATATTATGGGATAAATGTCTTCCTAAACGTCCTTTCCCTTTAACAGAATCCCGGAAATTTTGCAGTAAAGGGTAGACAGCAGAGAAAATTCCCAGTAGAATCCCAAAATTAACGCGGACTCAACACAATCACGAACTTCATAATTTACACGAAACAATTTTCACTTTAACGGAGTGGAATTTTAATGCCCAGATTCACCGCCCCTTGCTACACGCTACTCTTGGCTCCTTGCGCCGCAATTCGTATGTCGCCCTACTCCTGCAACTCGAATCTATAAAAAGGACAAAAATTTCCGAGTTGTCACAATCAGCATCATGTAGAATTGCTGTGAAGTCCGGGAACCGGGAAGAGGTTCTAAAAATAAATAACTAGATAATCGCCATTAGTCGGGGGCGGATATGGAAACTTCCCAGAGGGAAGAGGGGGGAGGGGGTGGGGAACGGTCGCCCCCATCGCCCATACCCTCCGTTGAACCCGCCGCTGCCGAGGACCCTTAATTCCGAAAATCCCCACCTATGTCAGAATCTTTTTCCCTTGCCTTATGGGCCTAATTTTCGGAGCAGAATCAAGGAATTTTGCGAGGAATGGGTTTAAGAGAAATTTAACTTCTTATCCGGTAATATCCAATGATCCCTCCTCCCCTCCCCTCTCCCCCCAAGTAATCGTAACCACCGATGCGGCCAGCCATCCAGAAAAGTTTGCCCACCCATGCGCTAGATTGTTAAAATTCCACGATTTTCTAATCGTATAAATATAAAAGTCCTAATTCTTTTGTCACTTGGTGTATGACCCTTGTTTTAAACGTTTTAACAAACTTCCCGACTAGGTAGAGGATTTGAGATTTGGCATGATTACTTCAATCACGTATTAAAAATCAATGACGAAAAAAATCCCGAAAAAAGACCCGGATTCGAATCCAGGAGCCTTATTTCTCTCCGTTTGAACAATATAGGAAGAGATGAAATATAGCGTGCAAGCATTCTTTCTTCGCAATTTTAAAGTTATTTATAATCACTGTACAAACTTGTAACTTGAACCAAGGAATTTGTTTTCCGTCGGTTTTCGAATGCGCGTCGAATCAGTCCAAAACTACGTAATCCTAATCGGACTGGAATTAATTGATTATACTTATTTACAATTTCATTCATTGATTAGTGTTGGAACATATTTACAATTGCGATAACATTGTTATTGATTGATTAAAAATATTGTTTTATCTAAGAGAAATTCTAGCCCGTTTTTAACGATATTTTTTAGCTAGTATCTCATTATAGGTTTGGAAATCTTTTTTCTTTCACCGTTTCACTCTCATGTCGCGCTCGCGTTGCTCCATAAAACACGTGACGATTTATGAGAGAGAGAAAGAAATTTCGTTTCCTAAATCAAATTATGGGGGGGGGGAATGTTTGAGGGTGGTTTGGAAGACGAGGGAAGGATAACGCGAGGAAAAGGTGAAGAAACTGGTCCTATTTTCATGGTTTGGCATCTGAGTTAATGGAGGAAGAAAGGGAAAACTGCTGAGAGGGGAAGGGAGATATATTAGGCAGATTTGTAAAAAGAAATTTTGAAAATAATTAGTTTCACGTAGCTAATAGAAGATATGAACTGGGCGTCAATAGATGAACGCAGATTACAGGCTAGGCTTAAGCTGATAGAGAAGTACATGTCTGGGTAACTAGCAAAAGAGGTTATAGATCTTATCAAGAACCAAACATACATCGTTCTACCCCAGAACGATTATGGATTACAATAAGAAAACGATTAATGGGAACTGCTAGGCACGTTTGGTGTTGCACCCTCTGCCATCCACCATTAAGATGACGGGTATAATGATGATGTAGATGTAAGGGAAGTCGCACAAAACATCTCACTTTTGGAATATCGTAGCCCCAAACCACCTACATTTATAAAGGAAGATTACTAGGGGAGGAATTTAGGATATGCGGTAGGGACCGACCGTGGTTCGGTAGAAAGGTTGACCGACTTTTCTGACAGTTATTCACTTCAGTCTTTTCTCTCTGTGTGCGTGTCTATTCACTTAACAGCTCAACTTAAAAGTCATTTAAACTTTTATTATTGTATTTTTGAAGAATTTATTAATTTTTACCCTAAGAAACAACAACCCAAACCCAGCCTAATAATAATAACTTCAATGCAATAAAAATATTTAAAAATTTAAATAATTAATTTTTCACATGAACATTTATTTTCGCTGTAGGTATATCCTTCGAAATTAAAACTGCATGGCTGAGCGGTGCACCACTGTAATCTGTCCCTCATTAACACCCTTCAGGCTCAAAGAATGTGAGATGTTTCGGGCAGTGCTGAACGTGGGCTGTTTTCGACTATGGCGATTTTGGTGTATGATAAAGGATGTGAGCAGTTTCGGACAACGCTACTAGGAGAGGGCAATGGGGACATTCAATGGGAAGGGCGATCGCTCCTACTACCCCATCTAGATCCTCCACTACTCTGTCAATTGGTTGATGTTTATTTGTTAAACTAGTGGTTCTCAACCCTTTATCTGTCGTGCACCATTTTCCCTGTAGCGATGTGCCACTTAATTTTTGGCGAGCAATAAACGTATATGTAATAATAATAATAATAATAATAAATCCTACCTTTTATTCACAAACAAATCTGATATAGCGATGTAAAACGTAATGAAATTTTATTATCATCATTTTCAGTAGCCGATATATATATATATATATATATATATATATATATATATATATATATATATATATATATATATATATTGCGGAAAAATGAAATGTTGACATAAATATAAAGCAAAATCCGTCACTTATGAGATGCAGATGCGCCAAAAATGGCGCATACGCCATAGGATGAGCACCCCTGTGGTAAGCCGTGCCCTCTACATTCTCCTATTCTTTGCAACCTTCTTCAATTCTTCTCAGTTATTTTTCCCTATAAAGTCGTCCATCGGCTGAATCCTTCTCCTTCAGCTTTTGCCTTCAAGTTTCCCTTCAATCGGATCTTTAATCGTTGAATCCCTCCTAGGTAAATGTCCAATTCTGTTCGCTTCCAACTTTATAATGATTTGCGTAATCAATTTCTCCTATCTTATGCTTCTTTGTCCATCCTCATTTTTACTCTATCCGTCCACTTTATTTTCTTTTTTATTTTTGAAATTTCGTTCAGAAACTAGGGGTTCTGTATAATCCCGCATAACCCCCTCATTTCCTTCCCTGTTTGCATTCAATATTCCCGTCTCCAGCGCATTATAATTATACACAAATTCGGCATAACCTCGTCAGAATCGTTTGAAGTGTTTTTGTTCTATTTATATTATAGATTAAACAAAAACACTATAGGCTTCCATATAAGGGATTTGTTGAAAACGATTTTTTAAATTTAATTTTAAATATATATTACAAAAATAAATGGATATGTATGTGTAGCGGTTATACTTCCTTAACGTAAAAATATTACCATAATTTTCTCTCTATAACTGGGAAACATTAAAGGCGATATTTATGTCTCGTCCAATGAGCTCAAAAACGTTTATTTTTTATGACCCACCCTCGTTAAATTTTTATGAAGGAGCAGCGAGCGCCAAGGGCGATTATGACGAACGTCGAAAATGAAACCAAAATTTTTAAGCAAACGAAGGAAAAAAAAGCGTGACGTTTTTCTCGTGATATATAATGTTGAAAGAGAAAGGTTATCGATATTTCTAGCATGATGAGTTCTTAATTGTTATATGTTAATGGGCAGCAGCCTTCAGATAATTGACGTACGCAAAGATATATTTAAACGACGCCTCTTAGAGTCCCAACTGTTTAACAAGAGGGGAAAGACGCGCGCTGCATATGTGCACACATGCAAGGCAGAGGCTTTCTTTATAAATTATTTAATAATATTAAATAATTAATTCTAAAACTCTTCTTAGAAGCTTTTTTGATACGATTGATATTTTTTTTACGAGATGTGACGGCAAGTTTATTTTATGTTCATAGAAAGATGGCACTTATGCTTGGGTAAAAGTGAAACCCATGCTTGGGTTATGTGAACCATTTATATCATTTTCTTATTACCGTTTGCTCAAAAATTACTTAATACCAAACATTATGAAAATCCATTCAATACTTTCGGACATGAAACATGCAGACAGACGGACACAACCTGATCGTAAGGCGTTCATTTTTTTCAATTTTCGTGAATGACGTATACTTATCGAAATCTAAAAAGTTTTTGCTTAAAAATCGTATCATTAGATAAATAACTCTAGCTTGCGAATTACCTAGTTCTCACAATCAGACTTTGGAGCGGAAGTCTAAACTGTTAGATAAAATGCTTTAAGCCAGGGCTATTCGACCACCTCATCCCCTTCCCTGTGCGCACCCTCAATGGACACCAATTTCTCTTACCCCTTCCGCACACACAAAAAGCAATAAAAATACCGATACAGGTGTTTTTTACTTTGTCTACTTTAATATCTAAATTATAGTTCGCTGCAAAATTGGAGGCACCGGAGAGATTGTTAAATATTAGGTTGTTAATTGTCTAAACTGATTGTTGCTATGCTTTCTGGTTCTTTTGTGGTATAGTTCTTGGATTTTGTCCTATTCCTCGTTTACTCGATCTCTTTTAGTCCTATTGCTCTCTTTCACTTTTCACTCGTCCGCCCCATTCCATCAATCACGTAATTCCCCTGTTATTTGTTACTCTTTGATTCTCTCTCTCAAACATGTCGAAGGAACGAGGTAAAACGGAGGCTACCGTGCGCGCCGAAGGCACTCAGTACGATGAAACCGAGATGGTTCCCCAGTTTTCCGATTGCGTAAGAGTTTCTAACCAGCTGTTACTCGAAATTCCCCCCTTCCAGGAATCTACCTCCGAGAATTGGTTCACTTTTATATCCGCGGTGTCCGATGTATTGTCTTTGTCACTTATTCCGGAACACTACTTGCTGATATTACTTTTGTCTAAACTTCCGGCCAATTGTCGCCAGTTTTGGTTGTCGGTAGTTAATCAAAAGGTGCCCTGGGAGAAGATAATACCGAAAGTATGGGAAACTTTCGTCTCTAATAGGGAATTAGAACGACTCGTCACTACTAAGGTGAAAAGATTCCAACTCCCCCACGAATCTCCTCGCGATTTTCTTTATTCCGTGCGAGGTGCGCTGGGAAAATCGTATTCAGTTAAGGAGTTTATTGAATTGATATTGGAAGGTTTAAGTCCCATCGCCCAAGCTACTTTAACTTTCGCTAAACGGCCTCAAACCCTACAGGAGCTGGAATCCCTGATGACTCATGCGGCCAAGGCCATGATGAATCGAGCGGAGTTCGCTGCGATTCACTCCCCGTCAAATTCCCAGATCTCACTCCCTTCCCCCGCTCTGCCCCTAATATCACCGCCTCATGTCACCTTTTCTTTCTGTCATAAGCTTGGACATTCCTCCCGTAACTGTCGGAGAAGAAGAGAGAGAGAAGATCGTCCCGCGAGGCTACGAGCAAATTATCCGGCTATTTTGAATGCCAACTTCGCCGAATATCTACAATTGCCATTTGTATATTGCGAAGTTCATACCGCAAAGATTAAAGCATTGCTAGATACCGGTTCTTCCCTGTCGCTGCTCAACTACGACACCTGGCAGAAAATTCCTCGTCGTGGACGTCTTCAGCGATGCAATATCAAATGTCGTAACGTCACCAGTCTTCCTCTCGTTCTGACGAGATGCATCAATTTAAGAATTCGCCTAAAAAATCTTTCGTGGAGGCATACATTTTACTTGTGCGAATTGCCCGCACAAATTATATTAGGCCAGGATTTCATAAGACGAACGCGAATGATCCTTTACCATAATGCGTTCTCTTTCGAATGCCGCCCGGATCACAAACATTTCTTTAACGGCAATTCTGATACGCCGTCGGCTTCCCCCATTATTCCTTTGCGATCAGCTGATAACGATCTACGCCAGAATATGGCTCCCGTTGGAAACCGAGTTCATTTCTCGGGGAAAAAGGCTCCTCCTCCAGGTGAAGATGATTCCACCGTATTATCCCGGGAAATTCAAAGTCTCGTCGATGCCTATTCCGACGTCATCTCCCCCCATCTCGGCCAGACCAACGTAGTAACCTACGAAATAGAACTACTTGATTTTACCCCGGTCAGATCACACCCCTACCAGTATTCTCCACCCAAGACGGCGATGATGAAAAAACATGTTAATAAACTGCTAAATGAAGGAATCATCCAGCCATCCTCTTCAAATTGGGGTTCGCCAGCCTTTCTTATACCGAAGAAGGATGGATCAGAGCGATTAGTGGTCGATTATCGCAAACTGAATAAACAAGTGAAGGCAGACAACTTCCCCACTCCTTCAATAGAACATGCTCTGCAATATTTGGGATCTGCTAAATATTTTACAATACTTGATTTGAATTCTGCTTTCCACCAGATTCCCTTAACTCCGATCTCCAAGCAATATACTGCCTTTATTACATCTTTTGGCCTCTATCAGTATAATCGCCTTCCCTTCGGCTTGACAACGTCTCCTCAAGTATTTTCTAGGCTGATTGACAAGGTATTAGGTGATTTAAAATATGGCTGTGTATATCCCTATATTGATGACCTGTGTATTTATTCCAAGAACCTCCAAGAGCACATCCAACATGTCAGGCTGGTGCTGGAAAAATTGAGAGCAGCTGGACTTACCGTCCATCCAGAGAAGATGAAACTGGCCCAGAAAACTATTACCTTTCTCGGACATCGGATCTCAAATGGCGAACTTACGACTGATCCGGAGAGAACCCGAGCATTATCCAGTTTCCCTGTTCCAAAGTCAGTTAAGGAGGTCTCACGTTTCCTTGGTATGTGTGGTTTCTATTCCAAATTTATTCCAAGCTATGCGGAAATTTCGTCACCGCTCAATGCCCTCCGAAGGAAAGATGCCATTTTCCAATGGACCAACTCCCATCAAAATGCTTTTCTCAAACTCAAACAATGTCTTTCTTCCCCCCCTGTACTTCATCTTCCTAACTTTGAGGAAGAATTTCATTTATTTGTGGATGCTAGCCAAGTCGCACTTGGTGCAGTCCTTAATCAACAGGTTAATGGCAAATTTAAGCCTGTTGCCTATGCTAGTAGGACTTGAACCGATTATGAGCAGAAGCTCCCCTCCTACGAGCTCGAATGTCTTGCCTGCTGTTGGGCCACGGATAAATTTCGGTCATATCTTCAACCAAAACCCTTCCATTTGTATACTGACAATGGGGCGATTACGTGGCTGTTTAAACATCCTAAGCAGTTAGGGAAAATTGGTAGAATGGTTTTAAAATTGTCGTCCTTCCGCTTTGCTATTCACCATGTTCCCAGTTCCAAAAATAGGGTGGCTGATTGTTTGTCTAGGGTGAACCATCAATCAAGGGAGAAACCCATTCATTGTTCGATGCTCCTCCATAGAATCCCATTATCATTCACTAATATTCGTGAGCATCAGACATCTGACCCAGAATTGAAACAGCTGATCAACTCAGTTAGACGGGGACGCCCCCATCCAAACTATTTTCTCAAGGATGATTTGTTGTATTATGGTACCACTAGACTGAAGAAGGGACGTGTAGTGGTTCCCCAGGCCCTGAGATCCATGTTGTTTGAATATTTCCATCGTTTGCCCACCGCTGGACACATGGGGGTGGCTAAAACTTGTGAAAGAATATGTAGAGAATTTTGGTGGAAAAATATGAGGCAAGAAATAACGCAGATGGTCAGACGTTGTCACGACTGCCAAACCTGCAAACCTAGGAACACCTTTCCTCCTGGTGAGATGTCTTCCTCACCATCCATTTATCCATGGGAAAAGGTGTATATAGATTTCATTGGTCCCTTGCCTAGAAGTCGCAGTGGCAGCACTTGTGCCCTGACTATAATAGATGGCTTTACTAAATTTACTTTTATTGAACCTCTGCGTTCTCCCTTGGCTTCTCAAGTGGTTTCTGTCTTGTTTAACAAAATATTTCCTAAATTTGGTTATCCTAAATATATTGTTTCTGATAATGGTTCCCAATTTCGTTCCACTGCATTCTCTGATATGTGTTTTAAATATGGTATTAAGCAAATTTTCACAGCCCCCTACTATCCTCAGCCTAATCAAGCTGAACGTGTCCACCGTAACCTAAAATATGCCTTAACCATCTTGTCACAGAATGACCACCGGAAATGGGATGAATTCTTACCCAGCTTAACCTTTGCTTTTAATTCTGCTAAACATAGCAGCACGGGCTATACTCCAGCAAGGATATTTATGGGCAGAGAGCTTCCTCATCCCTTGACCAATTTCTGGAGAATTCCTCCTCAGGCTCTGGCTGAGGACCTAACTCCCTCTGAGAGGCATTCCTTGTGGCAACAAGTGCTCAATAATCTCAAGGCGACCAGACGTAGGCAGGCACTTGCTTTTGATAAAAGCCATACTGGGAACCCATTTAAAATCGGTGATTTAGTGTTATATAGAAGGTTTCCTACTAGTTCCAAGATGCTCAATAGAACTGCTAAGTTAACCCCTCAGTGGGCCGGCCCTTCACCTATCGATGATTCTCTTCGAGGACATCTGTTGGGGCAGTTTGATACTAGCTTGGCTAGTTCCCGTCCCACCAAGGGAAACATCCGTGTTCAGAAACGAGAGAAAATGTTCTGCTACGATAGTTCAGAGGTAGAATATCCGCCCGGCAAGTGGAAGACCCGGGTTCAATTCCCGGTCATAGCAGACTTTTTTCTCGTTTCAAAAATTGTTCCAACCTATCAAAAGGTTCATATCTCCCGTAACAGCTGTTCTTCAGCTATCCCCAAATAAGGAGAGAATTGTAAATATCTCTCAACTTAAACTTTATTGTACTTAATTTGTTGTATATGTATCTAGTCTTGGCGTAGAGGTAGCGAACTCATCGCCCGGTGATTCTGATCATCGCAACCAGCCCCCAGATGCAAATCGGGTAAAACATATTGAAAAAAACTTATTCGGCCATGTGCCAAGAAAATCGCTGTTTAGCGTACAATATACCAGGCATCATAGATGGTATTCTGGACATCTATGAAGGTCAACATGGCTCAAAAAAAACACAACCTAACCTAGCCATGTTTCTTTTTTTTGGTAATAATTACCAGTTTTGTAGACTAACCCCAATTGGGCTAAGGATACATTTAAAATGTCTATATGTACCTTATGTATTAGGAAGTATACCACAATTTATTGTAATACCATATTATAAGTTAGTTTAATTGAAACCATGTTTAGGTTAAGAATTTAAATATCATAGTATGAAGGGATTTATGTACTATGTCTACCCTATTAAGATACCACACTACAGGTTAATTTGAATATTATGTCGTTAATGAATTTAATATCAGTGATAATATTATGCATACTGTGAAGGAACTTAACTATTGGGGCCAATTTAATAATATACCACAGTCATGTTAATTTGAATATAATATTGTTAATGATTTGAATATTACCTTGTTAATGTGCTTAAATATGATATGATGAAGGGACTCACATGGCCAAATCAATTGAAATATTACACTGTTAATTAATAGAGATATTATGCCTGGATTAAGCAATGCCCTGCCTAATAATCATTTTTTCAAATGCTTAATAACAGTATGATTACTAGTTGCCCTTGCCTAAGAATTAATGTTTATGCTATGATGTATAATATTTCCAAGAAGGAAATGCTCCGGAAAGTTTGCTTTTGTTATGTCATGAAATTCTATTTCTGTTATGTTATCAATGACATACAATCTATTCTCACTTTATCCCTGCGGCAAGGATGGGTATCAATTTTGTTTCCTTAAGCCACGATAGTTGGCATATTGTAATTATGATTATTTATTATTTTGAGGGAGATATTCCTACATGTTATTGAGTTTTCGGCTTGGCAAGATGCCGACATGATATGCCAAGTGCATCATCCCTATGTACCCCCAAAGTGATTATCCTGGAAAAAACTACATTCCAATGGACAAGTGCTTTCCCGACTAGCTTCATCACGGCGAACCAGTGGACTTCTTCAGAGAACTTTAGCCGTGACAGTAGCTCGAACCCTGATTGCCAGAGCATGCAATCCACCACGTGTAATATTCCAATTTTAAGTGTCTTGACAAATAAGTGTTCAATAATAATAATAAACTATCTTGAAAGAGACAACGAAGGAGTGTGTTCTGTGCTTCATTCATGATCCGGGAACGGTGCAGGGAATAAGGTGACTTAGAAACTTACCCTCCCCAACCCATTGAAACTTTTATTGGTCCCGTTTTCATCATTTTTCCCAGGGAGGATGTGGCGATTTTTTCCTAAAAACTTTACACGCACCACCCGCTGAAAATCGCCGGTGTCGTGGCTACTTTGTAGCCGAAATGTGCATCAATGTTTTGCGTAAAGTGGTGCGTAAAAACAACAGAAACGTTGGAGAAACGCATAGCTAATCTCTGGCTGGGTTGAGGATAAAATAAATTGCTGGTGTAGGATATCCGTAGGATGAATGCCACTTATTAGAGTTAGAAAATTTTTACCTCTGGCCAGCCAGATTCATGAATCAAATATGCGACTCGTACAAACCTGTATCGTCAAAGAAATATGGGCCGGAGAGTTTAGCTGGGATGGTTCTTTACTAGTGAAGCGATAGTAGCGGAACACCTCATGGGCATTTCTCGGCTGTCTATCGCGTCTTTCATCTCTCGATCCGCTCGAGGAATTTTGATTTAATTTAATATGAGAGATCCTCATTAAAATTCATCGTCCAAATATGAATTTTGGCTCTGTCAGTCAATTAGAACTTTTACTTTACGTAATGGCTTAAATAAAATTTCACTCATATCTTGTCCATTGCCATCAGAATCCGTCAAATGTGGGAGTGCCGGTGGTGTAGTGATTAGGACGCTGGCTGCTACTCGCCTGCTGCTCGAAAAGGCAGCGGGCACGAATCCCGCGCAATTAGGATTTTTCCGAGGTCGCCTGGCCCCCTGTTTGTGCGATTTGAGGAAACCGCGCGAATTCAGCGTTCCGTCCTTCGGAAGGGAGGTTAAACAGTTGCCCTCCCCTTGGAGCTTTCCGTAAAGAGTAGGCTAATGCCGGCACCGGGATTCCCTCCTCTCTTCTGTGTGTACATATCCAGTTGATGACAGTGCAAAATGACCATAGCCGTCGACGCACTTAAAAAAATCAATTACTACTACCACTCCGTCAAATGTTGTTCGTTATAGACGTTATCGATATTCGTTTTTTGCCAATGAAAATTAGAGATCAAAATAAGAAAACGAAGCTTATAGCGTCAGAACGGTTTGGTGCATTGCCCCTTCTGCCCCCCATCAAGGCAGTTAACTGGAGGGCGTGTAGCTGTAATTCTTATTCAGACGTTAAGGATCAATTGAGTTTAGTAATTAAATAAAATATTTAACAAAACGTTAAGGACTTATTATTGTAATAAAAAGGAGAGAATACATTTTTGTTCGAGTCACAAAAATGTGGAATGGTTTCTTAATTTAAAAAAATTACCAAATTTTATTGTAGAAAAAAATTTATCACTTAAGAGTGGAATGGCCCAATACATCTACATTAAATTTTGTTAATTCTTGAAATTAAGAGATCATTAAACTTTTAATTGATTAATTTTTTAAACAAAACTTGGTACGTTCTTGAAATTAAGAAACCGTTCAACATTTTTGTGTCTCAGAAAAAAAATTATTTTACCCTTTTAGTGTGACTAAAATTGTAATTTTTAATTGTTTTATCCTATATTCTTTTAGTTGCAGAACTAAAAAGATATTATTAAAAATTGCATGTATGTCATACTAGTAATACTCAAATTATTTTTTAAATTTGGCAAGTCGCTTCAGTTATCACTGAGAATTTGAAATTCATGCGTTTAGAAAATTCCAGAAACTTCGTAAACAGGTTCTAGATTTTCCAAAAAAATTCTGGTTATTCATGAATATTCCAAAAAATTTACGAAAATAATAGAAAACGTTTTCACTAAGTATATTTACCAAAAAGAGCTTTCGAATAAATTGTAGAATTTTTCTGTCAAATTCTTTCTTATAACTATTAGGTAATATTTCTCTCATTCGTTCGTTTCTCATCCCTTCTACACCTTCAATCCTCTCTCCTACTTCCTCTCCTCTTCCTCCTTGCTTCTCACACCATCCTCCGTCATCACATACATTCAAACTAAAAAATATGGAGAATTTGAAATTTTGAGTACATGTATAGTCATCAATGTTCATCACACAGTTAACCAAGAGTAAAGGTCATTTAATAATGATAAAAGCTGTTTAAAAATGAACCATGGGGATTAAAAGCGCAATAATGCCCGATTCGATCTTTTTTGCATGTTCATTTCAGTCTTGCATAACCATATTGAATTCGTTAATCTGTTCGACGACAACAGCGGTAAATTTATTTCAAGGGCGTTTCCGCCCTCGCCCTTTTATTCTTACCTTCTTCTGAAGAATACGTTTATCTGAGATGGGGGGACGGAACGTCGAGAAAATCAGTATCTTAATCCATTAACAACCTTTTGCTGAAACTAGGGCAACTCTGAAAATCTCCGATAAGCGTATGCGATATCCTGCGCGATTCAGCAGATGCGAGAGACACGTTATCGTACGCCGAGGGCCCGTGGCAGCCTTTAACCCCGGTTTCACCGCCGAAAGGGCGTATTTCATTCTAAGATACGTCGATGGACATTAATTGGTTATTATGGAGTGAAATACTTTCATTATTTGCCATAATTCACGTTAGGTTCTGGATGGTTGGGATCAAGCAAAATTAATATATTTTAATCTTGCTCTTCTAATGATGGCGCTTGTTTTGTTCTTTATAAATGTGTGGTCTTTTCCTGCTTTAATTTACCTTTCCACTGCGAAATTAAACTACGAGCCCTGCCAAATGCATGATAATTCGGTGAGCGGAATTGCGCCTTAACGGAAATGAGGCCGTAAATTATCACCACAAAATCGAAAATTATGAACGTAAAATTCGTTGTAGCAGAAATCTGCATCCGTGAGTTAGAAAATTGAACTCCTTGGAAGAAAATTCAGAACTACGGTACGTAGCACCACCAATTATTACTGCCTGTCTTATAATGTGAACTATAATGCATTATAGTAGTTAGTCCTTGCGTTTTACATATTGGAGCTCCCATTTCATTCGGAATATTACCTACTCTCAATATTCGACATTCATTATATATGTTAAATATGTTTTTTATTTAAAAGTGTGGCTCCATTACTTATTTGGATGAAATTTGGTGAAATTCGCGGAAATTCGATTAATGGCCAACTTTTCGAGGACGCCTTCCTTTCCGTTAGTTGGAGAATGAGAAAGTAACAAAGTTTTTTCCCCTCGCAATAATTCGACATGCTTCGCTCGCGCATATCATCGGGTTATATAATCCCACACATTTTCATCTCTAAAATTAAAAAGGAAATAATCTTAAAAATATGGACGGACACTAAGAATGATTATTTTAAATTCACTCTCGCAGAGCTCAGTATCATGGCATCGCGACCTTGTCCCACATGCGCTGAATTTCTCCCTGAGCCCGATTTAATCATGCTTTTTTTAGCGCTCGTTTTTATCGCGAAAAAACATAGTCTCGATCGGTTGGATGGTTGCGTGCGGTGGTAATTGGGAACGTTCTTTTTTTTAAATTCAGTCCATTACGAACGGCTACCAAACGGCTACCAATCTGCATGGTTGGTATTGCCTCATCACATTCCGATAATGACTCCAATAGCCTTCAACGGTTTTGTGAGTCAGTTGCTCACTCTACTACAAAGCGGCGAACGCCAAATGTATAATTCGTCGATATTAATTTTCAATGAAAACTGGTTCGACGATCACTGCGGAAGATGGACACTATGTAGAACGCAGTTAATATTAATCCCCAAATTAAACTTAGGATTTTTTGCGGTGGTCTCTCCGATTCGTCGTACCCTAGGGCAGTGGTGGCGAACCTTTTCTAGCACGCGTGCCAAAATTACCTTAATAAGAAAAAATTTGCCTATTGGCGTGCCAGTACATATCACAACAAATTTGTGTATATTCGTATAATATAGTGCATAGTATGTCTTTTTACACACAGGAAGACATATATACTAAATGATTCAAATGATATATCGACAACAAAGTAAGAAATATAGTTTTTTTCATGTTTATCGAATTCTTTGTACGAATCCCGCATCTTCAAGACTTGACAAATAATATTAAACGCTAACGAAAATAGGTTGCATTAGTGGATAACGTTAACGGAGTTATCTTTGGTGGAGGTGGCACTCTCTTAGAAGAAACAAATTAGGTATCTCATGAAAAATCGTTATAAGTAAAAATGATTTAATAAATGACGTCAATTAAGTAATGAGGAAAATGAATGACATGAGCGGAGTGATCCAAGGCATCAACTTCCGTTTGACAAATTCCAATTAAAAACTTATCAGATGTTAACGATATACTAATAAAAATGTCAAATAGTAAATTCACTGCTGATGCCAGGGGCAGATTGGGCCGCCGACGAATAATCATAACATAACCGTATACGAAGCCACTTTTTCGCATCGTCTTAATACCTACATTTATTAGATTTCTGGGTTAATATTCGTATGTCGCTGTGTTAGCGAGTGGAACATTTTATTTCGTTTTCCATTTTGTGGCGTGCCAACGAAAATAGTTCCGCGTGCCATAGGTTCGCCATCACTGCCCTAGGGGAATGCCCTGGCCATATCATATCCTCACAAAAATAATAGAGCCTGGCACAATGCCTCCTCAAAATGTAATATATATATATATATATATATATATATATATATATATATATATATATATATAAGGCTTAGTGATAATGATTTTGAAAGTTTGCAACGCGAAATCTCCAAATCTACAGGGCCAATTTTCACAAAACTTTCACTGAAAGATTAAGCGAAATCTCGAAGAGGTTTTAGGCTTAATTTTATTCTTCTAACGTAAGCCGTTAAAAGATATGGCGATTTTTCGAGAACACCCATTTTCTTACGTTCGGCGGGTGGTGGGATGGGTGAGTGAAAGAGGGGTGGGTATAATCCCGAATCGCACACGGGCAACGCCGGGTCACACAGCTAGTATCGTATAAACGTATATAATTGATCCTAGTCACTACTTTTGCTTAGTCTTTAGCACTATTTAGTTCCAGTTTTGAAGAGTATCGCAGAATTTTTTCCTTCCATATCAAATCTATAAAATAAATACGAAAGAGAAACATAAAATATAAAACTTAATAAATTTTTGGATAAATGCCTGCTACTCGTAAGGGCAGCGGTCACGAATCCTGCGCAAGTAGGATTTTTTCCGAGGTCGCCCGGCCCCCTGTTTGGGCGGTTTGAGGAGACCGCGCAAATTCAGCGTTCCGTACTTCTGAAGGGACGTTAAGCAGTTGGCCCCCTGGTGCTTTTCGTAAAGAGTAGGCTAATGCCGGCACCGGGTTTCCCTCCTCCATTCTGTGCGTGTGTCCAGTTGATGACAGTGCAAAATGACCATAGCCGTCGACGCACTTAAAAAAATCAATTACTACAATTACTTGGATAAATCCTTAAAAAAGGATTCAAATCTGCCATCCACACATCATTATAAATATTCAGCCCAAGAATTTCGCACTTCAAAAATTATTTTGTCGCTGTAATCAATGAAAAGACGATAAATAAAATTTGAAATTGGACTGACTGAAAAGCAATGTGATGTCTCGCTTATTCTGTCATAGCTGACTATGACTTATCTCCTGTCAATCGAAAAAAATGTTTAGCGAAGAATTAGCAAGAGTAACGAGAGAAACGTAAAATAGCGAGCGGCCGAAAGATTTTCCCCTCTTTCTCTAGTCTAATGTTATTAAGTATTCCACATAGTCACAAGAATGTGCATCGGATACTCTATATATTTTTTCAATATCCCCGAGTCATTTTATAATAAATGAAGGAAATCTTGATTTTCGGAAATCGTTTTATAAATATTAATGACGCAATTTGATGAAAAGATTTTTATAATGAATTTTCGTATTACTTCTGTATAACTATAGATGACAACTGCTTACTCGAATATTCGATTCCTCAGTATGTTACACATATTATATTATTATTTTTATATAAATATTTTATTATTCAAACCATTAATGTAGTTTGGTATAGGTACAAGTCTTTTACTTAAAATTATACCATTTTATTTGTATTATTTCCTGTGTAGAATTATAATTATTACTTCAAGAGGTTATTTCATTGCTAGTTTATTGGGAAGTAGTTCTTACATTTTAATTTTATCATAGCGTAGAATAAAATGTAGAGGCGTTACTAGAGAGGTCGTGTGTTCTAATGCTGTCCAGTGCACGGCTATATGTGATCTTCTTTGCTATCGTCAATAGGCTCATTGTAAAAAGGTTGGTAAAGAACGTATAAGACATTTCATTAAATAAAAAATTATGAAAACTCATGAATATTTCTTGAAATCAATCATTTATCATTGTTAAAAGGTACTGTTTCACTGAAGTCACCTCAAATTAATAATTCGGCAATGAAAGGGTTATGTGACTTGGAAACCTAGGCATCCGATATTAGCAAAATAAAGCGTCTAAGTTTTGATTATCGTTTGAGTGGTGAACTGAACCAACTTTTGGTCAACCCTGTGTATACAAAACCCAGACTGACCTATCTAGAACACTTTACGGGAATATAAAGGAAATTATTTCTTGAAAACCGCAACAAATATGATGGCAAAAATTAGATTATTGTAGTACATATATCTATTATAAATAGCTGATTACGGAGGATATATTATATATAATGACATAAAACCTAAGGCACTTATAGATATTCCAGAGAGCTGAAATTTGGAGGGAACCTTGGTGTTGGTCCAAAACTATCAGGAAAAATCGAAAATTCCAAAATTTCCCCTTACAACGGGGTCTTTTACACCCCAAAACGTTCATTTTCAAGTCCCATTAGAAAACCATTTAAATCCGTAAAAACCTTTTTATAATTGCATTTTAAAATTACTTTTAATTAAGGTACAAACTCTCGACCTAAATTAGAAAACGGGGAAAAAGAACGAAGATTATTTTTCCTGAAAGTAGAACACGAATCCATGCCGAATTAGTCCAATTATTCTATTTTTACTGCATAAAAAACGGGATTTTATACAATTTATAACAAAGGCCCAATATTTCTGTCATGACTACGAGACAATACTTTTCTTCGGGAATTTATTTTACGTGTTAATAAAACTGAACGAGAGCTTAGTGCCACGAACTGAAAAGTAGCTTAGTGTCATGACGTCACTCTAAGACCGTGAAATTTAAAAGCTAAAGGACGACTCCAGGCACTCCAACATTTGAGTTTTTCCTGTGTAAATAGCATTGCGGAATATTTGGCAATTAATTTACGGTAATTCTCATAAAGTAGGAGGAATGAAATTTTATGTGGTGGTTATGGGGCACCAATGCTTGCAGTATGCAAGCACCGATTACTAGTACCTATATAAGAATACAAAATGAATATAATAGATCAATAAATACAATTTTATCGAGAACAAAATTAAATCACAGACGCGGAAGGAAATGTATCCACGATAAACGACGGTTGGAGGATTTTTTTAATTAACAGCAATTCTGTGGAAGGATATTATAGATGAAGAACGAATGGAATATTAGGGAGGCAAAATTACATATTCCGAAGCTGGTGTGAAATTTTACGAACAGAGCAACTGAACTGCAACACGATCGATATCTTCCAATCATTTTCTTTTATGATAGGCAATTACGTTAAAAGCGTAATATTGGTCTCGTTTGGAATATCGCATAAGATGACAATAAAAATTTGAACAGCAAATTTTTTCATTAAATTTTCACTGAATGCTTGTGTAGCGAATGTAATTCACTTTGAAGCTAATGTAATAATATTAAAATGGCCAACCCAGTCGCTTACTTTTTTTCTGGTCCCGAGAATCAACCTTTCAATTTCTCTGACACAAGCCAAAGGGTGAGCTATATTATTCATTTTTAATCAGATTACTTCAGAATCGTTTCAGGGGAATCTTTTTCGCGTGTCGCGACGGAAGCGTCTCTTTCGTCGATAAATATCGCCTTAATATGGCATTTCTAAAAATAAGACTCATCCGTTTCAACGAGAGGGAGACTTCGTGCGGATCCCGCCATTATTTTTCGTAATCCTCGAAAAACGAACAATTCGTAGAACTCGTAATTCATTAAAAGGAAAAAAAGGGAAAAACTAATTAATTGGATATTAAATCCGACTGTATCGACTCCGTGGCGTCTTTTTTAGTTCAGACGGCTCGAGGCGAATTCTCGGAAGTAGGTTGTCTCATCAAGTGGAAAACGAAAATTGCGTGGGACGAGGAAGAAACATCGAGGTACGACACGAGTTGCTATGGTGACAGCTGGGATCGGGGAGTTGAAATGGCGCAGACGGTGAGATCAACATGAGTAGTGGTGTTGCCGAGCCAGACGCTACGTAGCTGATAATTATGCGACCCTGAATGAATCTGAAGATTTGATATTCAAGAACAAGCAATTTAAAAAATGTACTTGCCTTAGGTATCGCCCATAGTCACAACAAGATTAAACAAGATGATCCAAAGAGAACTTATGATGCCTACTTTACATTCATCATTTATTTAATAACTTATATTGGCTTTAAAAGCTTTTAAGTCATCGCGGATATGTAGCTCCTTGTGCTCCCAAGTTTCATAAATTAGCGTTATAAAATACTATAAATACATTCAAACAGAATATTAAATTGATCACGAGTATTTGTGCGGCAAAAATAACGCGTGTACGTATTAGAATATACCGAATCTGAGTTCAAAAATAGTTGCTGCTATGGCAGCACTCTCGTTATGAATGATAAAAACTGCAAAATCGCCTGTATTTACGCGAAATTCTAAGAAATACAATAGATAAGCAAAATTTTACGATAATAATTAAAATCTTCATTCCTTTCCTCAGAGAATAGTACAAAACTCGCTTTGATATTAAAATTCTAAGATATTTTAATGTGCAAGAGAAAATTACCCTGCAGGATGAATTTCAGATTGCCCATGTAAATGAAATGGGAAGGATAATTCCTAGAATCGAACCCGGGGCTTCAATCTTCCCAACAAAAACTATCCTCTGGAGCTCGGCTTATATAGCAAGAGATTTCCACCAAGTTTCATGAAAATCGGTCTATTGGTTCATAAGTTAATAGGGGGGACAGGCAGACAGTCAGACGCAACGGCATTCATTCACCAAAAGTATATTCTAAATGCATATTTTCTTTTAGAATCTACTTTCGGTGAATTATCTCTGAAGACGGCTGCTTTGTAGCCTAAATGCGCATATTGTTTTTAACCTGGTGGCTATTGGAGATTCCTGAGGCAAGTACATTTTTTAAATTGCTTGTTCTTGAATTTTTTCAGCTATAAGACGAGCTCGATTGTTCCCTGTTGAAGATTTGATACTTTTCATGACTGAATCATGTCACAATTGACAGTTTCGTTAGGGAGATATCAAGTGGATTTTTACCCTATTCACCGATGGAGATAGAGTTAAACCTCTCTAAACCGTACTACAGAACATTCCAAACCAAGTCACCATAATAGTGGATGGCGAGTCACCATAATAGTGGACGGCGAGGAGTGCAAACACGTCCCTAGCAAAAAAACACGACAAAAATAACTTTTATAATACTACAAATTTAATTTACAAAACTCACGATCCGGGTTTCGACACTTTGTGGTATTGTAAAAATTATTTTTATCGTGTTTTTTTTTTAAGATGAAATACCACCAAGAAAAGGCCAATGCAGTCTAGTTTACGTCCCTAGCAATTCTCATTTATCCTTTTACTAATACGATGGTTTTAGTATATAATGACTACTGTTACTGTACACACAACCTACGCCATAATTTTATTTCTTTAACAATGAGTCAATAAGGCACGGGAGAACAAGATAAAAGTGGATATGTATGATGCATAAAGCTTCTCATAAAAAGAGTTTGGTTTACCCGATTCGGGTGGGTGGGTACAAGGATAAATAAACGGCGTAATATACATTGCAAAAACTTTCTCATATACGTATATACGTTTGGTCCACTGTGTACGCTTTCAAAAGAAAACAGCTTACAATTCAAAGTAGTAGTTCAGTAGTATATTAGTAGTATATTAGTAGAATATTAGTAGTATATTAGCGTATATTTTAATGCCACTGATCGATATTTAGTATTTTTTGTGTCTTAGTTAGTACTATTTGTGACATCAGGCTGTACGATTGGATGGATTTTAATCAAAATCCTTACAGCCATTTATGAGTAAATCGATTTTTTTCAAAATATCCAAGATTAAAGTATACTTTATTGTTGCGCAATGTCGTTCATCTCTTCAGAATGTCTTTTATGAATGATACTATCGACAAATATGAGATATCATTCGATTTAGTTTACCCGTAAGGCTGTAGTAAGGTTTTGAGTGGATCGCGGCGGAGGCGGGACGTCATAGGGCTTAGGTAAGGTAGCTTAGCGTAAATTTTAATGTCACTGGACGTCATATGATGATTTTTTAGAAATATGGCTTACGCAGTATTATTTTTAACATCAGTTTCTACAGCTGGATTGATTTTAATCAAATTCTATGGAGCCATTTTTTGAGTAAATCAAATTTTCCTAAAAATCGCCAAGAATAAACTACCCTTTATTTTTGTGCAATAACATTTTTATGAAACATAGGTCTGCAAAAGATGATATATTGCATAAATACGAGATATCATTCTATTTAATGTACGCGTTTGTGCCCTAGGACGGCGAACAGACAGACAGACCACTTTTTTGGACTCGGGGACACCTAAAACGTGTACATATTTTCATCAAACTCTCGAAGTCGAATTTTTTCACGATTACAATACTTGCTCAATATACTACTTAAGTATATGAGAAAGTAAAAGGAAAGTTTTTAGTTTTTACAGACGTTTTAAAATTTATTAAATTCTTTCTTAAGCCGCCGGAACCCTGAGAACGGGAAAATCGAAACGCCACTCACGTAATATTTCCGGACTAGGGATGTTTTTCCGGATAAGTTAAAACTCCGAAACCATTCTGAATAAGAGAAATCCGGATTGGAGAGGTTCAATCTGTACATTTTCCCTGTACAACGCTTTTCACGTATTTTGCAAACTTGCAAATGAAGTTTTACTGTTTAAACATTTTCTTACACTATTTATCGCTAAATTAGCACTTGAAAATTCTCCTATTCATAGACTATGTGATTATGCCGAACGAATTTTTAACTCGACGTTAGAGCTAAGGTTCTCTGCTTTGGAATATCATTTATAACCGTGTGAGCATCACATGTTGCTATAAATGAATCTGTTTCTGGAGAAAATTGAGAGATATTTAACTAAACAAATGTGGTATTTTTATATGCAATATAATATTACATACTGACATGTTTTATAACGCATAAAAAAGCAGAAAATACAGAAAATGATAATAACAATTAATTTTTTACATAACGCGATTGTCCAGAAACTTTTTCACGGATAAAAAATGCACTGCGAAAAATCGTTGAGATGGCGCCTTAACAATGCTCTTATTATTATCAGCCAGACCAAGTTTAAATAGGAAATGTTTTCCTCCTCGAGCAAATGTTCAGTCGGTCATTTTTTTTTATTAGAGAGAGGGAAATACGAATTTGGAGGTTGTAAAATATGTGGTTAGCCGAATGAGCCGCAAGTTTGTTTTAATCCATGCTCACGACGTTACGAAAATAAGCGACAACCACAGAGATTTATTTGACATAGTAATTGCAACCCGATTCCGACACAGGAAGTTGTCGGAACGAGACTGTAGTCGCAATCATTAAGTGAGGGATCGATATCGAAGTTGTTTAAGCAACTAGATATACTTTTCCATGCAAAGGACAAACATTAGTTAACGACCACCTCTTCCCATCCCACTCTCCACACCCTTCAGCCCTTACACCCCACCTCAAAAGCAACGAGGAATACAAATATAGACCCGTGTTTTTTCCCTCCTTACCCCTCTTCGCTGTAAATATATCAGAGCAACTCCAGCTTTACACGCCCCAGGCCCGCCCACCCGCACCTCTTGGGTATTGGCGCGACAATATGGTCGCCCAGTGTCCCTTTTTCCCAGATTCTCGCGTTTTTCCTTTTGTTCGTCCCTCCAAATCCCTTTATCTTTTTCTCCTCTCTCCTCGAATCCAACCACGAGAACCTCACGTATTCCCCAGGAGGCAACCTTTCTTTTTCTCTCTCTCCCTCCCTCCACCATTGATCTTTCTCTTTATGCCTGCATGTTCAGCCTCGTTCTGTTTCCCGATGGTGTCGTTCTACTTCAAAACCGTGTGGCAATCTTGTTTTTCAAAAACCCCCATGGTTCCGAAAAGCAAAGTGACCGTCGTTCATTTTCACAACATATAATACATGGACCATTTGTTGGTAAAATATTTAAAAATACACAACGCGCAAAAGTTATCGCGCTTGTTTCTCGGAAAAAGTTGGCCGAGTGGTTTATCGGGAAAAAAAATGCCACGGTCTGCTATTATTACGAAAATTAATAATGCCTCTAAAAATTCGCGCTTCAAGTGATGTCATATATTGGCGCAATATAAATTTTGAGATATGTAATTGCAATTCAAAGAATATCATCATCATAGGTAGTCTGTCCGTAGACAGGTCCGTGATTATTCATGGTTAAACCTGGTTCTCCATATACTCCTATTTTCCGCTGTCCTCTTTATATCTTGATAACTCTCTTTCCCTTTCAGATCGTCTATCAGCTGAAACCTTTTCCTACCTCTTTCCCTTTTCCCATCTAGTTTTCCTTCTAACACGTCTTTAATCATACTCTCTCTCCTCAGGTAATGTCCAACCCAGTTAGCCTTCCTCTTTCTGATAGTCTGTATAATCATTCGCTTCTCTCCTATTCTTCGTAGCACTTCATCGTTTTTCATCCTATCTGTCCATTTTATCTTCAGCATTCTCCTCCAAGTCCACATTTCAAAGCTTTCCAAGTATTTTATGTCATTTTTCCTTAGCGTCCATGTTTCTGCCCCATACAATGCTATACTCCATACGTAGCATTTTATCAACTTCTTGCGGATATCTTCCCTTATATTCCCTGTAAGTAGTTGTTTCTTTCTCCTGAAAGCCGCTTTTGCTTTTCCTATTCTAGTTTTGATCTCATCCGTACATTTTGCCTCTCGTGTTATGATGCTTCCAAGGTATTTATATTCTGAAACTTGTTCTAATGGCTTTCCCCCAATAGTTATGTTCAGATTCTCTTCTTTACCCGATATTCGAATGACCTTGGATTTTTCTGTATTTATTTCCATACCATATTTTCTACCTGTTATCACTAGTCTATTTATCATTTTTTGTAGCTCCTCTTCCTTTCTTGCTAGAAGTACTTGATCATCTGCGTATTTTACTGTTCTTATAATCCTTCCTCCAATTTTGAAATCCCCTGTGCCTTCTAAAGCTTCTTGCATTAGACTTTCTCCATATATATTGAATAGGGTTGGCGATAGGCAGCAGCCTTGTCTTACTCCTCTACCGATATTTATTCCGCAGGTGTCCACATTCTCAAACCTGACCTTTACAACTTGATTCTCATATAGATTCCTAATCAGTCTCCTGTCTTTCCAGTCTACACCTATATCCTTTAATATCTTCATCAACTTTACCCAATTTACTCTATCAAAGGCCTTCTGCCAGTCTAAGAAACATGCGCAGATATCTTGACTGTATTCTATTGCCCTTTCTGATATGATTCTAACTACTCCTATAGCATCTCTAGTTCCTCGTCCTTTTCTGAAACCGAATTGATCTTCCCCTATTATTTCTTCTGCCTTTTTCTCCAGCCTTTTATTAAGAATCCTCGTGATGATCTTCGATGTGTGTGACAGAAGGCTTATAGTTCTGTAATCTTTACACTGCATTGCCTTTGGCTTCTTCTTTAGAGGGATCATTGTTACTTCTAGGAAATCCTGAGGCCACTCTCCCGTGTCGTAAATCTTATTAATTAATTTCGTGATCGCTTTTAGTCCTTCTGATCCTATGAATTTAAGTATCTCAGCCGGTATTCCATCGCTGCCCGTGGCTTTCCCCTTCTTAAGTTCCACTATCGCTTTTTCTACTTCGCTCTCCATAATACTTGGTCCTAAGTTATCTTCTTCAATGTTTTCCTCATTTTCCAGTTCTATTTTTGCCGCTCCTGTCTGTTTGCTGTATAATTCCTTAATGTATTCTTCCCATACCTGTGCTACAAAGAATATAACAACACACAATTATTCAAGCTATATCTTATAATCATGGGATTAATTTTTAATAGGTAAGATTTCAATCAATATCACGCCTGGAATCAGGAGCGTAACTGATTTTCTGAAGACCGCATACACCGCTCAGTATTGATTTCCTTAATAAAGCCCAATGAAAAACATTTATTCCAACCAGAAATTTTGTTCATTTGATCAAAGAATCAAGGCAATTTCTATAAAATACTTGAATCTCGTCCGTGTTGGATTATTCTCTACTAGTTTTTCAATAAATTATCTGCATTTACTGGTATAAATTTCATATATAATCTGGATTCCGATTGATCACTAAAACTGCGAAGAATTGGCGTTACTTCAGCTGCACATATTTTGTTCTTTTCAATTTGCTCTACATTCGACTGAAGCAATGTTACCTTACTATGCATGAAATGCAGAGTAATTTCATCTAATGGATTTTCAAAAAAATCTTTTAGAACTTTGGGACATTTATCTAAACTTAAAAAATATAACCTTAATGTTTTAAATAATTGAGTAACACGTTCAATGGCAGGTGTTTATGCCAACCACCTGGTTTTTGAGTAACCTAATAATTTCTTATGCTCGACTGAAGCGACCTCACAAAATTTATCTTTACTCGTTACTCTCACAGTGAAACGATTAAAATGTTAGTATATTTGTGGAAGGATTACTTCTACATCTACAGCCATTTGACTTGAGTAAAAGAAGGACAAAGGCAGAGAAATGTTCAAAAAGGAGGACATGGAAGGACAAAAGGTTTATGGAGGACAGCGATTGAAAAAGAAGGACTGTCCTTCCAAAAGGAGGACGTCTGGTCACCTTAGTTAATATCCTATTGATTGATGATTGATTGATAGCCAATTCTTGTGACAGACGTGTAACATATTTGTAAGGGCCTCGCCTACTTGCTTCATCAACACATGCAGTGTTGTTAACTGACCTCACTGCTCTGCTCCTACCGACAACACCTTCCTTATTGTTGGTCACAGCACCTGTATTTTCAAACTTCGTCAGCAACCTGTTTATCGCTTATCTGCTTGGACCTTCTCTGCACTTGAATTCATTGCGAAAATCGCGCTGCACTTGCACTGCACTACCGGTAGAATAAAAAGTCTTTACTATAAACATGCGTTTCTGTACAGTGTACCTTGTTTAAACAATGTTTCAGAATTACTTTTCCCATATCTACTGTGCAAATTAACACAGAAACCATTCCTGCACGTTGAGTATATAAAAAATATAAGCAATTTAAACTGAAGCGTCTTTTTTGGATGACCCTGTGTGATCTGTTAGGTATTTTTTTAAAACTTTATTCGGATAGAGGACAACATTTACTACAAGATAGTTTGCGAGACCACATAATTACGAGTTATGGCTTCGAAGATAGAAATTCAAGAATCGGCCAATCTTTCGATACCGTTTCATATGTATTTCCCATTAAGAACGCATTTGAAATCTCTGTGTATTCCATTTATGGAGTTTACTTTTCCATCTTGTTGTTTTCTTTGCGACAATTTTGTAGTATTTAATTAGCTGTGCTAAGTAATTTTAATTTTACAAGTAATAATTCAAATAAGAAGTACAACAGTCCTTACTTTCACAATAACTGCATACTAACAAACATTGCATAGTTACATTGGGCCTGGGCTCCTTGGGGTCAGGGCACGGGCGCGGCGGCGCACATTTGCGCCACAATATTTACACCCCTGCGCGGGATAAATTAAGAAAGAGAATGTGATTCTCCCTATAATCAATTTTTAAAAAAATAATTATAATAATGTGACACATGAACGAAATAATCCTCGGAAAAAATAATTTATAAGGTAAAATTGCATGAAAGGTGGTGGAGAGACTGTTTAATGGTTTTTGTTATTGCAATACTTACAAAATTTAGGTTTATCTGCAGATTTGTGTTAAGTGGTACGGGGATCCACGCTCAGAAAATTACTATCTCGTTAACATACCTATGTTTTGCCGTAGATCTCAAAATGGTAGACTATATCATTTCTGATTTACTGATAGGTTTGATTTTAGAAAACGATATTATTAGTATAGATGAGCGTCAGCGAGTCAACATAACAATTAAGAGGGAAAGTTGGTCACTTATCTTGAGAGTACCTTGGCTTTGAATGAAAATATTGGCGACTGAAATGAACATAAAAAATTCGAAACAGTAAACCCGGGACAAAGCCCAGGTAATTAGTTAGTAGCATATAAATATAGTGGATAGACAGAGGGGACAATTTTACATTATCCTATCGCAATCGACGTTGAAATATATTTGTTTACCCAGGAGAAGGAAAGGTCTCTGAATAAAGTTACTCCCGCGGCATGCAGCAAATTTTACATCAGTGGTCGGCAACTTGCGACTCGTGGTTCAATGAGTGACCCGCCACCACGACTTGGGGGGCCCACAAAGGTTAACATGTTCGTAAAGGTTTAAGTTCTCAAAATAAAAGAGTAATTCGATTAGTAAACCTAAATTTTATAAACATCCAGGTTTGATTTTTTTATTAAAATTTTTTTAATCGACCAATCGACTTTTCCAAAAAAACATCAAAAAAGGTTGCCTACCACAGCATTGCATGCCGCTTTTCTTCATATCTTGCGTCCTAATTGTGAGACGCACATTGCTTTTATCTCTTTTATCGGCTTTCAATAGCTTTGTACTTGAACATGAATCCGAGTCTATTGATTAAGGTTTTTAACGATAAAATCTGAAAAATATATTTTCAAACGTGATTGTGTATATCTGATTGTTAAGTACGTATTTTGTTTTATTTATCAGTGTTTTTCAAATGTGTAGCTTTCATTTATTGTTTGATAAGCAACCGAACAAAATTTCTTTTTCATATTATCGACATTTTCTTAAACGAATAGAAGCCACGGCTAGCAACGTAGGAATATCTGTCAAATGCATGTACTTTAAGAACCACAATCTTCCCTAAACGTAACAAAGCAATCAGAACGGTAAGGAATCACACGAGTCATTAGGAAGCCCGTATTTTAGTAAACCCATACTTGAGTCAAATAGGAACATGAACAAAAAAGGAATGAACCAATGGGTGATCAGAGCCTCTGAAGATGATACTTTTCAATCTAAAGTTGTATTGTTTGTACGAGGATATAAGACTGTATCAATTAAATACCTGATATGTTTTTACGTGTTGTTGTTTGTCCGTCGGTGCACAAAATTGTGAAGCAACGAAAAGAGTTGGAGAAATTACTATTTTTGCGATAGTATTTACATGCTACCCTGTAAGTCACCTATTTGGTGGATGGCAGGGTGTGCAGTGCACCAAAGGTCCCTAGTTTTCCTACGTTATCTTTTCCTATTATGTTCTCGTCGTCCTAGGGAAAAATGGTCCGTTATATCGCTCCGTTCTACAATCCATCTCGAAAATCTTATCCTCGCTGTCCTGCTTTCCGAGATACGTCGGACTTCTGATAAGACCTACTACCTTATTCGCTAGTCCCTCCGATATAAATTTTTCCAGCGGTTTAAATCTAGTCTGCAGCCTACGTTTCTCTAACGATGTCCATTTCAGATTTTCTATTAATGATGTTACTCTTCGTTTACTAACGTAATTCCTCTTTACAAATCTAGCTGCCCTGCGCTGAACCTTTTCTATCTCGTTAGTGAGTCCCTTTTCGTAAGGATCCCACACAGCTGAAGTATATTCGACCTGCGGTCTAACAAAGGATAAATAACATAATTCTTTCACTTTTTCGGAGCTGCATCGAACTATTCTTCCTATAAAGGCCAGCTTTTTGTTAGCGGCACCTATCAATCGGCGAATGTGGGTGTTCCACGAGAGATCATTATGGATCGTGACTCTTAGATATTTAACCGAGTCTGAAACTGGAATTTCTATTCCGTCCAACGAATAACTAACATCCAACGAGATATTCTTGGTTCTCCATAAATTGATGAAGCAGCTTTTCTTTTGGTTGATCTCTAACTGTCATTCCTTACACCATGCAGAAATAGCTTCTAGGTCATTTTGGAGATACTGATGGTCTTCCGCATTGCTTATTTCTCTATAAATGGAGGTGTCGTCACGAAAAGCCTAATTTTACTTCTGACTACTGAGCTGATATCGTTTATATAAATAAGAAATAATAACGGACCAATTACACTACCCTGCGGAACACCAGAGACAACCTCCACTAAGTTCGAAGATTTCCCATCTATAACAACCATCTGCTTCCTATGATTTAAAAATTCACGGATCCAACTAACGATTTTAGAATTAACGCCTAAGGTTTCTAATTTCGTTATTAACTTCCTGTGAGGTACCTTATCAAAGGCTTTCCTAAAATCTAAGAAGATGGCATCGACCTGCGTATTATTCTCTCCGCTTCTCAGTATACAATTCAAAAAAGACCTAGCTGAGTATCACAAGACCTACCCTTGCTGAAGCCGTGTTGACAATCATTTTACAATGAATTGCTATCAAGAAATAGCATTATGTTGCTAACGAGTATATGTTCGAGAATCTTACACGATATCGAAGTTAAAGAAATCGGCCTGTAATTTTCTGGGTTCTCCTTGTCACCGCCCTTATGAATTGGGGTAACGTGCGCTAACCTCCAGTCGCTAGGGACCTCGGCGCGAGAAATGGATTTCTCGAAGATTATCAGAAGAAAAGGTGCTATTTCTTCAGCTAATTCTTTTAAAACGCGAGCAGGAATTTCATCGAAGCCAGTGGCTTTGTTATGTCTGATGGAACTTAATTGCTTTGCTATTCCCACCTCAGAAAAAACTATAGCGTCCATCAGTTCCCCCCTTATTGCGGGTGCATAATGTACGCAATGGTCGCTGACGACTGTAAATGCTTTTACAAAATGACCGTTTAACAGGTTGGCTTTCTCTACGCTATCATGAATAACAGCACCCGAGTCATTACGCAGGGAAGGTATGGCAGGGCCTCTACCCTGGACCTCTCTCACATAAGACCAAAAAGGCCTTAGGGTGCTCCTTCATATAATTATTTAATACCTTATTCCGGAAGTTAGTAAAACCCTCGCGCATAGTAGTTCTCGCTTTAGCGCGGGATTCCTTATACGTCTTAACTTTAGTTGCTCTATATTCATCGGATGATGTAGACGGCATATTTTTTATTTTCGCGTGGCATATTCTCTGACGCCTAAGCGCACTCCTAACTTGCTTATTGTACCAACGTGGCTCTTTATTGTCGACCTTCGATTTAATTGGAATGTACTTATCGATACTCTCTAGCATTATATCCTTGAATAGTTTCCATGACGACTCAGCACCTGATCGTTCGGTCATATCACGGAAGCCAGGTAGTATTTCTCGTAGGCGCGACCTGAAGCTTGAAAAGTTTGCCCTAGCAAATATATAAAACTTTCTTTGAGGCTTGGGGTGCCTCTCGATTTTCAACTTACACTCTGCATATACGGCCTGATGATCACTTATCCCATCTTCAATGGTGACTTTGTTTATTCTTTCTGGGACGTTAGTTGCTAATAAATCTAATATGTTTCCCGATCGCGTTGGCTTTCTGACTAATTGAAGGAGAGAGTGCTCGCAGAATGTTTCGATTAATGCCTCACAGGATTCGCGTTCTTTACCTCTAGATTCGAAACATAGATTTTCCCAATCAATTGAGTGTAAGTTAAAGTCACCACCGACTATAACGATACCATCTTGATTTATCAGTCTAAGCTTTGATAATTGTTTCTCGAGACTTAAAATACAATCTACACCAGCGTTAGGTGTCCTGTAAAACGAGCATATGAACACCTTTTTGGAGCCATCTTTACCTATGCGGCACCAAACACTCTCGATATCCTTGTCACTTATCGGAATCTCACTGCTATCGTACTTATCGCTAACCGCTATGAAAACTCCCCCGCCCGATCTATTAGCGCGATCTTTTCTATAGACACGATAGTCTCTAGGAAATATCTCCTGACTCTGAATTTCATCCGTTAACCAACTTTCTGTGCCTATCACGACGTCGGCATGCAGACTGCGAATAACATGCTCGAACTCAGCAATTTTCCTACGGATGCTGCGACAGTTCAGTACGACGACGTTTAATTTCTCACTATCACTTCGCATGCTAATCTCACCCTTGACTTTCTCTTCCACTCTAAAACTACATGCGCTCCCACCACAATCACTCCCACGACTGTATGGCGTCGCATCAAAATTGTAATTGCGACCCGTCGCGCCCTTAACGGAACATTCTATCAATGACCTATCGCGAAATTGGTGCTGCATGTCACGCTCGGTGTATATTCTATCATTAGATAATCTTTCGGGATTCTTATTTTCTACAAATGCATCGATTATCCCCTGACCCAAAACTGACCTACACCCTGCCCTACTCTCTAGCCTAAAAAATCCCTACTGTGCTCGAGAATCCTACTCGCTACTCTCTGAGCCGATTCGGGCGTGTAGTGAACACCAGAGTGATCCAGTGGTGCCCTGCACGATTCGATATTCGGTCGTAGGTCGACGAAGTCCACTCCCAAGTCCCGACAGAAATTCCACAGCCTTCGGTTCAGACCTTCAACTCTACTCCAAACCTCAGAACCGCGGTCAATCCTAGGGACTATACTGCAGACAGTAAGCCGCACATCGGAACCCGACTCCTCTCGGACACGAGCAACCTCAGAGACCAAGTCCTTAAAAGAACTTAAAATCTCCTCGGACCCGCGCTTCGAGGCGTCGTTAGTCCCAAAATGGGCCACCACCCGCAGCCGAGAGCAACCTGTCGCCACTACCGCTTCTCTCACCGTGTTGGTCACTTGCGGCACCGTGCCTCCTGATATACATCTGGAGAAGACCCGCTCTTCAACTCCCTCCCGGCGGGCACTGGATAACAGGGGTGCCATTACACGCCGAACGTTAGAGCTACCTAACACTAACAACCCTCCCTTCCCAACCCGACTCCCCTTGGGCCCGGCCTCCATCGAAGAGACGGGAGTGGGTACGGGCGCAATGGCCGTGGAGTCGTCCTCCGACAACACCTCGAACCTATTACTGACAGGAAGCGAGTCAGCCGAAGCATTCCCAACTCCCTGCCTCCGCAGCACCACCCCACGATCTCCCCGAGTGGACACCACTCTCCACTCATCGGATTTCCCAGCCCGAGGACCCTCAGCCCGCGGTAAGGAGTCAGAGTCAACCCCGATCACTCTACCGGCTGCCGCACCCAGGCGAACCCGGGCCGCCAATTTGGCGCGGCGAGCTTTCAGGGATGACCCCGCACCCCCCACACGAACCAAGGCTGCCTCGGACCTTTCCACCCTCTGAAGGAGGTCCGCAACCACCCTCTCCAGCTCCGTGATTCGAGCCCTCATGGCCTCGCAACCAGCGGCGCACAAGAAGGAGGAAACGGGAGTCCTCGGTGAAGCCATCCTAAACTTACCTAATTTATAAGCCACGTTTCGGACATGGTAATAGCATGTAGATCGTTGGGCGGGAGTAATGAGCGTAGTTCGTCGAAATGAGGGACAAGGCTTTGGGCGTTAAGATAGATAAGTTGGAAGGATCGGGGAAAAGGTTTAAGTTCTTCTGTAAGAAGACAATGTGTTGGAACTGGGATGGGTCGGGGAAAGCCATTATGGGAAGGAGGCGGACGGTTGGTGGTAAGATGAGGAGTGTGATAATGAGTTCGTCTGTGGATGCTTGGTCTGACCAGTGGGAAAAATTCAGGGGCGTTAGGGTTTAGGTATGGCACCCTGCAGTGTGATGGGACGAAAGCAGGTGCATTTGGGTTAAGAGTAGAATTAGGCTGAAGAGAAGCTTTGGTGGAAGGCTCAATGACAGACATTTTGGCGGGTAGTTGAGTAAGCGGCAAAATATATATATATATATATCTATGTAGAGGATGATTCAGGTAAAGAAGTGGTTGAGAAGGGCTATAATAAATTGATTAATGCACACGGGAAAGAGCACACATAGCGGAGAAGTAATGCTACAGTATATGCCAATGACTAAGTAACAATAATAAGAATACAAATTAATTATTAAGAAATAATGAATGAGACACAACACTAAAGTAGCACTGGTAGAAAAAAAATAGAGGCAGAGATGAATTAAAGCATTAGAGGAAAACACTTGGTAGGAATTAAACACTACTAAACTTAATCGGATAAAGAGCACTGAAATGGAAGTGGACGCTACGGTTGATTAAGGGGGATGCGAGAGGATTGCACTTAACACTGGTTGGAGGAAATGAGAAGCACACCGAGAGACAATGAACACCACTAAATAGGATTTACGCCAACACGAAGGGCACTTCGGCACGGGAAAAGAAGAAGAAAGAAAGAAGAGAGGGAGGGAGAGAGAGAGAGAGAGGGAGAGAGAGGGAGGGAGAGAGAGAGGAAGGGAGGGAGGGAGAGAGAGGGAGGGAGGGAGAGAGAGAGGGAGGGAGAGAGGGAGAGAGAGAGGGAAAGAGAGGGAGGGAGGGAGAGAGAGAGAGGAAGGGTGGGAGACAGAGGGAGTGAATGGTGAAGGGAGGGAGACAGAGGGAGGGAGACAGGGGAAGGGAGACAGGGAGAGGGAGACAGGGGAAGGGTGACAGGGGGAGGGAGACAGTGGGAGGGAGACAGTGGGAGGGAGACAGTGGGAGGGAGACAGTGGGAGGGAGACAGAGGGAGGGAGAGAGGGACGGCGAGAGGGTGGGGGAGAATATTATTATTTATCCGTCATATGGCGGACAATACACTAGTTAGCATATAAACAGTAACATTTATTAATTTTGTTTATTTAAAAAAATACATGCAAAACAATGTCAGAAAGAGATTTTGACATTGCTTTTAGTATTTTATACCTGATATTGCTCTATTAATTTGTTTTCCAACTTTTCTCTACCATTGATAAACTATGAATTACCTACAAATGGTATTTATGGTATGAGAATTCCTTGGAATGACTAACACATGCTGAAACATTTACTGTCAATATAAGTAATCAATTCGGGACGTCAACTTAGGAAAACCAGTCTGCATTAGTCTTAGTTTGTAATTCTTGTCTCCTTTGGAAACCAGCCAAACAACTAAAGCACGTACGACCATGTCCTCGAAAGAATAACCCACGGCCCTATCCTTAGGACACAAACATCTTTCCATTATACCCGGAATAATGCACTTTTTAATTTATTTTCGCCTAAAGATTTAAAACGCTGGCGATCGCTTTTGAAACCGAGGACTCATCGTCAATTCCAAATCCAAATGCGTTTCGCGGCGTGAATTTTTCGCGCTTCGCTTTGTCCGCGGGCTTCTCGAATGGCGCCAATCCCGTTTGGCGAAGTTCCTACTTTAAGTTCTGGGGTAATTTATTCGAACATCCTCCTGAACAAATGAGGAGGGTTCCAGCTGGCGGAAACCCCGCCTTAAATTCCAGACTAAAAAAAATAATGGCATTAAATAGTATAGTATAGCACGGTATAAATGTTTAGTGTAATTCTGTTCTGAGTTAGCATAATTTTGTGAATAAATATTTTGTGTAATAAAAGTTTCCTCGAAAAAGCAATCCGCTAAGTTAGGGCTTCCTAGCTCGATTGCAACTAATGGTAGAATTTTAAAAAATAGAGTAAGTGCAAATCATACGGTTAACTAAATGAACGATTCAAAATAAAATTATCGAGCTCACACAAGAGCTGAAAATCAAGTTGACAAACTATGTATTTCCAATAGTCATGATTTGATTGAGAAGACCAAATGGGCGTTCGGATTCAAAGCAGCCGTCATCATTGGTGATTCGCCGACAGTACGTTCCAAAAAGGGAATTCTGCCATCGGTTAATCACCACTGACGTCGTCTACTTCGTAGACGAACATGTATCTGGTTTTCTAAATCTTTCTGTGGCTATCGGAGAGACATATTTTGCCAGTTCCATCGGCTGACCATTTTTACTCTCTCCATATACGTAGTATAGGGAAAGTATTGTATTCATGAAAAAAATTGATTTCGAGATTTCAACGGAAATACACGTTTTGAGGTCACCTGAACACGTTTTGACCATTTTCTCGATTATGTCTGTGTGTGTGTGTATGTGATAGCTTTTTGCGGGTGCTTTAACTCAAAAACTATTAATCAGGTCAACGCGAAAATTTATATTTTACATTTTTATAGAAGTTAGAAGAACTGATTAGTTTTGGTAAAAATCGTTCTACCGGAAGTGGGTGTTTACTCAAGTCACTTATCCGTTTTTTTTATATATTTGCTTTAATATTTGATAAACGTAAAAATATATCGGAATAAAAGTTGTATGAAATTTAATGTTTTACAACCTTTGTTTGAAATATTTTTCCATATAATGCATCGTTTAAGAGATATTTTATATTCTTAGCTGCCACCACCACGCCACCTAGCGACGACTATTGTTAACAATTGACGCTAAGTTACGTCGTTACGTCTTAATAACGCTCCATTTTCTTTTCTTAATTGTTGGGGCTTTGTGGCTATATCCAATATCAGAAGGCTATGGTTTGACTTTATTTGTTCTTTGTAAAGTCTAAAATTTTCTCGCAGTTTCTAAAAATGTTTATTATTATGTAACCTATTTGGAATTTTTAGAAATATTACAGGTATGGAGAAAGTCATGTGGTGGCCACATCAGATTTTTACATACTTAATTTATTCCACATATTTAGGTATCTAATAATCGTTATTTCGCAATTTATCTCGCAGTTTTTTCGCTCGTCGAAATGTTGATACTTTCTATCTCCTCTCTTTTATTTTAAAAGAAAACTATCGAGTTCACTTTATAGCCGAAATCAATTAGAAAAACTATGCTCCTTAAGTAACCATAAAAAAGCTTGGTATTAATATATAGATGACATATTTTGTTAACTCCCAACTGTATGAGAAAATTCTGAGCGCGCTCGTTTCTCGTTACATATCGAAGTATAAGGAGGTCCTTATAGGTTGTTTCAAATTCAAATGATGATGTAATAATTAATATTTCTACACACTAACTATATACATAGTGCATTTTAAAACGCTGTGAGTGTTGGCAAAACGGCGACAAATGGTAATCTCTATAAATTTTTTTATCTCTTATTTACTGTTACTTGGTCGATTACATTACCGACATTTTTAAAATTCATCTCCCTTCATCTGGACGACCCAGTGGCCGGAGCCCCGGGGATTTTGCCCCTACATCCCGCCATCTCGGTTGGCCTGCTTGAGACACGACAGACCTATCCGTTATCTCACAAACACGCGAACTAACACCCACGCATTTCTCACGCTCTCTCAGCCCATCTCTTTCGCTTGCTTATAAGATCGTAAGTGGAGGGCAATATGGGAAAATCCTTTCTGTGCTGAGGTTTAGAGGCTGCTTCCACGAAATACACGGACTAGCCGCTCCCCTTGGGGTCAACGACCATTCCGAAGGACGGAGGGAACCGAGTGTCGTAACTTATTCCCTTTTCCCAGTTCACGAATCCATTTTCCACTTTCCTCAGAGCTTTGTTTTTGTTAGTAATCCGCCTCCATTTGTTATTTAGTACATAAAATGAACAAAAAATTTGATCGGATTTTTAAGAGCACAATGTAGGTATAGCAATCCATTTTGCACGCGTGCATGTACGTAGTATACACACGCGAGCGCACACACACATACACATAAAAATACAGAGTAAAATCGCAATGACGTTTGCCTGTGAACCTTGCATTTCTATATTGTTTACTGATAGCTCGTTGCGCTGAAAATGTTTATTAGTTGCAAAGTCGTTATGCTGTAACATCTCTTTATACTAACTACCAAGTTAGGCGCGTTTCGCGCGATGGAGTATTTGAAATATAACGATGTACTTGGAACGAATACACACCATAAAATAGCGAAACGTCATGACCCGATTATGTTTCTCTGTCTTCTAAATATGTCTTCCCTCCCCTAAGTGGTGCATTAATAAACGTATTTACGTAGTTTTAGTATGGCTAAATACTGCAAAACGATACATAAAAATTTATGCCATGGAAATACTACATTTTCATTTACCAATTTATTTTCTAGTCGGTTGCAATTAATCAATCAATCGAAAATTATTTAAAACATACCTCACTTGAGTTAAGCAGTTGTAAGTTTTAAGTTAACGTTATTTTCTTCGTCGTAGATAATTCATTTCCTTCGCTTTCAAATGCTGCATGCACACGTAATTATTATTAATTATTTTCGTAATTATACCAGATCTTAGTTACTTCCCTTACTGCGAAGATTGTTTACGTTGACAACAAATTTGTATCCATACATGAATTTTTCCAAGTTCAGTATGTTAGCACATTCAGTGGAACTTGCATAACTCGAACGTCTATAACTCGAACTTTCCATAACTCTGAAGTTAATTAATTTTACCGAGCAAAATCCCTATGAGAAAAACATATTTTCATGTCGAATTTTCCATAATTCCAATATTGTAATGTTTCCCTTGGAAGTTCGACTTTGGAAGTTCCACTGTATAGGTTTCTGCATCCCCATCAGTTTCGGCGTTCAAAAAGCGACTTTACAGCTCTGGAAATTTCGACGAAATGTGATGATAGAGGCCCAAACCCAAATTTTTACCGCCCACGTAATCCATGCGTATTTGACAATTTGGACATCGGCTTCTTAAAATCAAATGTTGGAAACGTTTAGAATCAAAATATATTCCGTGAATTGGCAGCATTCACGCGCATGAAAAAAACTGCGCCCAAATGAAATGCTTATCATCGAGCCTAATAAATCCAAAGGGAAGTTATCGAGCTCACCTTATGGCTAAAATCAAATCCACAAACTTCAGAGCTCTCAAAAACTTTTGATGTCTATTTGAGAGACATACTTTGTCAAACTGATCCGTCTGTGAGCATTGTTAATAAATGGCGTATTCTACTCGAAAAAGCTTCCATTGCGTAAATTATGTCAGTTTTTAATATTTATTTTGAAATTTGAAACTTAGTACTTACGCATTTTAGAAGCTTAATAAGAATAATAAGGAAGGTCAGAGGAAGTGAATGGATCAATCTTTTAGGAGCGAAGATATACCGAAAGAAATAAAAGGAGGAGGAGGAGATACTAGGAGAGAGAGAATATTGGGTGACTTGAAAGAAGGTTATGAAAGGATGAAGAAAGGGCCCTGAGTGAGACCGATTGGGGTGGGTGAGCAAAAAAAAACCTGCCGAAAGTTGGAAAAACATTATGAGATGCTTTTTTAGCTGAAATTCGCCAGAATGTAGGAAGGCACCTAGCCATTCAAGGCAGTGCTAAATTAGTACGATTCCTGAAGATCACAGGCAGGGGCGGACTGAGAGGTAATTGCTGAAGAACACGCGGTAAGCCCCTCTCCCATCGCACTATTCGCAGAGAATGGATCAAATCTTATTTAACCCTAGACTACTAAACATGGTCAAGGTGGGATATTAATACTAAACATTCGTCTATATGACTACTTTTCTCAAAAATTTATTTTCCGATAAAATTTTTACAAGTTCTTACATTTTATTTTACAGAAGGGTGTGATGATATATTAAGAAAATATATAAAATAATAGGAAGTAATTTATGTTAGATTATCACATTCAAAACAAATGTTCGCTCGGTGATCGCCACACATCGCTCTTGAACAACGCAGACAATAAAACCTTGTCATTTTTCTCATCTTTTTTTGTTAGGATGTGCAGGTCCAAGTTGTCCTCCAACGGGAGGTAAAGGAAGAATTTTTGCGATCATGACTTTTAGTGAACGAGCTGAGAAGCTGACGCACTTTCTAAACATTCGTCCAAGAGGCGACTGACAACTAAAATAAGTAGAAATGAGCAGGTCGTGGAACGGTATCGCGACAGTTGCGGTCAACGACATTTGCGGTCAGATGTACCATACATTGATAAATTGCTTGTTTAAAATCCGAAGTTTTTTTATTGTCATAACTATTTACAAATTCAGAAGTTTTACTATAATTGGGTTGGGTTGTGTTCCTGAAATTCCTAATACACTGTAATATTTTAATAATGTGTGCACTCTTTTTAAATCGCAATTAATAGCTACCTTTAAGAAAAATTTACAACAGTCTCGCCGAAAGCTGGCATAACAGTTAAGCAGAATTGCCCATGGCTAGAACAATGATGGGTGACCACTAAATATGCGCGCGTGGACAACATCGCGACAACACCGACTTCATGAAAACAATGACCGCATTTGTCATCGCCTCAAACACAATAAATACCTTACAATAACCGTCTTTCTAAACAGTTGACCGCAAATGTCATAGATTTTCCATTGACAGCAAATGTCGCTGACCGCATCTGTCGCATATTCCGTGGAACACGTCCTTATTTGCACAGCTCTAACCCAATGCAGTCTTATTGATAGAGTAAACAAACGCGCAACCAACTATTTTACTCGGACCTGTGTTAAAAGTCCTTTTGCTACAACTAGAGTAGTCTGACAGACGAAAGTTTAGTAGTCCAGGGGCAAAATCAAGTAATATGATTGAGGGAAAATTTTATCATGGAAAAGAATGAGGCGTCTACAGTTGGAGCCGTGGGGTGAGGGGAAGAAAATATCAGCCAATAAGAGGTCGTAAATTTCCCCCTCCGCTCAAAATTTCTTGACGAGCTCTGTTGATACGATTACTCACACTTTCCAATCGTATTTCGACGACGGCGGAAAGCATGAACGAGCTTCATCCGGATCTATTGCAGCATAGAACTTCACTCGTCAGCAGCTACCGATGAACTTAGCGAAATTGGAAACTTGGCAACATAGCATTGTAGCCAAAGCGAAATAACCCGAACGCGAGCGGAATACTTCGAGTCCCAGCCGCACGAACGGTAGAAACAGATTATGATTGATAAAGACTTAACATGTAAGTTTCAGCAGACCGGCCCTTTGCACCGGAAGGTTATATGGCCAGTCCGCCTCTTGTCACAGGGAGAAAGGAACTTTGATATCGATTTCCTGAAATCGACCTCGAGCATTTCAGCTTTGTAAACGGACCTTGCGATGTACGTAGACGCGCTTCGACTATTTCGCACCAGTGAAATTATAAATAGAACCCGAAAATAAATATTTAAAAGGCGATATTTTTACTACATGCTTTTACTACACTAAACCAGTCGAAGTAACGGAAATCTTTTCGTTTTATCGATTCCTCGTCAAAGCCAGATTCTTACTGATTACAGGCAGTCCTCGCTATCCGACGGTTCGCTTTCCGACGTTTCGCGTATCCGACGCTTCATCATTAAAACCATTGACTCGTTTATATGACGTCAAACCCAGTTATCCGACGATTTTTATTAACTTCACCCCAGATATATTCATGTATTAAAATACGAAATACAGCTCTGGCGAATCCCAAAAACAAAAATATCGCTTAAAACTACTCGAAAAAGCTAGTTTCCGCTAAATTGATTTGAAAAAAAGACCAAAAAACGCCAAGCAAAAGGAAAAGGTAAAAAAGGCAAATAAAAACTGATTACACCATTTTTATCGATTCTTTTAATTTTTATTTATGATGTTAACGTTATTTGTTAACAAAATGTCATCTCATTCAGAAGAACTTACGAATGAAGACTTCATGCAGTTAGAAAAGCAGAAAATTGCTTATGAAGATGTCCAAAGTGTTGAGGAGACATCTTGCAAAGTATTGACCACAAAAGTGTTGAGTGAGGCTTTCCAGCACTTAGAAGCTGTTATTTTAGTGAAAATAGGATATTTGGTCCTAGTTGTGAGCCTAATCCCCATTATTACATTTAATTGTATGGGAAAATGGGTTTCGTTATCCGACTATTCGCTCTCCGACGCCTAGTGTCGGATAACCTGTTGTTATTTTTAAACGAGAGGAGCGTGGGAATTGGGCAAAAACCACGCTTATAGAATCTCGAGTTTTCCCTCTCCCGCCCTCTTGCGAGAGGACACCGAACCAGGGCTGCCACCTGTCCGGTTTTCGCCTGGAGACTCCGGTTTTCGAAGTTCATCTCCGGTCTCCGGTTTTGAATAACCAATCTCCGGTTTCGAAACGTTTTCAGACAATTTTTCCTCCAACTCCCCGTATCCCTTTTGAAATCAATACGGAACGAACTTTGTAATAATGCGCGTGCCGTATTATTATATTGTATTATAAATGTACATACAATGTGTAGATCATAAATGCATTTATTGTAATTCCAACATTACTGTGAAATGGGATGGAGAACGCGCAATTTAAACGGATTTAGAAACAGAATTTCGCAAAGAAATGTCACAAGCATGCAAAAAAATTCTTTGGTTAATTATTTTACAGCGAATAAACGAACAAGTGAAAACATAAGATAACCCAAATTGAAGTTGGTTCTATTTATCACGCCATTATCCATAATCATAGCTATTTAAGTACTGACTGTGGTATTAAGTTGAACTCCAAGATGTACAGTGACTCTGTCTTGGTGAAAAAGGTACAGTGTGGACGAACGAAAGCAAATGCGAGAGTAAAAAACTATATGGGAATTCGATCAAGATAGTCAAAATGAAACGTCTGATAATATGAAGTATTGTAAAACAACATTATCTGAGTGTTCTTTATATTTTAGTCATCATTATATGAACATTTTATATGATTCGATACTGACGCTAGAAAGAAATGATCTTACAAGCACCGATTTTTCTCAGCGTCATGAAAATTTTGAAAGAAAAAGTTACAAGTAGATTAAAGAATGGTTTTTACGGCAGTAAGGTGAGACAAAGTCTGAATTTTTTGACAAGTGTGCAAAAGTCAAAATTCCTATCTGAAACAAACCAAATATATGAAAGGACAGTGGAGTATCTAGACAAATATTATGACTTTGAGAACAGTCATTTCATTTACTTCAGTACATTTAATTTAAAACTAAAGCTGAATTTCAAAGATGTTATGAAGGCTTCTGAAAATTTGTCGGTTAAATTAAACGAAGATGCTTTATACGATGAAGTAGACTCTGTAAATGATGTTCGAGAAGAAATAATCAAACTTGAACTTACGGTAGATAAATTGTGGGTCAAAATTTTCCAAAAATTCAAAATTAATTATAATATGAATTGTGAAGAATTTTTAGAATTTATTGGAAAACCCGAACAAGAAGCACTGTTGAAGAGTTGCCAAGAAAATGTAAAATATAATTTTAAATTTGTTAAGAACTAATTTACAAATTTGTATTGCAATTTTTTTGTTTTATTAAATTAAAATAACTGAATATTCAATTTATTATACCTATGTATTTTCTTAAAACCTTTTTATTGTGTTTTGTTCTATTACTTGTTTGAATATATTTTCTATACAATTTCTTAATATAATTTTAATTGTCGCTATCTCCGGTTCTGGAAATCTGTCGGAGTAATAATCACAGGTTTTAGAATCCTGTAAATTTAAAAATCTCCGGTTTTTGAAACCTCACAAGGTGGTAGCCCTACACCGAACGCGCAATTTAAAACGTTAGGAAAGTCTACAGTATATAACAAATAGGCGCGTTTCGTGCGACGGAGTATTTGAAATTATACGATATAATTTGACCGAACACACACCATAAAACTACAAAACACGACGACCCGATTGTATCTTTGTCTATTAAACATTTCTTCTCCCCCCTTTAGTTGGTGCATCAACATACATATTACGTAATTTTAATGATTGATACTGCAAAACGATATATCATAAATGATTCCAGGGAAATATTCAATTTATATCAAGTGATTTATTTTCTAATCAGTTTTAATCAACCGAACAATCGAAAATTATTTAAAACATACCTCACTTGATCTCAGTAGTTGTAATATTTACGTTTATGTTATTTTCTTCGCCGTAGGGAATCCATTTCCTTCCGCTTACAAAATCTGTCATGCATGCTTAAGGAATTAAATGAATTTTGTAATTATAGCAGATCTTATTTACTTCAGTAGCCAATAAGATTATTTACGTTGACAACATTTAGGTAGCTATGCATGAATTTTTCCAAGTTCAAAGCGAATTACGACTTTCTTGTTCAATTTTATTGATAACGGCTACTCCTACGATAAAAAATGTATAGGAAAAGAAATACTCTACGTTACTAGTTCTACAAGTTTATTTGACAACTATTTTAATTTGACCAAACATTTACGAGATATAACGGAAAGTTCATTTTTGACACCAGTAAAGTGGTACCCCTGATAAGCTTACGCGATTTATTTTGTGACTTTCTTATTTTCTTTGGTTCTTTTATAGAATAGCTCCTCCGCCACTCTCAAAACCGCAGCAAAAGTGTCTCCAAAGAACAAACGATTCAATAATGAGACTGTTTTGAAACAAAATGGAGGCTTAACCAAAAACAGTTATTTTCCAGCCGGGTTGGGCGAAGTTTGGTTAGGTTTCTTCATTAAAAAGTTTTGATATAAACACTTTATTATAGGAAAAGAGACGGGTTGGGTGAAGGTGGTTAGGTTTGTTTCCATAAAAACTTTTTGATATGGGTAACACTTCATTATTATAGAAGGATACGTAAGTACGTACCCTTGTATCAAAACTTTTTTATGGAAACAAACCATAACCAAACTTCACCCAACTCGTCGCTTATCCTCTAATAAAGTGTTGTTGCTTATATCAAAACTTTTTTATGAAAATTTAGCGAAGAAACCTAACCCCTTTCGCCCAACCCGGTTGGAAAATTAAGAGTAATGCCAATGCAGGCCGTTTATTATTAATTACACGACACAATATTACAAAATTCATATCATTCGATAAAAGGGATCAATCAATAAACTCTTAATTTGTTTATCATTGTTGTGAACACAATCTGTTGATTTGCTGTTTACTTTTGCTGGGTTTTGAGAGTGACGGGGCTATTGTATAAAAGAACCTTTTCTTCGATTGTAAGTCCTTAAATATCAAATTTCATAAAAATCCGTTCGGTAGAAGCCGAGAACGAACATACGGACGGACGGACGGACAAACCGCCGCTAATAGGCGCTTATGCTGGAATCGAAATGAACCTAAAAACGGTCTTGTCATCACTCATTCAGAAACAGGTTGTTTAAGAATGATTCCCTTATGCGTCAAGTTTTTTCGGCGTTTCCTTCGAATAAAATAAATAAGCGAAATGAATAGAAATCCCGGGACGCGACCTTCTGCCACTGATGTGGAAGTCGATTCGCGGGGTGAAACCCAAAGCAGAAACGAGCGCGGGGTATAGATAACCGTTATCGGAATCCGAAGTTCCGAGAGCCTTCATCGCCATCTGTTTAGTCCTGAAGGCCTCTCTCTCTCTCTCCGAAAGTGCTTTTTAGACTAGGAAATGTATCATAGCGCACATGGGGGCCAAAAAAGGTGCTGTCCTACGTGGCTTTTCAATGCGGCAGCGCCGTACCCTACCGAAATTCGTTGAATAAGGATGCGCCTTGCATTCACACGAACGCACGTTGTTAAAAATTAAATTTCAAGTGACAAAATGTGTACATGACTGCATGTGCTTTTTTTCGGTAAGTTCGTTTTCCTGTCTTTTTCTTTGCGTGTTCTCAATACGAACTATAGATAAAATATCGCCCCCGTGAAAAAAATCGAATTCGAGATTTCAAGGAAAATACGTTTTAAGGTCCCCCGATAGAGTATTCACCATTTTTTTATTATGTCTGTCTATGTTAGAAATGTTGTGTGCGCTCTAATTAAAAAACTGTTATTTAAATCATTACAAAATTTTGTTTATAATTTTTAATAAAAAATCAAGGTCTGAATAATTTATGGCAAAATTTGGTCAACCGGAAGTGGAGGTTTACTCCTGTCATTTTTTCGTTTTTGCCAGATATCTCCTTCAGGGCTTGATTAATGCAAATACATACTTGGGGGCCTCAAACCGAACTTGTATATTTTTCAAAACTCAAATCTAAAGAAAAACAATTAGGGATGTACACGGATTTCTCGTGGTGCAGAAGTCTTTTCGTTAAATTCGCCGTAGTATAATCGCATACATTCCAAAATCATAGTTACAGAAAAATCCTAACCTTGATATTGGTAACCCTGTTTATTCGATCCAGTTGAAATATACTCTTTTGGTTATTTATTTATATAAAGATTATATATAACATATTTGGTTAATATCCACGAAATTTTGTTGAAATCGGTTTAGCCTATTCTTCCCTGATATATGCGTACGGACGGACGGACATCACGAAGATAATAGTGCTTTTCAGCAATGACGAAAAGCAGTACATAAATTTACACTCCAAGCTTCATCTCTCTATCGTTTACAGTTTCGTCACAATTCCAATTTACGCTATAGTACAGACAGACAAACAGGCCCCAAAGTGGATAACATAATATAGCGAGAATATAAAACTCTTGTCACTTGCCCCTTTTTGCTTTCTTCATACGTAGTATAGGAGAAAGTATTGTTTTCATGAAAAAAATCGACTTCGAGATTTTAACGGAAATACACGTTTTGAGGTCCCCTGAACGTTTTGACCATTTTCCGGATTATGCCTGTGTATGTGTGTGTGTGTGATAGCTTTTTTGTGGGTGCTCTAACTCAAAAAATATTAGTCAGGTCAACGCAAAATTTTATATTTAACATTTTTATGGAAGTCACAAGAACTGATTAGTTTTTGGTAAAAATCGGTCAACTGGAAGTGGGTTTTACTCGTCACTTATCCGTTATTTTCAGATATTTTCTTTAATATTTGATAAATGTAAAAATGTATTGGAATAAAAGTTTTAGGAAATTTGATTTTCTGCAACCTTTGTATGATACAGTTTCCCATATAATGCATTGTTTAAGAGATATCCTATATTTTTAGCTGCCATCACCCCGCCACCTACCGACTATTGTTAACAATTGACGCTTAGTTACGTCGTTACGTCTTAATAACGGTCCTTTTTCTTTTCTTAATTGTTGGAGCTTACTGGATATATCGGATATTTGAAGGCTATGGTTTGAGCTTATTTCTGTTCTTTGTAAAGTTTAAAATTTCCTCGCAGTTTCTTAAAATATTTATTATTATCTAACCTATTTGGAATTTTTAGAAATATTACAGATATGGAGAAGGTCATGTGGTGGCCACATCAGATATGTTGCTTAAATTTCAACGTTGAAAATTTGTTCGAAATGCAAAAAATGTTATGACTAAGTTAAGTGGAGATGGAATTGTTACGCGTTAATCATCAGCGAGGAAACGGTCTTGGAAGCAAAGACCAGCTTTTATGTATATATATATATATATATATATATATATATATATTCGTTTTTACATTGTGTACGATTAGGTGAAATAAGGGGTCAAATAGCATCAGCCTTGCAGTTCAAATTGTAAATAACTCGTCCCTAGTATAGTTTCAGTTGTCTTTTCGTATGCAATGATTTTTAATCGATTATATCTCAAAAACGGTAAGAGATAATGGCTTGAAATTTTCCAAGTATACTTTATTCACACGTTAAAAGTGATTGGCGAAAGAAATATTTGGGAAACGACCCTGGTTCAACTCCCGAGTGTTATTTCTATTTTTCGTAAGATGGCACGTAAAATAGACTTTTCGACGGGCGGGATTTTATTCTTTTAGAAATTAAAATTAGAAAAAACTGATTTACGATCATCCGATTTAAATTATTTTGAAGAGAATTAATTTTCTCATTTTATTCATCTTTTTCCATCTACAGCTCGAAATCGCTCACATTAAAAGTTAAAATCACATATTTTGAAGAAATATCGCCATTTTAACAAAAACTGCCATAACGACAATGTAATTGTCAAAACTTGAACTCATTTTGTTGTCCCAAGGCTGAATTCCTTCCCCTCTTCTACCTCAAAATTTGTTTATCTTAACAACCGACAGCTGCGAGAAATAAAATGCTTTATTATCAGTTAAAAATTTAAATTCCGTTTTTTATTGATTTGAATCCGTTATTTTTGTTGGGCAGTATACTAATAAAATATAAACAAAGAGCCATGTTTGTAATTCCGTTTGCGATTCTATCACGTCCACCTATATGGACCACCAGTGGCAGAGGATTCAGGGAGAGCTGCATTTTTTAAGGGGAGAGTGAGAGGGAGAATGGGAAGGAGAGAGAGAAAAAGAGGGAGAGAGCATTGGAGGGGAGAGAGAATGGGAGGTAGAGATTGATTGATATGGCCTTAGGTGAAATTTTCTCGGGTTTCCAGCCGGGTCATTACGGAGGTCTTGTCCGACGTTTCGGCGACTAATTCTGCTGCCATCATCAGGGATACTGAGTACCAGCATTCCTGATGATGGCGCCAGAAAAACGTTTTCGGGGCGCACAGTTGTCCCGGTTTTTGCGTGGTTGTTCCAAAAATCGATCAATAGTAATGATAATTTAGCGCAGATACAAAAATATAGGAGCATTGTTTAGTGGCGTCTTATAATTAGTAACATTTTTCTTCGCTAAATGGCTCCATTGTGAGTTTAGAACATAAAATAAGCTGTGTTGTTTATAATCACAGCGTCTCAAATCTAGAACCAACATTCCCCGTTAGATAATTCTAAATTGATATTTGTTTGCATAACGAAGATAGAGACGAGTAGAAGTGTTACTCTTAGATTTTTATCACAGCGTCTCAAATCTAGAACCAATATTCTCCGTTAGATAATTCTAAATTGATATTTGTTTGCATAAGGAAGATAGAGACGAATAGATGTGTTACTCTGAGATTTAGATCGCATACCTCTAAATTTAATAGTTTTTGTCTGGCCACTTTGTGGATATATTACATAAAAAGTGGTCAGACAAAAAGTATTATGTGTACTTGCACGAGTGAGCATACAGTGTAACGTTACACATGCAGATTGTGAGGTTCTGCAAGATTGTTCCGACTGCAGTCTCTTGTTTTAAAATTTACAACTTTTAAAATTACACTTATTTTTATTAAGTGCATTTGCAACAGCTTTGTTTCTTACGATAGAACAAAATTAAATTGAATTAGATGGAAATATGTATATTGTACGACAAATTTACAGTTTTAAGGAAAGTTATATGCGACGAAATCGTAAGTAATGGGATTTGGAAAATAATGAACTCCAATGAGAATGGACATGTATCGTTAAGAAAATTGAATTAACAGAGCGAAAAAGTGAATTTGTTAGATTATGCCCATTTTTTTGTAATTCCGGGACACAACGCAGGCTGCGAGAGAATGTTTCTCCGTGTGACATCCTAAGAAACTGATGAACGCAACAGATAAGGAATTAGCACTCTTAATGTAATGCATTTTTAATTTAAAAGAATCGAATTGCCAAGATTTCGTGAATTAGATTAAAGAAAATAGGGAATTGGTAAAAGCTCCCTAAAGCTCTACTAAGTATATAAGTAAAGTTTAATTTTTAAGTATTTCATTTGACAATGATTTACATTTTTCATGTGATAACAATTTATAATTCACAAGTTGTAACGTGCTTGAAGCTTTTGCTTGGAATCAAAGTTTGTACAAAAAACTGGTAAACGAAGAAAGTTTCATTTATTCTCTTCTATTATCATAATTTTATTGCACTCAAATCAGGTAAAAGAATTTACGGAATATTTAAATGCACATAACTACTGAAAATAACTAAAAATGTATATGTTCCGGTTTTTTCTTCCTCAGAACATAATACAAAAAGTCTAAACCAGGACTAATGTAGGCTGGTTTCCCAATGTTGACGTCCCGAATTGATTACTTATATTGACAGGAAATGTTCATTCACTCCAACGAATTCTCATACCATAAATATCATTTGTAATTTATAGTTTATCAATGATAGAGAAACATTGGAAAACAAATAAAAAGAGCATTACCAGGTATAAAATACTAAAAACAATGTCAAAATCTTTTTCTCACATTATATTTTGCAGGTATTTTTTTTAAATAAACGAATTTAATAAATGTCACTATTTGTACGCTAATATGTCTGGATCAACTGTCCATTGCTGAAGGGCAGTCGAGTGGAAAAGAAAATAACCCATTTGTTCACTCGTCTATGCTCAAGCCATTATCGGTTATAATCGTCTCCATGGCAACAATCCGATAAAATGCGATTCAAAACGCTATGTTTTCGTAGAAATTCAAGAAAATACGAACAATTATCGAAATTCTGCGATAAGAATTAGAATGTATTTTGTTTTCCACTTAGAACAGTACAAACCTCGCCACCTTATCGCAATTTAAAGATATTTTAAATTATTAAGGAATACATCTCTGCACGATGAATTTGAGACTTCCTATGTAAAACAAATAGAGTAAAACGTTCCTGGAATCAAACCCGGGACTTCAATCTCCGCAAAATAAAATAGAGCCCGGAGGTGGCCCCTGGCAGCACGAGCCTCATACAAAGTTTCATGAAAATCGGTGCATTGATGCAAAAGTTGTTAATGGGATACACACACACATACACGACCATTTCATACCTCTATGTTTCCTTTGGAAACCAGCCTAATTACCCGGTTTTGCTTCCTCGGCATCTGGGCACCCTAACCTAACCCCAAATAAAAGTTACGACTAGGGTGGGAGCAGGTCCAATCCTAGCTACGGGCGAGCAGAGCCAGCCCGAGCAACGGGCGAGCCGGGCGGCTGCTCGGGGCGATATCCCGATCATTTATCTATGCATTACTTGCAAGTGAATAAATGCTGGATAGAAATTTATATCAAAGAATAGGCTAGAATCTTGATGGCCTTTCTTTTACCTTTTCATTATCAATAATTTTTACAGAGCGATGAATAAATTAACATGTGCTTTGTAAATATCTCAACAAAAATTAACGTAGGGGGGCGCTGGAGTGCTATCTCGCCCGGGGCGCCAACATTCATCGGGCCGCCCCTGGGTGGGAGAGAACTGGCGGAAGAAAGGGAGAGAGAGAATGGAAGGAAGATAGAGAATAGCAGGGAGGAGAATGGGAGGGAGAGAGAGAATGGGAGGGAGAGAGAGAATGGGAGGGAGAGAGAGAATGGGAGGGAGAGAGAGAATGGGAAGGAGAGAGAGAATGGGAGGGAGAGAGAGAATGGGAGGGAGAGAGAAAATTGGAGGGAGAGAGATAATGGGAGGGAGAGAGATAATGGGAGGGAGAGAGAGAATGGGAGGGAGAGAGAGAATGGGAGGGAGAGAGAGAATTGGAGGGAGAGAGAGAGAATTGGAGGGAGAGAGAGAATGGGAGGGAGAGAGATAATGGGAGGGAGAGAAATAATGGGAGGGAGAGAGAGAATGGGAGGAAGAGAGAAAATGGGAGGGAGGGAGATAATGGGAGGGAGAGAGAATGGGAGGGATAGAGAGAATGGAGAGAGAGAGAGAGAATGGGAGGTGGTTCAATTTTATTTTAACACGTTATTGATGCACGAGTCATTTTTGACAGGCAATAACACTAGAATTTGTTAGAAATCGCCATTTTCATACGCAATGTTACTTTTCTTTCTCTTTTTGTGATTTTTCTATACCTTGAACGTTAACTTATTCATAATTAGACCATTTACCAAAGGATATTTAATGTGTATTTTTTATATACGCTTACGATAACGAATAAATGACTTTTATTTAAATCCCCTTTTTGGGCTGAACCGAGCTGAAGCAAGCCGTCATAAAAAGTCAACTCAGAACTAAACAATAAAAAAGCCATTTCAAAGTCCCTCGTGATTCTCTGTTGTGGGCGCTAAGATTCGAAAGTTCCGAGAAAAGCAAATTATGATGGGGAAAAGGGGCACGAAAGGCTTCCTGGAATTGTTTTGCCTCATCTAGCGAGGAGAAATTTTTGTCGACAAATCCGAAGCCAAATATATTTACTGACACCTATTTATGCAAAATAATACCGTATCATTATAATTAATATACAGCGTTGATTATACACTGTTTAGATATTTGAAAACTATTTCTAGAATGCCCGTGATATAAAATAAATTAATTGAGATAATATTTTAATGAAGATTGATCATCTACCTCAGGGATGATAGTTACCCTCTTTTTGTATCCACCACTGCCTGGAGGCAGGGAAAACAAAAGGCTTGTCCCCAAATAGTTCAATAGAAAAACCTCGTAGATTTCCTCGACCGTTTTTCAATGGAAGATATATATAGCAGAGAATCGAGATATGCAGGCCTAAGTTTCACATAACACCTGACCTCCTATAACGCGGGTTCTTACAACACGGATTCGCTAAAATAATACTTTGTTTTTAACACTAAAAACTCAAAAAACGCGGGTTATGGTTCACATTAACGCGGTTTGGCCGGATTTTGGATGTGGGATTACAGATTGCAGAGCGAGGAACTGATGTGTCGGAAGGTCAGATTGCTTCCTTTATACGGTTAGATAACAGGCAAAAACAGTCTATCTGTACAAATATGCACCTAAAAGAAAGGTTCGGGAACTTTGTCACTGGGAGAGTGTGCTTTAGGTTATGGAACGCAACCCACTTTCACTATGCGAGCCCAGGTTTAACGAATGGCATGTACGAACATGCACGTTCGAATTGCGTCGCTATCGTATATCGCCGATATTCATGCATCGCCGGACATAATGGCCTCGCCCTCAGTACGCCACGCCCTGCGGGTACGAATATCGGCGATAGACGATACCGGCGTTATTCGAACGAGCATTTCGAACGTGCATGTTCGAAATGCTCGTCGAGTGTCCTCCGGTAGGCACGGTAAAAGTTTACCTCATCAGTTACAAAACTACCCATCAGTGAAAATTGAATTTAAACTGTCTTGCATCGTTAAAACTTCTGTAGTAAAGATTTCATCGCAATACTCATTACAAAAGTTTTAAAAAATAACTTAACCTTCCTCATGCATGAAACTATGGGGAACCTTTTAACCGTTTTCTGCCTTGGAAACCATGCTGTTGTTAAAACCCAACCTTTTATTGTTTTGATTTAACTCGAGAACATTTAAATTCATGACCCTTCACTTTTACGGGCACTAACTCTAGTATTTAATACTATCTCAGTTAGTTAGAAAAAGTGTGTTATGAAGTATTGTCAAACTTGAGAGAGTAGTACAAATTGTAGTTGTATTCCTCCAACGAAAGGATTAGCACTGCAGGTAATTGGTATCATGCGAAAGAAATACCGCCACGGCATACAGAGCCTCGCTAGAGTGGATGCAGCAAGGCCTACCGGGGGTGCAGTGCACCCGGGCGCCGACTTGCCGGGGCGCCTTCCCATTAAGGAATTTGTATCTATATATTGTTGCCATTCGAGTTGTACATTCCGTTTGGGAATGTTTCCTCATTGGTCGGAGTGAAAAGGGAAAGTTGGAGATACTAAAATGGCACGAAATTTATCACGCAAAATTTTTCCGGTCCCTTGCGATATGCAGTCGCATGATTCAAGGCCGCTATAACACGTATCAGTGGAGACCGAAAAAGGTTAGGCCCGAAATAGGGGCGAGCCGGACGGCTGTCCGGGGCGCCCAAAATATTGGGGAGGCTAACCTGATCATCTATGTATATTTTATTTGCAAGAGAATTCATTTTGGAAACAAATTTACATCGCGGGATAGGCGAAAATCTGCATGAAATTCCTATTTCCTTTCATTATCAATGATTTTACAGAGCGATGGATAAATGAACAAGTTCTTCTAAAAAATATCTAAACTTTCTCGCCCGTGGCGTCAAAATACCTTGGGTCACCCCTGAGTACCATCGACCTTTAACCATAAATTCTTTCGCTGGAAGAATACCAAATGTCTACCATTTTTAAAATTCTCCCTCTTACTGAGTCTTGGAAATCCCAAATCTGTTTTAAATTGGTTTGGAATAGCTTTTCCGAAAACTAGCTTTCCTTACTCCTTCACGATCTCCCTCCTACGTTGACGTTCGTATACATTTCGAAATAGTACAAAGCTCTTAAATCTCTTTGAGCTTTCGTTGGAGAATGGTCGCTTTCGGTGTGTGAACAGAAGAGTGTGATACTTGAAGATAGGAAGATAGTACCTATACTTCGTTCAGCGAAAAAAAAAATTCTTTTTGGAGCTGAGGAGATCATCGTTCATGCAGAGAAAAACTGCACATACGTAGTTTATTTTCTTTATTTAATCGAGGAGATATTTCATATAACGTGTTTCAGTTTCTACTCGAAAATTCTGTTATTGCTTCACGCTCATAAGTCCTCAGTTGTTTTAAGTTTTTGATAAAAATGTAGGTAAGTAGTTATAAAAGATAGCTTGAATAGGCAGCTAAATCTGTCATAATTATAACATCATAACAATTTTAACTATAAACCCTATTGAATGTTCACTCATTTTTGAAGAGTGAGTTTGCAGTAATGTACTCCTGTATTCGGTCCTCAACGGTGTGTGAGCAGAAGAGTGTGACACTTGAAGATAGGAAGATAGTATACTTCGTTCAGCAAAAAAGAATTTCTTTTTGAAGCTGAAGAGATCACCATTCATGAGAGGAAAACTGCACATACATGTTGTTTATTTTTTAAATTTAATCGAGGTGGTATTTCATATGACCTGTTTCAGTATCTACTCGAAATTTTTTTATTGTTTCCTGCTCATAAGTCCTAAATTCTTTTCAGTTTTTAATAACATTGTATGTAAGCAGTTATAAAAGTTAGCTTGAATCTGTAATAATTATCTTAACAATTATACCTATTAACTCTATTGGATGTTCACTCATTTTTGAAGAGTGAGTTTACAGTAATGTACTCAAGATAACTTTTGAATACGAAAGGATTCCTTTATTTAGAAGAACGAGGATCGGCGGAATGGCAGGGTGATCATTTTGTCGTAAGCTCGACGTCAGTGTTTTTGTCTTTTCACGATTCTTTCTTTGTTAATTATATCCATATAGAAGATAATGTAGACTAGTTTTACTAGTGAAAAGTATTCTTATCAATAACTTTCCAAATAAGTGTGTATATAGGGTTACGTTTGGTTTCGCACTTATTTGTACATCATATAGATCCGCGATGTTTTGCTAATACTCAAAAAGTTATACAAGTTCGAGAGGTTGGTCTTAAATATCTGGTTTGCTAAAGTAAGATTTGACATATGGTCTGGTATGTATTATTAAAAGGTGAGGAAAGAGTTAGGAGTTTTGGTAGGAGCTCGAGTTTGAGGATTGTTCTCAACAGTTTTTAAAAATACTTTGATAAAATTCAATAAAATAAAACGCAATCAATGTATTAGTTCTATTCAATAACTAGAAAATTAATAAAGATATTGTATGAACAAAAACCAAATAAAATAAAATTACCATAAATACGATCGAAAAATCGATAAAATCAAGTAAATTTTTATTCTTTTTAATGGAATTTTTCAGATGTAATGCTAATCATTAGTTTTATTTTTTTGCGTCTTCTTAACCATCTTACCATTTTTTGTTTTATATTTACATTTATATTAATTTATTTATTCATTTATCTATACTATTTCTCTATTAAAGCAATCATTTTTTTAATTATTAAACTAAAGTTTTAGTAATGTCAAACACCAAAACAAAATTAATATAACATGATATTGCGTGAATTTTGCCTTATGCCGTATTTCGGTGATTGTAGATGTACCGAATTCAAATCCTATAACAATTTCTCCAAATAATAAGAGAATCATTGACATCTACTACTTCACTGGATTTTAAAATATCTTAAAATGAAAATACGAAGTCGGGACTTTGACGTAGGAATGCATAAATACTTGAAGTTTTGTTTTCTTATAATCGAAATAAATATCGCATCTAATTAGGCTTGTAAGTTGACAAAATAACCCTAAAATATTGGAACTTTTGAGTGATCATTAAGGTAACGGGACAGAGTACTGTCTTTTAATCAAATGTGCAGCGAGTTTTATAAGTTTCGTTCAAGCTGATATTATATTATATGTTTATCTTTATATTTATGCAACGAATTATTTCCATCAGTTCGTTCTGGGATGCATCGACAGAATTCTATTAGCTTGTCTCCACTCTCTATTGATGAAAAAAGTCGTATTTGTTCATACCACAAAACCTCGCTAACAGGGGGGCGCCACAGATATTTCTTGCACCAGGGCGCCAGACACCCTAGGCGGTCGATTGTCGACCGAGACTTGATGGATTGACTTCGATTGATGATTGATTGATGTGGAGATTGAGTCACTGATTGCCTCATCATCAGATATTGGATTGGCATTTGGTCCCCATAACCTGTAGAGCGGTTCAGACAGGAGGGAGTTACTGTTGCTTCACCCAGTAAAGGCACTTTCATCGGGCAACTGCCTGTGAATCCGCAGAGGGTTATTTTTCCGATGAGCGAGGAGGTGGTCGAAGGTTCAGGCGTCAGCTTCCACCAATGATGCATCAGGTTCTTTTCAGGGCCAAAAAGGCAGCGACCATTTAGCTGTAACAAGTGACAGCACGGAGCACATGGACGAGGCGACTACAGCGGGCCCTATTGAGGACCGCGCACCTCAAGACGCCGCACCTGGATTGCTGCAGTCAACGAAAACTGGCTCCAAACAACTGCTGCGTGGCCCACGCTGAAGGAGAGCAGCAGAAGACATCTCCCCGGCAGGGGCTGCATCCAAGCGGCCGTGAGAAACTCAACCGCTGCGGGGCATCATTTCCTTGTCTGAGGCACTTGCTTCCCAGCAGGATCAGTATTCGGTTTCCGTCTCCAACCGATATGCACCATTCCTGCAGGACTCGGACGCTGCACTTGCCTCCTCTTCAGCAGCAGAGAAAATGGACACCGCTCCGGCCAAGAAGCCCAGCCCCAAGAGACCGATGCCTTTGGTCATCTACGGCATCTCTGATTTTCGCACCTTCCGCAAAGACTTGCGGGACATTGTAACCAATCAAGATTTCCTCATCACGTCTACCCAAGACTCGGCAAGGATTTAACTTCGCACAGATGATGATTACGACCGGATAACGGCGAGGCTTCAGGAAGTAGGCACCCAGTTTTATACTTGGGGGTCCAAAGATGACAGACACGAGTTTCGTCATCCACGGGCCGCACCACTCGCTCGCTCCTGAGGACATTAAATACGACCTCATAGACTTAGGCATCGACGTTCGCTGCGTCCGACACATCCTGACTGCGGACAAAAAGCGCACTGACCTATACGTTGCGGCGATCCACCCGCCTGAAGCATGGAAACCTAACCGGATTCGCCCATTCGAACATCGAATTCTCCAATGTGCTACAAATGTACCAGATTTGGACTCAGCAGCGTCTTTTGAACATGAATTCCGCGCTGCTCCAAGTGCGCTGGACCCCATGACGGTATCAACTGCAAGGTTCCCGCAACGGGGAAGCCGGTCTGCTGCAACTGTGGAGGAGAAAACCTTACCTACACAAAGAAATGCGCCATCTACCTCGAGAAGCTTCAGCATATGAAGGAGAGGAAGAAGGATGCCCAGAATCCTGCTCCTTCAGCAACGAGTCGGCAACAGCCACCAAGGAAACAGCCTCACCCATCCCTTTGCAAGGTCAACGCCTGGGGTAGAGGGAACGCTCCCCGTCCAGCGTCCAAATAAGCTGCTCATCCACGACATGGAAATACCACCCAAACTCCAACGGCCTGAGGAGCTTCCTGTCCTACCGCCGACTCAGCCCATCCGCCATGAATCAACGGAAGATCTGGCCACCCCTCTCAGACAGCGAAGATTACCAACTCAGACTCCCCACTGCAGAGAGATCCGATGTCAGCGCTTCTTCAAACCCTTGCCACCATAGCCACCACGCTGCAGCAGTAGCTCCCAGCCTTCACGAACGCGCTTGCAGTTTGCCTCTATAGCTAGAGTTCAATTTGGACATTATAAAGAAAGGCATACTCGTCTGCTCATCGGCAGCTGGAATGCTGCTGGCGTCAACAAAAGGAAGTCCACTGACCTACTGGCCTTCCTCCATAAACAGCACTTCACCGTCGCTTGCGTCCAGGAAACACACCTACAGTCCACATGGTAATGGTCTGTTCCTGGATTAAAGATCTACCGCACTGACAGGGCACTTCTGGAGATACGCGCAATGGTGGAGGCACTGCACTGCTTATTTCTGAAGAACTTGAGGCCCGCCATATTCCTCTGCCCCTCTCTCCAAAATCGAGGCCACAGCTGCGGAAGTCAAAACTACTACGGGTCCCCTGAAGATCAATTCCTGCTACCTGCCACCTGGCTCCAGGATGCTTCGTTCTGGCATTGGCGCGCTCTTCAGCTCCAGAGATCCTACCATCGCTGCTGGGGACTTTAATTCCAAGCACCCGGAATGGAACTCTAACACCGAGAACGGGAAGGGGAGGCAGCTGAGACTATGGGCGAAGTCGCCAACACCGCTGTCGTTGCCCCCCTCTCCCCACCCGGAGCCCACCAGATTCAACTCCAACGGAGTTGGAGATGTTTTGGACATCGCTATTCATCGCGGCCTGCGGTCCTCATTCAGCTCCACGCGCTCCACTGCCTCAGCAGTGATCCCAATCCGGTGACCATCTAGCTCGGAACAAGCCCCCTACAAAAGACGCAAGAGCTAGTCTTCAACCTTGCCCGGGCGGTCTGGGAGAAATTTCGCACCCACCTCACTAATCAGCTATAGGAGGAACTCAGCTGGACACCAAAGAGGATGTTGATGCGGAGGACATTTCCCGTCGAATTTTGGAGGCAGCGGACGTCGCCATTCCTAAAGAAGCTAGGCGCCAGGATAATCGAGTGGATCTCCCTCCCTTAATCCTCAACGCGATCCGAGCAAAGAATAAGGTTAAGCGAGACTACGCCCGAACCGGCTGCCTCCAACACCGTCGTCGCCTCAGCAAAATGCAGCATACCCTCCGGGACTTCATCTTGGACTGCATGAAAGCCTTGAGTAGGAGATTGGCCTCACTCTCTGGCGATGAAGGCTCCATATACAAGTTCGCCAGGAACCTTCGGGCGACAACACCTGCTGAACCTCCCCTCCGCACCCCAGCTGGTCCAGCCTGCACTCCGCAACCGAAAGCGGAGAGCATGGCCTGCTTAATGGAGAATAGTTTTCAATCGAATCCTGGGTCTGATATAGCTGCTCCTGCTCCGGAAGCTGAAGATAACATCGCTTCACCTGCAGTCACCGTAGAGGAGATTAAATCTTCACTGCGCACCTCCAATGCCACAAAGCTCCGGGGAAGGATGGCATCAACAATGAGGTTCTGTGATAGATTCCACGGTCTGTCGGCTTTTTACTCTCCTTGCTCTTCGCGGACGGCCTCCGCCTAGCTCACCTTTCGACCACCTGGAAAGAAGCTAGGATCTCCTGCATCCCAAAACCGATGACGACCCATCGGAGAGATGCAACTACCACCCCATCTCCCTCCTAGACTGCCTGGGGAAACCTCTAGAGAAGGTGGTCCTGCCCCACATCCTGCAGCATGCCTAGGAAAATTCCATAATCCCTGACGTCCAGTTTGGCTTCAGAGCAGCCCATGAGACCAGGCAACAACTAGTCGGAGTGGTGAAATTTGCCACCGAGGCGTTCAACATAAAATGGTGTGCTGCAGGTGCCTTTTTTGACATTTCTAAGGCGTTCGACAAGGTGTGGCACGACGGCTGGCTACCTTCAGCGTGCGACCTACCGACTGCTTGACTGGTACGAGAAATGGAGGATAGTGATTAACGCCTCCAAGACCAAATGCGTCCTCTTCTCTCCTCAGCGCTGAGAGTAACCCGACCCAATCATCGTGGGCACCATACAAGTGGAGTCGAAAAAGGAGGCCAAATACCTTGGAGTCAGCCTCCACTCCAAACTCGACTTCAACCGACACGCCCGCTTTGCTACCTCCAGAGCTGTTGACACTAGAATCCAGCTTGCCCTATACTACGGTCTCCGCTCGTCTCACAAAAGTGGAAGCGTCGCATCTGACTCAATGTCATACGGCCTCGAATTTTGTACCTCTCCTTGCCTGGAGTGGGCGCCTCACCGCCTCTGGTCTAAACAGACTGGAGATCGCACAACGCCGGTGTATGCGATCCATCCTCAACATAGGATGGAAATACCAAACGTGGCTTTTTACCACCTCATCGAAGTGGAACCCTTGGGCGAAAAAATGAAGACCGCTGCTCAACGGTTCTACGATCGCCAAGAGAACAAAGCGGAGTTCCTACGAGCAATCGCAAACCGGACTGTCTGCCCTTGGGCCGCTCACAAGCGACCTAGGGCCTCCACCGGTAATGAAGACGATCTAACCCCTCGTAAGAGGAGAAAAGATTAGGGAGTGAGGACACAACCTCAAGATGTTTTACTGTGCGTGCGACGCTTAGCATATTCCCTACATTGCCTGCAGCGCAGAAGGGAACTCGGCTGAAAAAGTAGTTCAGCCAATTACAGCTCAAGATGTCACCCTATGCGCGGCCCTGCCTGCCGACTCCTAAGGCACTCCGATTTTCGTTTGCCCCTTTGACCATTTCTGGGAGCAGAACGTATCGTGAGGATTCGGAGTTAAATTTAACGAACGCTGTGGTATTTACAGTTTTCCCTTCCTTCTTTCACCCATGTGCTAAAATTTCTGAAATGTGAGGACATGCATCTTCCATTCGGTACGTATAATAGACCAGAAACCGCTATCATTTTAAAAGAACAAACTAACTAACAATAAGATTGATTAACAACTTCATCATTGAACATTTTTCTAGTATAGCAATCATTAATCAAACTGATTACCTGAGAAATTGTTGCTGTTGCCTCTTCATGTCAAATTATGTTTCTTTTTAATTTTGTTTCCAAAATTGTTTTCATAATTATGAGTAAATGAAATATTTCCTGAACTGAAAGTTATAAATATTCATAATTCATAACCCGTCAAAAATACGGTACAAATTTAAATATTCTCGAGTTAAATCAAAATGCACTCTTTTGTACGTATTGATACAACAATAGGTCAGGGTTATAACAACAACTTGGTTTTCGATGCAGAAAACGGTTTGACGGAAATTTTTCCAAAATATATTAAACGATAAATTTGAGCGATTTCGAATTGATGCCAAAATTCGATGAAAAGAATAAGAAACTTAAACCATTTTTCGTTATAGCAGTCCCAGTACGAAGATCAACGGTCAGTATCTTCTACCTACCCGCAAATATTTCCCGTAGGGAGCGGCGCCGTAGGTGACGATAAATGGAACTACGTAGTGTACGAGAAATGGAACTATATAGTTTACCTGTTTGTCGGCGTTTGCTTTGCTTCGTGCTTCCAATCTACGCTGGCATAGAGAGGTTGGTTAAAGACGGACGCCGCAGGCATCCTGCGCGACTTCAATCTCCACCGCGACGTTAATCTCGAAATTTACACCACGCTTATTGAGAAGATAACTCATTAAGTGACCGTTCACCTTCGACTGTTTTGTAAAATACTACCGTTGTTTCGTTGTTTCCATTTTCGATGTTTAATATAATGAACACTTCATCATGAAATAACCTTAAATAGTTCAGTCAGATTCATATTCTTTCTGATTAATTACTCATTCGCTTTTAGTAACTTGCTTCAAAAATACCGCAATAGGTACGCTAAACAAAAGAATTCCCAATAAACAGTAAACGCAACCTCCACGTAGTTCCATTTCTCGTCATCTATGGCGCCACTCCCTGCGAGAAATTTTTGCGGGTAGGTAAAGGGCAAATACCGTTTTCCCTTGACACAGGCCTGATCCAGAGGAGGGCAACTGCCCCCTTGTCCCTCCCCCTCCCAACGGACGCACATGATCGTTGTTGCTCTAATTGTAAAAGGCCGTTCACTGCTGTTCGTGAGCTAATTAAAAATATAAGATTCACTAAAATCAATGTGGAAGAATACTAAGGTTCAATTCTCCTTTCGTCGTGAATTCTAAAAAGTCTAGCCTCGGTTTACGGGTAATGTTTTGTTACCATAATAATAACAAAGTATAACGGTAATCAAATATTGCCCTCAAACTACGGTAGTAAAAGTTTTTCTTTTATGCGAAAATTTTGAAATATTCCGAAGCTAAATTTTATGGGCCGACTTATCATCATAGCTTCACTGGATGAACGAATTCTGTTCCTGGGCCGCAGTTTGCCCAACCATGTTCTATGGTGCTGGACGAGCTCATCAGGACAGGGGGGGGGGGGAGTGGAGAGAGAGAAAGGTTGGATACACAAAGGGCGAACGGCTAAATGGAATGGGGTTGTGAGTGAACACATGCGAGGTTCGTTGAACTCTAGGGAGGGAAATGGGACGGGGAAAAAGAGTTCAGCGCATGAGTTTCAAACTCAGATTGCATGCGGGTCAAGTGGATAATTTAGAAATAGATGTGCTGCTGCATACGATAATTTCAATACGGGACGCATGAAATGATAACGAGCCAGAGCGTTTTGTTGAAACTTAAGACAACATGACTTGAACTAACACGTATTTTAATGAGGAACAAATTATCACATAACTAGAATAAAATCCCGTCAATACGACGGGAAGGAATATATTATTCGTTATTTAATTTAAAAACTCGCACTTATTATTCTTAGAAATAATTTATTCTTATCTTTAAAATATCAAAATGATATTCAAAATTCTATCATAATGAATGTACAACAAAATTTATTGCTTTGTCATAGAAAACCGTTGTACATTATTGAAGACTCTCTGGACAACACGTTAAATGCTTGATGAATCATATTAAGGCACTCAATACGTAAGTACGTATATATTACTCTCATGATAATTGAGACAACAATTTGGTCTCGATTTCGACAATGGCATGGTTGTCAAGGCAAATCCTCATGAAATCGCTAAATTTTGCCACAAATAAGTCATTTAAACGTCAAATTCGAGCGTTTGCGGAGAGAAGGAGGCAACAGACGATAGTTTATTTTCCTTTAAAAAATAGCCAGTTTGAAGATCGAGGGTCAATTTCTCTCATTTTTATGAGCAAAAGAATGAAATCTTTCACGTCGCTAAATTGATTTTTACGTGTTGTCTAATGAGAAATATAAATCATCTTCTGGAGACGAGCCCGGGTCTTTTTGAGGAATTTTTTCGCACACGACTTTTACTATAGGGATCGAACGTTTCCACCAAATTTCAATCTTATATCTAATCGGAAAGCGTGTTAATAATACAATTACAGCCACATAGTTCCCGATATTCCCGCTCTTTTATAACGACTCTTTAAGACCGGCGCCACAGTCGAGCATTGCACCTGACACACAACCAAGCAAATTATATAGGGTTGATTCCTAATTATGAATTTATCGATATATTTTTCCGTATCTCTTTATTAGCCCACTATTGTCTCGTATGCACTTTCTGTTACACCCAATTGAGAATAAGATATACTATTAATAAAACAGTCGCGTTCACGAGAACAATAGATAATATTTTTCTTTTCTTGTCTCCGTGTTTCCTCTGTCTTGAAATATGCGTAGCGTCGGAAAGCAACGGAGACATGATAAGCGTTTATAAGTGTCATGTTTGCTTTCGTTTGTCTATGTAGGCAATATGAAACCTTGCGATATAATTTAGACTTCACGACTTGTTTACTTATCGCTCGCTCTTTTAAAGACAGGTGTTTGTTTTCACACTGTTTGTATAATCTATTCGGAAATCCTTTCTTTACTAGATAGACCTTGGAAAATTTTCGCTTTCGCACTTCCTGGATTCTTTAGTGGTCACGCCATTTCCGTCAGAGGTGCTGTCGGACGGCTCAAAACTTTGAAAAAGAGTAATTATAAAGATTTAATGCTAAGAAACTGGAGTATTCGGAGCCAAGTAAGCGTAAAAAATACGGTGGAATGCTTGATTCACCGTCGGAGAGTCTAATACTATTTGTTGGGTAAGTGGTTAATGTCATATTTCTTGCAGTTGACAGAGAAATTCCATTTTTCCTTCCCTTGTTGTAAATATGCACTCGGCATTTTCTTAACAGCCACATCTTCCGCGATTTCGAATTCCATGGTGTATCTGTAAACTCGCATTTAAATACATGCCATTATTTCCATTAGCATAATAATACGTCCGCAGACAGGTCAGTGATTTTATTTTAGCCCAGGTTCTCCGCATTCCTCTATTCTCTATTCCTCTCTTCCTCAGTTCTTGGTGACCTTATTTCCAGTGCAAGTCGTAAAATAGTTTTACCATTTTCTTTCTTCTTTCCAACCAGTCGTTATTTCACTACTGAAAGAGAGAGAGAGAGAGAGAGAGAGAGCGAGGGGGAGAGACAGACTGTGATATGTACCGCTTTTTCTTCAATTACCGGATGAAGGTATTCCAATGAATCTTTCAGTTTCCATATTAGATGTCAGGATTCCACAATGCCTCTTCTGTCACTCCTCGAACTCAATAATGTATTAGATCATTTGTTTGTTTACAACGTGGACCGCTTTTCTTGCTATGTGACTTGTCCATCAGCATAACGACCTCGAAATCTTACTATGTATAAAACGTGGGGGTTAAGTGCAAGGCGTTCTTTTCAAGTCACCTTTCTTTTCGGAATGAATCACATCCACTGCGACGCAATGACGAAACCCTGACGTAATCTCTCGGCGGCTTTGTTTTTATCTATTTTCATTATTCCCTTTTGCTCCACCCATGTCCACTTTAACCGCATGCCAATAAGCAACTGCCGTAATAGGTAAGGAGCGATATACAATGCATATTTCCTTATATTATATGTTTTTGTATGCAAAGCCCGAGGTATTTGGGTGCCCCGGGTGAGAAAACGCTCCAGCGCCCCAATTTTTTTGTTTAGATTATTCTTAAAATAACTTGTTCATTTATTCGTTGCTCCGTAAAATAATTGATAATGAAAAGAAAAAGAAAATTGATCCTGCCGATCTTGGTAGAGTGGTGGTTAGCGTGTCTGGCTCCCAATGCTAGGGTCGCGGGCATAGTCGTTTGTGTTCGTCTTTGTTAACATTATTACGCTCATTGTATAAGGCCGTTAACGGCTGTTTATGAGCAAGTATAAAATAAATAAATAAATAAACTAATAAAATAAATAAATAAAATAAATAAAATAAAATAAAAATAAAAAAAAAAAAAAAAAACAATATAAATAAAATAAATAAATAAAACAAATAAATAAAATAAATAAAATAAATAAAATAAATAAAATAAATAAAATAAATAAAATAAATAAAATAAATAAAATAAATAAAATAAATAAAATAAATAAAATATAATAAAATAAATAAATATGCAAAAATTATTTTAACGTCAATTCACTAGCAAGTAATGAATAGAGAAAAGATCGGGTCAGGGGCGCGCCGTGCTAAACTCAATAATCTTTCTTGAGACATGGTACCTCTTACCTTCCGCCACTGATACTGGTAAAGTGAGTACAATTCTTATTGCTACCACAATGATCGGAAATGCTGTATTTAAGTTATTTTACAAAATTTATTCCGGAACGAAATAGGCATCCATGTCGGGCTTTAATATTTCCTGCAAAATGTTTAATTCTTATTTTTAGTATAAATCTAGCCCATCAATATCACCTTCTTTTCAATATTGTCTGTTAATTTTTTTTACAAATTCTTGCAAAATTTCATGTTTTCCTCATCAGTTACATCTCTTAATTTCGAGATATGAAAGAGGAAATCAAATGCACTGCTATTTTCCTTTAGTAATGAGAATCTTTCATTTAATGAATTTTGTACCCAATCAAAAATTGCAAAATAAAAATCAACTTTATAGCGTGTTTGAGGATATTGAAAACATTCATCTGGACGTTCATTCTCAAATTTCTTTTTTATTCGCCTAACCATGATATTATCTCCAAATTTAGGTTCTGTTTCCAGTATTCCTGTAACATTCTTGGCCATACTTCTAGAAAACTCTCATCAGAACATTTTTCCGTGAAAAATTGAATTAAACGTTTTAAAACATCGTCACATGATTTTAGATTCGGGGCTGGTTGTTGTAAAGGTTTACTAGCTGTTTACTTTTGTTAGTGTATCATACCGAATTATTATTGATCATATAAATTTAAATGATTCTATTGTCGATCCTAAGCATTGCGCCTGATGGCGTGTAATCATGTCTCTCTTTTCGTCATCCATTATTTCCAGCAAATAATCATAAATTTCACCGATTTCAAAACGCAACAGTTTTATAGACCCCATTCTGCTTTCCCATCTTGTAGATGATACTTGTTTCAAAGTTAATATATATATTTTTTTTAAATCTTCGGATAGACGAAGAGAAAAATGCATATAGCTCTTGTATAGGGTTGAAAAAATCTACAATTTCAAAACTGACTTTTGAAGGGTCAGTCACAACCGGATTAAAGCTGTAGGCGGAACATGGAACAAAAAAGTTCGTGAAATCATATCCAAAACTTTTCTTTGCAAGCCATTATGTTTTCCCGCATATTTGTAGCGTTGTCGTTACTCTGTCCAGACGTTGTGAATATTCAGATTTAGCCTATTCAACTCTTTGATTACAAATAAAGTCAACCCTTCTCCTATAGAATCATTTAGGGGTCAAAAACCTAAAAAATATTCAAGAAAAATTTCTAATCATTGTCCAATTCAACAAAACGAATAACTATCGCCAGCTGTTCTGTATGACTTGCGTCGGGTGTGCAATCTAAAATCAAAGAAAAATATTTTGATTCCCATACCATTTCCAGTATTTTTTCCTTTATTCTGTCAGATATTTAATTAATTATTTTATTTTGAATTTTTCCCCGATATAGGTTGGCATAGGAATGCAGACTTTTTCATTTTGATTGTCAATATACTACGAACGTTATAAACTCCTTCCTCTATAATAAGACATCGGGATTAGAAATATATTAAGGAAATAAGAGATCCAGGCATTAGGGATGGACAATTTTCATTGATCCTTGCCAAAAATCGATGTTTTACCTTAGATTTGTCCATGTTTTCCTTAGATGTTATTTTTGAGATTTTTAATAAGAGCTTTCATTTACTGACCATTAAAAACGCTAAATATAAAATTAGCAGTTTGATTAATATCCTATTTGTTTTCCAAACAATCAGGACCCTGCGTGAGGTGAGCTAATGAGACAGCGGGCCTCAGTCAGCGTATTTTAGGAGCGGCACTTAACAAGTTTTTTTTTTAATATTTAGATATTTTTGGCGGCAAAATCCTCTAGAAACTCCATGGGATCATGGCCCGGACCTTTTCAGGTTAATTTCCCCCCACTCCGTAGTATAGAGTGCAGAAGGGCGGCACTGGGAGGCAGATTTTTATGGCACGCAACTTCCTTTTCGTGGAAGCCGCCACGTGCCATAAACATTGAGTTTTCTTTGTCTGTTTGTTTATGATACTCGTCCTTTCCTAGCCTCCACTTGGGGATTTGCAATATGGTGTTTCGAAGTTTCATTGATAAATTTTCATAACCAATAAGTTATAAAGAATATATGGCATATTATAATATAATCCGCACTACTGTTAAAATTACCGTACCGATAAATCTGCCGCCCCCGTAGTTTGTCCGCCCGTGTGCGTTGCACACATCGCACTTACGGACGGCTCCTGGATCGGGTTATCGCCCCCAATACTTTGGCATCCCGGACAGCTGCCCGGCTCGCACGTACCCAATGGCGGATATAAAGGGGAGGGGAGATAATGGGGTAATTACCCCTCCCCTAAAGTAAATGATCAATCTTTATTAATTTATTATCCCAATTCATGTTTATATATTATTGATATTCTATAAATATTTTGCAAATATCTGACAATTGTACAATATACACTGTATATTTATTATAATGAGACGTTATTATCTTACATAAATATTTATTTATTTGTTTCCTTAATAGCTAGATCCGCCTCTGCACGTACCTCGGCCGGCCCAGAAACCGTATATACATTTCAAGGCTCTGCCGTCAGTGAGATAACAAACAAATTTTGATGAACCACGTGGTTTCCGAGGGTAACAATAACAGAAATGCAGTCAACGAGGCGTAAAGGGAAATGCCCACGCGTTGTCACTGAAATAACAAAAAACCTGATGATGTTATGTATTCCATGTATAGCCAAAAGAAATTTCGAGAGACGCTTTCAAAAAATGTTTTCACTACGGAAGAAGGGAACAACGTATATCATCGAAATGAAAAAGTAAACAATGCCTTACCGTCTTCGAAAACGTGAGCCCTAAAGGATTAGGAATTTCGTTGGAGTGCCATTGTTGTCTTTAATATGTCAAGAATCAAAGCTTCAAGCGGAAAATGTACAATTATTCGTAAAAATCTCAATGCATGGAAACTAATTATGATGGCAAGTTTTCATAAACTATGCAAAGGCGGAAAAGACGTTATAAACCCTGATCGAGAAGCAGAGGAAGAGCGGTTTTTAGCAAGTGTGCTGTTTAGCGTTTATGAAGCTTTTCGTCTCTGCAGAGTGAACTGACATAAATTATCTCGTCAAATTAACATTCTAGCTTTTAAATTTTACATTTGTGCGTGTTTAGTGAACGATCAGGATTGAGCATACGAACAAATTACTCGCGAAGCTAAGTTCAAAATCTATTTATTTAATTCGTGAAATTCTTCTCAGGAGTCAAACCGCAACTCTTCGCCGACAAGTTCTCATTTTAAATGCGGTTTTGCTCAAAAAGTAAAGAGACTGTTATTTTGTTGCTAGTTCTTATTCTCGTAAAAGATACGTCGCCCTCGCAGCAAACGTAAACAAGATTAGCTATGTAACTTTGAATCGTTCCTTCGAAAGTTCTGCGTTAAATTTTAAAGTCAAATTAACCTCGAACAAATATAATATATGACAAAATGTTTGTCATGCTAAATTCAATTTCGGCGCACAAACACTTCCGAAATGCCAACATTTTGTGTACGGGGTAGCTCTGAGGATGTTTGTATGGCAAACCTAAAGAATAACATTAATAAAATTCTAACTTTTTTGGCCCTCATAGAATAAAGCGCTTGCTTTCTGTTTAACTGTCCATGTGGAAAATATCTGATGAACTGCTGGAACCATTTCAATAGATCTATTCAAATTTTCATGATCTGATTCTCCATTCAACAGATCGGCAAAGAAACACCAAGGTTGGAGGCAGAAAATATATTAAATTTACATATTTGTATACAAATTAAAAATTTTATAACAAAAGCAAAACTTTTACAAATTCCACAGTGAAAAGTTTTATATTTTCTTTTGCTATAAAAATTTTGTATTTAAATACAAATAAATATATAATAGAGCTCTACCAAGTATTCCCTTGCACAGTGCCGTAACTAGGGCGGGGCAAGCGGGGCATCTGCCCTAGGCGCAACTAAAGAAGGGGCGCAAAAATTGTTAAAGGCAAGTTGTGCATGTCACAAGGACAGGGGATATTTCACTACTATACTTGTTCTAGACATTACGCACAGCGGAAACTATAAATTTCGATGATGTTTTTGATACGTTTATTGCATTGAAATCACGTAGAATAACTCTTTAATATTAAAATAATTATACTTTCTGTATTTAAATTATGTATGTATGAAATTATATATATAATTATGTATTTAAATTATGTACATTCATAGTGAAAATTTTTATATTTTATATATATTTATTAATTGTTCACCCAAAATCCATATAGTATTAGAGAATTTTTTATGAAGGGGGCGCATATTTAGTGGTTTGTCCCGGGTGCTAAAATAGCTAGTTACGGCGCTGCCCTTGCAACATCGATTATTTTCTAAAGTAAATTTTATCGAAGAGCATCGTGCGACTGGCATTGCCATTATTAGCTCGTTTACGTAATTTATAAAATAGGGACACTGCCCCTATGCGCTACGCGCGTCAACCCCGCCCTCTGCTCGCTCCGAAGACCTCGGCGCTACGCTCTTTGCTAAGCTGAAAATGATTTTTCGGAATTGCTCTTATTAATATGCATATTTTTTGTCCAGAATTTTTTTCTCTGGCGTAACATTTCCAAAATATCAATTTTTAAGATTTTAAATGGCCGTCATTTTGTTTTAATACGGCGGATGAAAATAAAAATAGTTTTCCTGGGATCTCCTAAATAAAATGTCGTTTACCGCATTTTCTACGACAAACAGTTTTTGAGGTAAAAAGAGACGGACAGACACTTGTAAAATTATATACAGCATCTTCACGGCGTGGAAATACGCCTTGTATTGTAAGAATACTCGGAGTTTGATAACATTTAAAAATAAATTCGTTCGCCAAAGTTGGCATATTATGACACCTCATGCAATTTTTCAGAGAACTTGGGCACCGCAGGCTTAACTTACGGTATCAGAATTTCGCACCATTTTTAATTCTCCGTAATTACTTATAAAGTTGCGATTTAAAAAAATGTTTAAAATGATAGTCGAAATCAGATTCGGTCATGATTTAGGTTAAAATTGTGAATTTATTGTATTTCTTTGGGACAATTTGAATGTTGAGATCTATAAACATTTGGAATTCCAAAATACTTTCATTACTCAAATCTTTGGCAATGCTAAATTTAAAATTTCAAAATGGCAAATGTATTCGGTTATTTTTTTGTTTTTGACCAAGGTGAGCAGTTATGTTTACATCTTGTTGCAAGTGTTTATTCAGCATTTCAAATGGAGCGTTACACACACACACACACACACATATATGTGTGTGTGTGTGTGTGTGTGTATATATATATATATATGTATATATATATATATATATATATATATATATATATATATATACATATATATACACATATACATATATACACACACACACAATGATATCTGTAGTGACATTTTCTTTAGTGCTAAGTATTAGATTATTCTTTTAATCATTATATGTATAAGTTGATCTGATGATCTTTTGTAAGTAATCGAACAGGTGTCATAAATAACTGAATGCTTGAGAGCATAAATAAGTTAAAAGTCCGACAGAATTGCGCTCGTTTTCGAATAAAATCTTAACAACATAACAAAAACAGGAAACGGAACCCGGGTGAGAAATTCCTAATTAACTAAAAAGTAATTGAATTTCTTCAATTAATTGCGTTTTCGCTAATTAAGAGCGCCAATGCGGGTCAGCGAATTTACTTCTTTTGTTATCTCCAAAATTGAAATAGTTATTTTGCTTTAATCATCGCGTCGAAGCAATGCTTGTATTTTTTTAAATTGCGAAATTAACTAATTTTATGAAAATTGGTTTTCAGGTAATTTTAATCTTGGTTACAAGACCATATGTTTATTTTTTCGGATTCTAATTTGACGCAGTACGTTTTCTTCTATATAAATCAGTAGGCTCAGTCACTCTAAAAACGAGTGTTCAGAATTTACCGTATGTTGACGTGTACCACGCGCACCTTTTTTCCCTTAAATCTCCGTCAAAAAACTGGGTGCACGTCTTATTGTTAGACGAGTATTTCATCTTAGGCATTGAAACCCGATGTATTATACATACTTAGCTGAAATCGTGTTTCGGTACGACAATGATGCAGTTGGTGTTGATTACTACTTAAAATACCCGAAAAAAGGTACCAATGAAATAGCTACAAAATTCTGACTTCGTCGATTTCATTGAAACAGAATAAGTAAAAGCTGGATTGAGTAGGTTATACGATACCTTGAAAGCACGTACCTACCAGGGCCGGCCCGACAATACAAGCGAACCAAGCATCGCTTGGGGCGGCAAAATTTTGGGGGCGCAGATTTTGATTCACAAGAATTTAGAAAATATCTTAATTCTGTTGCGTTGGCAGCTGACAAAAATCAGGAAAGATATTCAGCTGGTAACGGGGAGAAGACGTTTGGATATATCGTTTGAAGAAATCGGTCTAAGAAAGGCGAAAAGGAAATTGGAAAAACCGAATAATTGAACCAGGCTAGAAAAATTCCCTCGTCTTGGGGATCCTTGCAAATATTTCACACGGTCAGTTTTCAAAGTGCAGCTGTGCAGGAGAGCGAGGCTGCGATTTTCCTTTTCTTTGGCGGCCTTTCTTAATAGCCCTTCCTCAACCCTTCATGGAAAGGCATGCGCCTTCCTGGCAGGAACTTCTGGGGAAATTCTGGGGGTCATAAAATCGGAAGTGAGACCTGTGCCTCTATGCTCAAAGAATGCATTTCTCCCGAGGGTCCCGGGGAAATCCCTGGAGCGCAAAACAAAGAGAATCGGTAGGAAACATTGGGGGCGGTACACTTTCATTCAGGCGACCCATAGGTCTTCATGTCATTCCGTGTCTTATCATTCATTCTATCTCATTCTTTTTCTTGAAAAATTAAAACTCCTGGGAAAACACAATCTACTATGAAGCGCGCTGTATTCTCACCATTCTCACTTAGTAAGGAGAAGAGCGCGGTGAATACTCTCCGTTGGCCTGTCTCTGTTATAAGTTGCAGGAGTATATTTAGTGTTTCAAGAAGGAAGGGAAGTGGGAAATTCTACGTTTCCTACGGAGAGATCAACGTAACACCTTTGACTGAATACTTGTTATATTTAGATTACTTTAATGGGATGTTTAATATTTTAATGAATTCATATTTTGCCTCAATAAGAAATTAACAAAATTATATAGTTAAGATCTCTAACTTAGCCTTTTCTTATAAACAACATCATAAATTATTTGATTTTCTGTTCTGCGACCATTATAATTTATAATATTATAATTTTATGAATTCAATTAAATAATTTATAAGGGATTTATTTGGTTTTTAATGAATTAGTTGCACAACTCGTTAAAAATAAACTTAGAGGAATAAAAATTACCGGAGATTAAAATATCCGAGATTGAGCATTGAAATATGACAGACAACTAAAAATAGAATGCTAGTCTTATATAGATTAAAAGACATAAGTAACATCGATTTATTTTTATTTAATCCATAACTTCATTTAATTCCGAGAAAGTTTATTTTCCAAGCACTGAAATTACCGAGGTCAACAATAGACGTAACCATGGAAATTTTGTAAAAGTTAGGAAAACTTGAACATAAATTCAATAAAAGCGATTTCGACTGAGATAGTAAAATACGATAAGAATAACAATCTATTAATTTAGGTGGGTTCAAGCAAATATTAGTAACAATATCTTGATTTGCAGATGTTTTAAAGGAAACAAAAATGAAACCCATTAAAATAAAACTGTGATGTTTACGTTTTATCTCATCCTCATCCTCTGTATTTGAACCCGTGATCGTTCACGAAATTATTTTAGATTATTACGCAGATTATCATTAACAACGATACTCTGAGGAATTTCAGACAGTTTATTTCTAATCGAGTTATTCACAAAATTCGATCTTTAGGATCACGATGATTCCCATTTACAATTTAATTTTAAATATTACTGCTGTAAAAATAACAAATAATATTACAATAATATTCAGCTTTATATTATATTTTGATATAAATATTATAAACAATTAAGATACTATTTCTATATTATAGTTAAAAACACGATGCTTGGTCGTAAAAAATTATCGGGAGCCGAATATCGCAAGAGAAAAGCTGAGATTCAATTAGAAATTAAAAAGCAATCGGGGTCTATACAAAAATTCTTAAAAGAAGATCCGGCTTTGAGAGAACCCGCAATACAAGAAAATGTGGTTCTCGAAGACAAGAAAAATGAGCCATCTTCGCATAGGTCTACGGAAGTGGCGGATAGTGCGATCAATTCTGATCGTGGATATGAATGTAGAGATGGAATTGTTGACAATATTTCGGATCCTGCAACCTGGCCCTCTGTTATCACAGATTCATTTAGATTAGAGGCCGTTTTAAGAGGACCAACAAAGCCATGATCAGATATTAATTACCCTAAAGATAAGAATAGCCGACGATTTACTGTTGCAAACGTCAAAAGGAAGCTGAGAAATGGAGAGGAGATTGATAGAACATGGCTTGTTTACTCAACAATTAAAAACGCAGTGTTTTGCTTTTTTTGTAAACTCTTTAGCTTGACAAAAATTTCTATAACTGAAGATGGTTATAATGACTGGAGAAATTTGAGTCAAACCCTTAAAGAACATGAAACCTCACCAATTCACTTTGAATCACATAAAAATGGATAGAATTCAAGAAAAGGATTTTTGGTAATGAAACATTAGATTCGTATTTACAAAAAAATTTGAGTGCTGAAACTCGTCATTGGCAAGGAGTATTAGAAAGACTATTTGTTATGGTCGAATTTTTCGGCCGTCAATGTCTCGCATTTAGGGGCTCATCAGACAGATTGCATGAAAGCAATAATGGTAATTATCTACAATTAGTAGAGTTGCTGGCAAAATTTGATTCAGTCATGGCAGAGCATCTGCAAAGAGTAAAATCAAATGAACACCATAGTCACTATTTAGGGGAAACTATTCAAAATGAACTAATACAGCTAATGTCCACGGCTGTGCGAAATAAAATATTAGAAAATTTGAAGCAGGCAAAATATTATTCGATAATTGTTGATTGTACACCAGACATAAGCAATATTGAACATATGTCAATAATAATACGTTTCCTCGACATCATTCAAGTGGTAGAAATTTGTGAGCACTTCCTGAATTTCATTCCGGTGGAGAGAACAACTTCATCAGAACTTACCGAATTTTTATGGAACTTGAAAAGTTTGGTATTCCCATGAGTAATATGCGCGGTCAAGGTTACGACAATGCTTCAAACATGAAAGGCAGACAATCGGGTGCTCTAAAAACGGATACTTGATGTAAATATTCGAGCGTTTTTTGTTCCTTGCCATGCTCACTCCTTGAATCTTGTCATCAATGATGCTGCTAAATCATCTCATATCGCTGTTTCATTTTTTAGTATAATACAAGCTTTTTATGAGTGGATCTACCAGACGCTGGTCTGTTTTAATTAAAAATGTTGCTAAGTTAACTTTAAAACCATTTAGTGAAACTAGATGGGAAAGTAGAATAGAGGCGATCAAACCTTTCAGGTTTCATTCTGGTGATATTTACGATTCTCTTTATGAAATAAGTGAAGATTCATCCTTTGATCCAATTGCTCGACATGAAGCAGAAACATTGGCTAATCAAATGAAAGATTTCCGTTTTATTTGCTGTATTGTTGTCTGGTATAATATTTTAAAGACGATTAACATAGCCAGCAAGTATTCACAGGAAGAAAAAATATGCATTTCAAAAGTTGTTGATATATTAAAATCAACCATAGAAACCCTAAAGAAATGTCGGTCGGACATTGCATTTGATGAAGTTTTAGAAGAGTCAAAAATAATTGCCGTTGATTTGGAAGTCCAACCATTTTTTCCCACAAAGACTCGTATTTGTCCCCGACGAAAAACTTTTAACTCTGCTCCAGATGAATCCCTAATTGATTTGAAGACGCAATTCAAAGTAGATTTTTATTTCTCTGTCTATGACGTAGTAATCATGTCCGTAGAAGAAAGAGTTATGCAAATACATAACCACAGTAATATATTCAGTTTTCTATATGATGTAAATAATATTAAAAACATTTCCAAAGATGAACTTTAAAAAAAAATGTTTGGATCTACAAGCAGCACTAACAAACTCAAATTATGTCAATGAGACTGATTTGGATGGCTCGGAAATGTTAGAGGAAATAACAGCACTGTCCCCTTTAATAAAAACGGATTGGACACCATTAGATGTGTTGCAATTTGTTTTACTAAATGATTTTGCTCCTAATTTAAAGTTGCAATGAGAATTATGCTAACTTTCCCAATAACGGTAGCGTCGTGTGAAAGAAGTTTCTCTAAATTAAAAATTATTAAAAATTACTTGAGATCAACTATGTCTCAAGAGCGACTGACAGGTCTGGTAACTATTTCTATAGAGCACGATGTTCTAAAAAAAATCAAATTTGAAGACCTACTTCAAGACTTTGCATCTGTAAAAGCCAGAAAACAGAAATTCTTGTAAATATTTGTGACTTTTGCATTCAATTCGACGTAAATATATTTAATTTTTGTTATTTTTATTAGTAACATTTTAATCTCATTATTCCGTGTTTTAAAAATTTTTATATTAAACTTTTTTATTATTAAATAGATACAAAATCAAAACAATAGAATTTTAAATTTTTTTAGTAAAAGCATGAAAAATGTCCTGTAAAAATGTATGAAAATTTAATAATAAATTCTCTGTAAATATATTTCATTGGATCCGGACAACGCACGTCCCAAAAAAAAACAGTATAAAAGAAAAACAAATTTTTTAACCCCAAAAAACAGATTTCAGACCGAAGAGATGATTAACAATCATAATTAATTTATTAAGTGAAAGTATTTTAATCTTTATTTATAAACATTTAAAAATTAATCTACGTGTAACAATAAAGAAATAATAGAATTAAGATTGAAGAATGAAAGATCATGAACTTTTGGGGTTAAAAAATTTGTTTTCCTTTTATACTATTTTTTGGGGACGTGCGTGGACCGGTAGCCTATTTCATTACTAGAAAACTTTATTATTTTGTGATAATTAAACAAGACTATCTCATCACCTATTTGGATGGTAACAATCTCTATCAAATAACATCGCAAAATTTTTTACCGACGAGGGCGCCCGAAAGGCTCCGCGCTTGGGGCGCCAAAATATCTTTGGCCGGGCCTGGTAACTACATAGTAGTTATCTTTCGAATGTTTGGCACTGCAAGATCAAATTTCTAAACGATAATGCCTATCCTCTGAAACAGTATACGTATCAGTTACAGTCTTTTATAAGAAGATACAAAATGCACTGGTGGTGTAGTGGTTAGCGTGTCGGCTTTCTATTGCAAAGTTCGGGGGTTCAAACCCCTCGAATGGAGGTTTTATTTATAAAAAAAAAACTATCATCAGTGCCTGGCAGTAGGCAGCAGTACTGTCAGTATGGTATAGAGCCGAAAACAAATGATGTTGGTTGGGTCTATATCCAATACAGCTGTAGGCGTGATCAGGACGATTTGAACGGCTACAGTACTGCGATGTGGAAAGCAAGAGGGAAACTACCACATTACAATCCCTAGTAAAGATTATATGGTTGGACAATATGAGTTCTCTCGAGGTAAAACAATCCGGAGGTAAAATAGTCCCCCAATCGGATCTCCGGGCGGGGACTGCCTTGAGGAAAACATTTGTCGAAAGTAATTTACGAATAGGGACTTGGAACGTAAGAACTATGAGAAAGGCAGGAAAGCTAGAGAACTTGAAAGAAGAAATGAGAAGAAATAGAGTTGACATTATAGGGCTAAGCGAAACTAGATGGGAGGGAGAAGGACAGTTCGACTCGGAAGAATTCACGGTAGTTTATTCTGGAGGAAATAGTGGGGAAAGGGGAGTAGCTCTGGTACTTAGGAAAAATATGATGAAAAGCGTGACAAAGATAATAGCAACGAACGATAGACTGATGGCAATAAAGCTAAAAGCAGTCCCAGTGGACATGCTGATAATCCAGGTATATATGCCAACGTCAGCTCATGACGATGAAGAAATAGATGAGATATATGAGCAAATTAATGAAATTTACGAAGAAGACGGAAGAGGAAAGGTAAACTGCATAATAATGGGAGATTGGAACAGCATAGTCGGAGAAGGACAGGAAGAAAATGTTGTCGGGCAATACGGACTTGGGAAGAGAAATCGAGGAGGGGAGAAACTCGTAGAATTCTGCATCAATAATGACCTTGTAGTGACTAATACATGGTTCAAAAACCATAAACGAAGGTTATACACATGGAAAAGCCCAGGAGATAGAATGAGATGCCAAATAGATTACATCCTTGTAAAACAAAGATTTAGGAACAGCATAAAGAACGCCAAGGCATTGCAAGGAGCAGACATTGATTCAGATCACAGCCTTCTAATACTTGACGTGAGTACAAAGCTCAAACAAATAAGAAAAACGAGAAGAGAAAGACAGACCTGGGACCTAGAAAAACTGAAAGAAAGGCAGGATGTAGTCAGCATGAAGTTGGAAGATAACCTAAGAAAGTTGGAAAACAAACCGAAGACCGTCGATATAGAATGGGATGAAATTAAAACCAGTATCAAGGATACCTTGGATAAAGAGATTGGAAAACAAGAGAAGAAAATCAGAAAACCATGGATCACGAAGGAAATGCTGGAGAAAATGGATGAGAGACGAAAATGGAAAAACGTTAACAGTGAAGAAGGTAGAGCCAACTATAGGCGTATAAACAATGAGTTGAGAAAGGTAACAGATAAAGCTAGAGAAAATTGGCTAAAAGGAAAATGTGATGAAATAGAACAAATGGAGAAATTAGGACGGTACGATATGATGTACGCTAGGGCACTGGAATTAGAGGCTAAGAAGTCTAATGGAATTTGTGGTAAAGGAATTATGAATACGGATGGGAAGATAGTCTCAGAAACAAAGGATGTAGCACAGGTATGGGAAGAATACATTAAGGAATTATACAGCAAACAGGCAGGAGCGGCAAAAATAGAACTGGAAAATGAGGAAAACATTGAAGAAGACAACTTAGGACCAAGTATTATGGAGAGCGAAGTAGAAAAAGCGATAGTGGAACTTAAGAAGGGGAAAGCCACGGGCAGCGATGGAATACCGGCTGAGATACTTAAAGTCATAGGATCAGAAGGACTAAAAGCGATCACGAAATTAATTAATAAGATTTACGACACGGGAGAGTGGCCTCAGGATTTCCTAGAAGTAACAATGATGAAGAAGCCAAAGGCAATGCAGTGTAAAGATTACAGAACTATAAGCCTTCTGTCACACACATCGAAGATCATCACGAGGATTCTTAATAAAAGGCTGGAGAAAAAGGCAGAAGAAATAATAGGGGAAGATCAATTCGGTTTCAGAAAAGGACGAGGAACTAGAGATGCTATAGGAGTAGTTAGAATCATATCAGAAAGGGCAATAGAATACAGTCAAGATATCTGCGCATGTTTCGTAGACTGGCAGAAGGCCTTTGATAGAGTAAATTGGGTAAAGTTGATGAAGATATTAAAGGATATAGGTGTAGACTGGAAAGACAGGAGACTGATTAGGAATCTATATGAGAATCAAGTTGTAAAGGTCAGGTTTGAGAATGTGGACACCTACGGAATAAATATCGGTAGAGGAGTAAGACAAGGCTGCTGCCTATCGCCAACCCTATTCAATATATATGGAGAAAGTCTAATGCAAGAAGCTTTAGAAGGCACAGGGGATTTCAAAATTGGAGGAAGGATTATAAGAACAGTAAAATACGCAGATGATCAAGTACTTCTAGCAAGAAAAGAAGAGGAGCTACAAAAAATGATAAATAGACTAGTGATAACAGGTAGAAAATACGGTATGGAAATAAATACAGAAAAATCCAAGGTCATTCGAATATCGGGTAAAGAAGAGAATCTGAACATAACTATTGGGGGAAAGCCATTAGAACAAGTTTCAGAATATAAATACCTTGGAAGTATCATAACACGAGAGGCAAAATGTACGGATGAGATCAAAACTAGAATAGGAAAAGCAAAAGCGGCTTTCAGGAGAAAGAAACAACTACTTACAGGGAATATAAGGGAAGATATCCGCAAGAAGTTGATAAAATGCTACGTATGGAGTATAGCATTGTATGGGGCAGAAACATGGACGCTAAGGAAAAATGACATAAAATACTTGGAAAGCTTTGAAATGTGGACTTGGAGGAGAATGCTGAAGATAAAATGGACAGATAGGATGAAAAACGATGAAGTGCTACGAAGAATAGGAGATAAGCGAATGATTATACAGACTATCAGAAAGAGGAAGGCTAACTGGGTTGGACATTACCTGAGGAGAGAGAGTATGATTAAAGACGTGTTAGAAGGAAAACTAGATGGGAAAAGGGAAAGAGGTAGGAAAAGGTTTCAGCTGATAGACGATTTGAAAGGGAAAGAGAGTTATCAAGATATAAAGAGGACAGCGGAAAATAGGAGTATATGGAGAACCAGGTTTAACCATGAATAATCACGGACCTGTCTACGGACAGATTACCTATGATGATGACAAAATCTCTGTTCCTTAGTCCTTTGCACCCTTCACTCCTTTTACTCAGTACGTCGTATTTGGTTTGTGCGTGCGCGTGCCATTTGCTTTTGCTGGCGGCCACAAATTCAGATTATCTCCTCTTGCCTTATAGTCCCTAAAATGAATAGTAATAAAATATTGCGATCTTTTACTGTAAGCGAAAAGTTGTAATTGATCAGAGATGCAAAAGATATAGGAAACCGTGCTGCAGGACGAAAGTATGATGTGACCGAATCATGCATAAGGGATTGGAGGAAGAAAATGGATAAACTTCTCACTACATACAGGGACAGAAGAGCCTTTAGGGGAAAATACACCAGATATCCTGTCATAGAAGAACAGCTAGCCTAGTACATAACGGATAGACGACAATTTGGCTATGCAGTGTTGACAGAAATGTGTCATAAAAGCGCTACAGATAGCCATAGAGTTGGGTGTTAGTCAAGCTGAGTTTAAAGCTACTAGCAAGGGATGGGCGCATAAGTTTTTTCGTCGGAATGGCCTTTCGATAAGGAAAAAGACAACGATTTCTCAACGCCTCCCCGAAACATATGAGAAGAAACTGTTAAGTTTTCAGCGATATGTTATACGCCTGCGAGAAAAGTACTCATTAGGCCAAATAGGAAACGCTGATCAAACACCTGTCTATTTCGAAATGCCATATGATACGACAGATGCTGATATGGGTACAAAAACGGTTCAAGTGATCACTGGTGGAGGAGAAAGACAACGATGCACTGTCATGCTTGCAGTGTCGGTGGACGGAAAGTAACTACCACCATACGTCATATTCTAAAGAAAAACTCTCCCGAAAAATGAAAAAATTTCCAACAGGAATTTTAGTAAGGGCACATGAAAAGAGTTGGATGAACAGTGACCTAGTTTTAGACTGGATAAAGTGTGTGTGGGAATGTCGTTCAGGTGCCCTTCTCAATATCCCCAATATGTTGCTGCTGGACATTTTTCGTGGCCACCTGACTGAAGACGTGAAGGACGCCTTCAAAAGAGAAAAACTGACCAGGTGATTATTCCAGCAGGAATGACGTCCGTGCTTCAGCCACTGGATGTTTGCATCAATCGTCCTTTCAAAAATCATATGAAGAGGCAATACACGGAATGGATGGCGAGTGCTGTTCATGAAACTACGCCGACGGGTAGGATAAAGAAGCCAGGATTGAAGCAGATATGCGAATGGATCATCACATCTTGGAACCTAATTGAAGAGGAGGTGATAGTTAAAAGCTTCAAGAAATGCTGCATCACAAATAAATCTGACGGTAGAAAAGACAACATTGTTTGGGAAACTAGCGAGGAGGAAGGCGCGAGTTCCGCCGAAAATGTTGATAGCATGAGTGACGAAGATTAAAGGTCAGTATAAAAAGCTTTCTTAAATATATTTATGTATTCTTCTGCGTTTATATCTATTTGTTTCATTTCTAAATCGCATATAATATCTTCTACCACAGGGGAAATCTCGAAATTGACCAGAGTGTGACAGCTAATTTCGCTATTCACTGGACGTTTTTAGTGTCAAAAGTTGACCCAATCGTAAATATTTTAATTTCTTTGGAAAATTTGTTGTTCCTTTCTAAAGATTCTTAAATAATAAATGCTTTTGCTTTGCTATAAAGTTTTTTAATTCTTTGCCGATTTTTTCGCAAATTATTTTTTCCCTATATCTTGATGCTCAAAAACGAGGTGCGCGTCTTACACGAGTGCGCGTGGTACACGTGAACATACGGTACGTGGATATTTTTAATTTTATCTAACAAAATGCAAGATCCCTTGCTTTTTTTGTCTCCCTAATAAATTCGCAAGAAAAATTCTCATGAAGTTGATGCCGCTATTATTTTCCGAGTGTGTAAAGTTTCTGCAATTTATGAGGCCATAATCTCTTTCGGATGAGTCCGAGCGACGATTATCTGACGCATCTAATCTCTGTAATTGATCCTATCTGCCTTTCACGATTCTTCTAAAAATAATGTAATTTTCAACTAACGAGTCTCATTACGCCAAAACGAAATGAAAATATGAAACTTCTTCTATAAATCTTCCAACTCATTTCTGTAAGTGACCTGCGTCCGAGTTGTTCACTATTTCTTTTTAATTTTTCCTGATTACGGTCTCAATGGTTGCAGGCATACTCAACGGCGTGCTGTGGTTAACGTACGCTATAAGCATATGATTTTGTATGGGGCTCTTCTCGCGTGTAAATATGCACTCGCAAACCTCGACATCTCGAACTTGCTGCAACTCAAAGTTCCGGCAGGTCGAAGTACGTTTTTCTTCTCGAAATTTCAATAACTCGATCTTTTTACCTATTCGACTAATCGAGGTTCGACTGTATTTGGATGTGTATATGCGCGGTTAAAACTAAACATCAGATTTGCTACCATTTGATCTATACCAGCTTTTCTTAAACTTACTAAACCGAGGAACCCTTTTATGCAAATTTCTTTGCTGCGGGGACCCACTGTACTACTGCTGGGGACCTTCGAGGGTCCGCGGATCCCAGCTTAAGAGCCACTGGTCTATACGAATAGCGGCTCATGCAATTGTTTTTTTGTGGATAATTACACGAAGTATAATTTTTTAAGGAATACAGTCCAACCCAGGGCATCGAACCGAAAAAAATGATATTTTTGGCCGGAGTGGAACCGAACACGAACCGAAAAAAATAACCCTGAACCCGAACCGAAACCGTTATTTATTTCCTCCCTTTTTTCGGTTCGAATTAATTTTATAACTGTCATTTCTTCTCCTTGTGAACTCTACTCGCCTTCCGCCAGTCTTTCCTTACTAGCTGTAGAACAAGGATAGTTATGTTTCTGTGCCAATAACGTATTCACTATCATTTGTTACAGGTTGGCACTTTTGTATATATTATAATTGCCGATGCGCTCAGCGTTGCTCGGGAAATTGCGAGTAAATGCTTTTTAAATTTTATTCAACTTAATCGGTTTCGTCTCTGTTCTGAATTTTATGCTGCTCCGCATGTTTCCATTATTTTAAAGATTGATTTCTTTTGACCTAAACATTGTCTTTTTATTCAAGGTATTATGTCTTGATTTTTTGGTTTCTAGGGTGGTAAAAACTTTCGATCACTTTATGACTTGACTTCCGATTTTAGTCAATTGAAATCGAATTTGGTCCCGTGGAACGGGGGGCAAACGTGCATCTTTCTCTTCCTTTGGATATAAAAGTAAATCGTGCTAAGTTTGGTCGTCGTGGTCCTTTCCGTTTTCGGATAAATGAACTTTCGAAAATTTATAAGAGATAAACTTGAAACAATCATTTTATTGAACATTTCGCACAGATGAAGGGTAATCAAAGACTGATACATATTATTTCTTATTCCAAAAAATTTACCCGGTCGGCCTTGACTTCGCATAATATTTCGAAATCCACAAAATTCTACGTAATTGGATCTCTTGTTGTACGTAAAACTTCACTTATTACCCGATGATTTTTAGTAACTTAAAGTTTAGCTTGTATCCCTTTCAATGCATACTGGGGCGAATAACTATCAAATCAATTTCGCTTCAAAATTAATATTTTTTCCTCGAGACAATTTCGCTCAAAAATGTTCTCATATATCACACATATCACATATCCACAATGTAAATTTCAGATGAAATCTAGTACATTTTTAGAGCACCTTAGTTCATCCCGTAACATTTGAAAAATGTTCAATAAAATTCTAAAAGATTATAAAATCCCATATAAATAAAGAATCGATTTATTGGAAATACTAACGGGATGAGTTGTAAAATCAAATCAATATTGACTTTTGAAAGATTAACAACGGTTATACATCAAATTACATACTAAAAATTAAGTAGCATTTTAATGGCTTTAATATGCTTTAAAAAGGAAAAAATAAAATTTCAATTCCTATAATACAGTATTAGAATAATACAAATAAAATAACAAAAAATGAAAAAGGGAATTCATAAAAAGTTTTACCGTTCGTTACAAGGCGGGAAGGAGCGCTTGCACTACGTTAAACGCGGATATCAATTTTTATCTTCTTGACTGACGATAGTGAAGACATACTTGGTTCAAATAAAAATAACATTAATTAATAAAGATTATTTTGGAATTCTCTTTAAAATTTTCCCAAGAAATCAATGCCAGGGAGAAAAAACCGGTTCGAAACGGTACGGTGGTGGTTGCTGAAGCGAAACCGGAACCTAACAGAAATTTTTTGTTTTGTCTGAACCGGAACGAAAATCGGAGCGAAAAAAATTTCGTTCGATGCCCTGGTCCCATCCTCGATAATTCGCACGCTTATTACTTGAATTTTCGGTGAGTAGATGTGGCTGCTTTTTCTCGCTCGTACTCATGCGATACAAAACGAAATTCTATATAACTCGAATTTACGATAAGTCGTACTTTTTCCGTCTTCACTTGAGGTTCGAGTTATCGAGATCCGACTTCATTTTTTAAATCGGCATAATTCCCGCGCCCTAGTCAAAAGCACTTAAAGACCTGTTGTTAAACCCTCAATTGGCCTGATGTTCGCTAATTGCACGCACGAAACCGCGCACCACTCCAAACTACAGTGCACGCACTTATCTATCCATCGCAGCCTGCAATTAGGGAGGAGAGATTGGCTCTCATTTTGAATTGATAGACTCGCATTTACTACTTTATTTTCCAAGCTTCACGATGGTTATACGCCACCGTTAATGGAAGAAATAAAAGAAAGAAAATGAGGAGAGAGAGGCCCAGGCGAACGAAAACTAGCTATTGCTCAGCTTCCTCCTTCCCCTAAGAAAGAACATGCAAAGGATGCGGAAGTAGGCATCCTGCATTTGAAAGATAAAATTTACGGTCTGCCTTACCCTCCCCATCGCCAATGAAAGCTGTCTTTTTCATCCCCTTTTACCGCCCAGTCTAGTTATTATTCGCGAATATCGCTACAAATCGGGGGCCTCTTACGTAGAGGGTCACACAAATTATCTTGAAATAGATGGGGGTGGCATGAGAAAATTTCAATGTGTATGCCAAAATAACGAGCCTAAGCATTATGTTAAAATTAGAAGCACACGGCTCAGAATGGTATAAATTTTCATTAAGTAAAAATTATCATGCAATATAATTCATCGAAGAGGCCGATATTTGGTGTAAAACCATGATAGAGGAATCGGCGTAATATGAACGAAAATGAAACAATTGCATGTTGTTTTTTTTTTACTTTGCACTATTTACTTACAGTAGAATAAAATCAACGAAAGTGCTGCAGTTTTTGAACTGGCGGACCGAATGCGGCCAAATAGATCTGCTTTAAAGTATCGTATTTACAATATATAACTCTTTATCGTTCAAGAAAAATATTTAACGTTATAAAGCTTTCACATAGTTAATTTGTTATGTGTGCTCGATTCAGGAAACAATCGAAATGAAATTTTGGATGCGCATTTGCGCCTAATAAGCTCTCGTCATATACCTACTGGCGGAACGAATTTTTGGGGCATATGTTGGAGGCGCGAAGCAATGACCCCTCATTAATGACACGGGCGGTGATTTTACGACTCGGGCTCTCTTAGGATAGAGAGGATTTGTTAGATGCTGAGGCTATAAGAATTAGAAGCGCATTCCCGCCGCAAAGTACAGGTCGGCAGTGGCAATTTACCGATTGTTAAATTTATAATCAACGATATACACCGCCAAGGGCTTCTTCGTAACTGAAGGGTGCGCTTGTTTTACTCGATCGTTTCATGTTATGTTCCCTGCTGATTCACCTCTTGCCTACATCTACAAGTTACCCTGCAATTCGCCAAGTTGGTGGGTGGCAGGGGGTGCAGTGCACCAAATCCTAACTAAAGATTGTCTAACGCGATTCGAAATTTCCTATTGTGATCTCGTATTGTCCTCGGAAAGAACGAGCCTAGATAATGCTCCGTCTTACAATCGATCTCACGTATTTTATCGTCTCGATCATTTCTACCTATGTACGTTGGTGCCACAATTATTCCCACTGCCTCCTCCTTTAGGCATTCCGACCTATATTTCTCCAGAAGTTTCAACCTTGAGTGCAATCTACGGTCCTCCAGTGATACCCAGTTCAAATCGCTCAATAAAGAGGTGACGCTTTCCTTATGTTCGTACTTTTGTTTTACAAATCTGCTTGCTCTGCGCTGTACTCTTTCTAGTTGAATTATGTGTCCCTTCTCGTACGGATCCCATATGCTCGCTGCGTATTCCAATTGCGGTCTTACCAGTGATAAGTAGCATGTTTCACGTACTTTCTCTGTAGTGTTCCGTACTATTCTACCTATGAATGCATATGCCTATGAACGCCTACGCGTATGGGAATAGCCGGATAGCAATGGAGAAGAGAAACCTGGTGCCGGCTTTTAGCCTGCTCTTAACGAAGAACACCAAGGGGACCAACTGCTTAACGCCCATTCCGAAGAATGGAACGCTGACTTTGTGTGGTCTTCTCAAACCACACAAGCAGTGGGCCGAGCAACCTTGAAAAAATCCTACTATCACAGTTTATGCCCGGTGCCCTTTCGAGCAGCAGGCGAGTAGCAGCCAACTTCCTAAAAGAACCGTCTCATGGTTACAGAAGTTTCCTTTGCCATCAACCGAATTCAAATCGTAAAGTGACCAATTTTTCTGAGCCCATACCAGCATAGGCGATATTTGTTCCCGATGTAAAAAAGAAAATAATTTTACAACAGCGCCTGGAAAAATGAGTATCAGTATAACATTTTGGAGCATCAACTTGAGTCAGAAACAAATTTCTAAGAGTTTATTTAGATAGTCTGATTAACCAATTAGGATAAGTAAAAACAAAAAACAGCGTTAAAAAATATAAGGGACAGAAACAAAGGTTTCAAAATTCGTACAAATTATGAAATAAGAGGTTAAAATGTTCGTAAATAGGTGCAGAAAATTAATCGGCATAGCATCGCCAAAATCAGTACAGCACTGAATAAATCAGTAGGATTAGTCCCTTTACTTGGTAAGCATTGAGTGGTTAATTGCTTAGTGAAAAACAAAATATTTTGCGCACCACCGTTTGGAAATCACTGTGAAGGTCATATTCAAGTACTAACATTAAAGAGACCAACCGTATTGATTTATTCAAATTGGTATTCTGATACTCTTAATATTTTCAGTGCTTTTTTTCATATACTATTCAGACAATTTTCTCGATTATTTTGCTTTTAATGACGAAAAAATGCTACTACTCTACTGATTCGGGGCCGGAACAAAATTGGTCACTCCATAACATATGTCATTTATATTAATGGCAAGGCGTCAAGTGGATCGATACGTATAATAAGGGCGGTTACAGATAAGGTTTTAGCGTGATGGAGTTTTAAAATTATTTGAGATTGCACTCTCAAAGCGGAGAATAATAGAGTACAAGTTTAAACTTTTTTTTGTCCCGATTTAATGAATACGTGGGTGCCATGGTTTTACCTGCTGGTGCTAATGGACCTAGGAATATACCACAGTGAAGAATAAAATACCTACAAATAATCGCTAGAGCCGACAGACACAATCAGCCATTTTTTAGGCGCGTTTCGCTTCCAGCATAAGCGCCTATTAGCGTCGGTTTGTCCGTCCGTCCGCATGTTCGTTCTTGGCTTCTACCGAAAGAATTTTTATAAAATTTGATATTAAGGACTTACTATCAAAGACAATAAGAAAATCACAAAAATAAATCACGTAAGCTTATCAGGGGTACCACTTTACTGGTGACAAAAAAAGAACTTTCCGTTATATCTCGTAAATTTTTGGTCAAATGAAAATAGTTTTCAAATAAACTTGTATAAATAGTAACGTAGAGTATTTCTTTTCCTATACATTGGTATCGTTGGAGTAGCCGTTATGGAGAAAATGAACAAGAAAGTCGTAATTCGCTTTGAACTTGGAAAAATTCATGCATAACTACCTAATTGTTGTCAACGAAAATAATCTTATTGGTTACTGAAGTAAAGAAGATCTGCTATAATTACAAAATACATTTAATTCCTTACGCTTAAATGACAGATTTTGTAAACGGAAGGAAATGGATTCTCTACGGATAAGAAAAGAACATAAACGTAAATATTACAACTACAACTACAACTAACGGGGAAGAAGAAATTTTTATAGACAAAGATACAATCGGGTCGTGGTATTTTGTTGTTTTATGGTGTGCATTCGGTCAAATTATATCGTATAGTTTCAAATACTCCATCGCACGAAACGTGCCTATTTGTGATACACTGTACACATTCCTAACTTGTTACATTCTCATATACGTAGTTCATAGAGTAGTAGTCTTAATCGCGAAAAAATCGACTTCGAGGCTTTGACGGGAATGTACGTTTTAGGTGTCCTCGCGTCCAAGTAGTAGATTTGCCTTGCCGTCTGTCTGTGCACATCCCTAAAGCCTAGGCGATTCAATGAAATCGAATATTTCACACTAGCTAAAATTACCCGGCGTTGCTCGGGTTTTTAGGTAAAAAAAATATATTGAGGAAAATTTAAGAATAAAACCAAGTAATAAAATCAGGTTAATTTTTATCGTAGTGCTTAATGGTGTGCAATATTTCTTGTCTTCCCATCTGTTTTTTCAAATATATCAATTTTTCCTGCATCCTTTATCGATAAATTTGGCAATTGTATTTTTATCAAATAATCATAATGAACAATGGATGGAATCACTTTTAAAATATAGTTATTTCACTCAAATTAAGTTCCAGTGGAAGAAACTGCATGATATTATGTGGTCATGAATCTCAAAAACCTTAAAAACTTGGGCAGGAATTGCAAGCTCTAGGGATGCAACTGGTGGAACCACGTTTGAAGATATATCCAAATTTAGCTTACCCATACGTTATCCTATGCATAGGCTAATTTTGTGGGTCTAATTTGTCACGTGAATTTTTAAAGTCAAACCTACGAAACGATACGATATTTCAGTGGTAAAATGTCTGCCCGGCAAGTGGAAGACTCGGGTTCGATTCCCGGTCATAGCAGACTTTTTTCTCGTTTCAAAATTATTCCCAACATTACAGCTTATGCCTGTCTGCATAGGATCTTTAGATCGCTTTATTCCATCAATTACCAACAATATTATTGAATCCCTTCATCTCAATGAAATTTTCTTTTATTTATCGACGTTATTAATTACGTCAATTGCTTAAAACTTATAACCTATTTTCATTTGTTTAAAAGTTGTGCTCGTTTTAACTAGCAGCGTATTTACAAAAGTTATGGAGGAAAAGGATCAACGTGAAAAAAATTTGACGCATCTAGTATTTTTCCTCCGACATCTTAGAGGATTTTTCATTTGCTCCTAGTGTTATTCTCCTTCAAAATATATGCCGGGATGAGGTTGGCAGTTCAGCTAATTTATTTTTTCTCTAATTTTCTCGTTTAAATCTTTCCTCCTTATCCTCCACCCTATCTTCCTGAATCCAACGTGGAGCAATAAAGCTCGAAATAGCTAACGAGATAACGATCGACTACAAAAACGTTTTACAAAAACTTAAAAACAGATTAAATTAATCTCAGAAAGGGGAGCAAACTAATAGGTTTCACCAAAACGTGAATTTATATCAGTAGCTTAAATTTTAAGAGACCTAATTTTATTCTCAAATCTAATAAGAAAATAACGCTGTAATAAATATAAAAAGTTATTCTTGACTGCTGTAGAATTCCGAAAGAAATGTACCAATAATCAATTTCTTCGCAGCGCTATTTTAATTTTCATAACTGAACAAATAAAATTTAACCTTACCTGATAATAGCTCAGCTGACAAGTAAAATTGCTTCTCTGTATGAAAATCCAATTTGGTTTTCTTAATTCGACGAAAAATGTTTACTACAGAAATCGTGAAAGTCTCACGTACAAAATAAATTGGAGAACCAATTCAGTACCCGAGTTTTTTCGGTGAGAAATTGAGATAAAAATGCTGCTGCCGCCTTGTGATTCGATTGTGTTTCTTAATAATGAACAAACGTCCGTGACATTTTGTGAGAACGCGTTAAAAAAAGCTCCGAGAATTCTTCCACTGCAAGTGACAAGAGAAGAATAGGCTAGGATAAGGCGACGTGACAAAACGCAGTAAAATTCAGCTCGAGTAAGTGGAATTCCACAGTTCATTGCCGTTTCGCCTTTGAAATGGCACCCCGTGTAGTTTAATCATTTCCCTAGGGGATTTTATCCAGAAAGCGATTCAGCGAAGCAAAAATAATAGACAAGGGCATTAAACTAATTGGTTTTACAACGTAAACACAATTCCCACTCTACTGTCATTCCCACCAATCCATATAATCAAAGAAAATGAGGTTTACAAGTGATGTGCCGCAGGCATTCTTCTCGTTATATGTACCTGAGCCATTATAACTAGGTCCTCCCTCCGCCTCCGAGCCACACGAAGTGGAGGGCGCTCCCGCCCAATAGGAAACTCTAGATCGCCTTTCTTTAATCTTCGCGCCATGGCTACCACAATTCATCGAGTATACACTTCTCTACATTTAATATCTTTTGCATTTTAGTAATTTCATTTCTCCGTTAGATTGAATTTTATTCCCTTTGCAAATTTTTCTTGTTTGGTGTAGAGTTTTAGTAGTTTAGGGAAAATCAGGAATTTTGTTAATATTAATAACGCAATAAAATATCATGGCTTAGGGTAAGTTAGGATAAATCAGTTCAGTTTTCGAAAAAGCCTTCCACACAGCTCTCAAGACCAGATGTTCTCAACCGGTGTAACGCCGAAAATTTTAATAACGGTTTGAAGAAAATAAAGTAGATTTTGTTAAGTGGGTTTTTTTTGTCTTTCTCTCGCGTTATTGTTACATCTACATCTACAAGTTACCCTGCAATTCACCAAGTTGGTGGGTGGCAGGGGGTGCAATGCACCAATCCTACCTAAAGATTGTCTAACGCAATTCGAAATTTCCTATTGTGATCTCTTATTGTCCTCGGAAAGAACGAGCCTAGATAACGTTCCGTCCTACAATCGATCTCACGTATTTTATCGTCTCGAGCATTTCTACCTATATACGTCGGTGCCACAATTATTCCCACTACCTCCTCTTTTAGACATTCTGACCTATATTTCTCTAGAAGTTTCAACCTTGAGTGCAATCTACGCTCCTCCAGTGATACCCAGTTGTTAACGGCAATACAAAAAATGTTTAGGCTTAAACTCTTCAGTATTACTCACTAACTCTTTTCGGATTCGGCGAATTGTAGTGTGTAAATTAATGGTGATATTCAATGGTATATTTTAATACTATATAAGAGTTAATTTTAGACGAGTCTTCCTTCATGATTAACAGAAATCAGTTATCTGACCTCGCACAAGTTTCTGCTGCCTTCACTATCGTTAAAATTCAGCCAACTCATGAATACCAAATACATACGTACATTTTGGCGGAATAGTCGCAAAATTATGGACGAAAAAGAACGACAAAGTCATCCGTATAGCTCGTAATTCATACATGTACATAAATTTGTCCATGCGTCATCCATCTACAAATTTCATATACCTGAACTCCGCCCATCTGACAATCAACCATCTATAACAAAAAGTCACCACCCAGAGTGCTCTGTGATCAGTCGCCTAAAGATACCCGAAGAAACAATTCAAAACAAAAAGCAAGTAGCCTGATCAGGCAGAAAGCAATGGTTCTCACTTCCCCTGATAATGTAGCAAATGTGAGGAGAAAGTTGCTAAAGGAGAGGAATGCAGAATCGAAACGCAGAACAAAGTACACGCTGGCAGCATGTCTTAAGAAGGCGACTGATTCGGAAAGAAATGCAGACATTCTCGCTGCCATCTTCATCTACAGAGAAGAAAGAGGCCTCTGAACACCACAGTGATGGAAGTATTTCCTTCTGTGGGTTCTCTGCAATGCCAAATACAGCGCACCTTTTTCAGCAGTGTTAGGTGTTGGGTGCAGTGTCAAGAGAAAGTCAATGAATGGTACCACGACGGTTATATTGGTCCACAGGGCAAGAACAATCCATTCGTGGGAAATATCCTCTTAGAAAATGAAGCAAGGTATGTGTTACATGAAATGTGTAACGTCAAAATTTTAAATTCAGGTGTGTAATTCAGATATGCAGGAAAGATTACAATTTTCTTTATTGACCCAACCTCATGAGGTTGAATATGATAATGCCATTAACCAATTCTATTGTACATATTAATATACGGGGGCACTCCTTTTTCATTTGTTTCATTATTACGTCGTTAACTATAGGGGAACAATTTCGTTTAACGTCGTTTCTGTCCGACACAACGTCCTTTTGAGTCGAGCTTATGCCGCTCGGCCCGTCAGTGTGACTGTTCATCAATTTTTATTTTTACATGCATGAGGTTATATTACTACCATTTACGTGCAGAAAACATTTTTCGCTGTATTTCTGTTATTAAGCAGTAAGATTTCCTTCCAGTCAGGAAAGATGAATAGTGAAACCAGACGCATACATATATGAGAAAGTTTCTGCAATGCTCATTGCATCGATTTTTTAAGACGCTTTTGTGAACCGTGAGTGCTTTGTTTGAGGAAAAACCCAGGCACTAAGTTAGTGAACAGGACACTAGTTCCGTCGATCTTTTTCTTTGCGAGTGAATGGAGTACCTATTTTGGTCGTTTACATTTTCGAGCCTACTGAGAAGGATTTATTAAGGCGAGAAGCGGTAACCCGATAAGCGTGGAAACTGGCCGAAAACATCTGCTAACCATCATCGACCGATAATAGGGCTGGTACAGTATTGCATATAGCATTCTACCCTCCTGATACCATCCTGCTCGATCGAAGTCGCACTGGACTCATGACATCGAAGGAATGTGTTGTGTGCGAAACATCCTCCCTTCCTCCTCGAGCCTTTTCTATGATGTGCAAAAATGGATAATTTACTTTCCGTTTTTTTTCACATTTACACTCCCCTAAAACTATTATACATAACCAGGACGATCTGAGAAACGTGTGTCGCGATGAAAACTGCTCCGGCTGCGGTTCAGGGATGGTAAACCTCCACAACCACTCAAGAAAGCTAGAAACTCTCCCTTGCGTCCATTTATTTCCAGGTAAACCATTAATATTGTCTATAGGTCAGTAAAATTATCTGTCTCCCGAAACACGGACCTTACGTATACAGCAGGAGTGGCCAAGGCGTGGCTCTCGAATTGCATACGGCTCTTTTAACTTAATGTGCGGCTTTTTTGCATTTATATTCAAGGGCGTGTCAACGCTTTGCACTATATAACATAATAACGCAGAGTGAATTGAGACGTTATGGGATGCCTAAGGGACACTCATTATCTCTATATTGCTTCAAGCACAGGTTATGTTTACTTTTTACAAAGTTATGTGCACAGAATATAATCTAATCTACATGTAATTCACAATATTGGTAGGTGGCAGGGGAGCCAACCTAACAGTTATCTCTCGCAGGTTTGACTTCCCTATTGTGATCGCGTATTGTCCTCGGAAATAATGAGTCTCGATAAGGCTGTCCTGCAATCGATCTCAAATATTTTATCGCCACGATCTGTCTACATATGTACGTTGGCAATTCAATTATTTCTAAAACCCTCTCTGCTAGACATTCCGACATTTCACCAGAAGCCTTAACATTTAGTCCAGTCTGCGGTCCTCCAGTGATATCCAGTTCAAATTCCTCAATAATGATGAGACGCTTTCCTTATGTTCGTACTATTGTTTTACGTATCAGTCTGCTCTGCGTTGTACTCATTCTAATTTAATTATGTGGTCCTCATACGGGTCCCATATACTTAAGTCGTATGGTCGACCTATGGTCTAACTAGTGATAAATAACACGTTTCGTTTACTTTTTATATACTGCTCCGTAATAATCTGCCTATGAAAGCCAAATTCTAATGTGTGACTAGCGGCTCTCGAACTGTATGCCGCTCTGAGAGCAAGTACGCTCTCTCTCTCTCTCTCTCTCTCTTAGGTTTGGTAAATAATTTTACCACATATATAGGCCGTCCCTCGTGGTAACACCCACGTTCCCAGCCGGTCAGAAAGTGCTCAATTACATTACATTTACATGATTTTAAACACCTTACGGTAATAATGATTTGCTTATGAACTAAAAAAGAAAATATAACTACTTATAAATATAAATACAATACAAATGCAAAAGAAAACTAATATTTAGAATCAGTATGTACATTAGTGAAGTAGTTAAGTCAAGAAGATACCAAACTAGCTACTGCTAATTCTATTTGTATTATTTTATTTATTTATTATTATATATATATATCTTGGCCACTCCTATTATACAGCCTTACAGTTGAGACTGGCAGCCGAAGGTGCAGTATTATTCCCGTGGATTGGTGCAGCGCAACATTAGCTTTTTTATAAAAGCTCACAACTCAAGCAAGACACCATCTTCAATAAAAATATTTTCACTATTTAACCAACATTTCATATAAAAGTAGTATAGGATTTTGTCGCAGGTTAATGTTTCAATGTAGTGCTTTAAAAAATGCTTTGGTCGCTTCTTATAACTTTTTTATCTCTCAACTAGTAATATGTGCTTACAAAAAATACCCGACGTTATAAAGAAGATTTTATAAGGGATACGATATAAAATTTAGGATGTAATTCAATTAACCATTTCCTTGAAATCACTTCGATAAAGAATTCCGTGTATAAAAATTGCAAATAATTTTGGAGAAACTTTTCGAAACTTAATTTTCAAACGGAATCTGCGTACGATTTTCTACAAAGGGGCATAATTTTGTGTGTAATTCAAAAGTTAAATTTGGCAACGCCGCTTCCTCCCCTTTAAGAGCGAGACAAGGGTCTATTTATAACGCAAGCACTATACCAGTGTTACTCGTTGAGTGCCGGAATCACTCACTAGCCTTTTGACGCTGCCAACCACTTCACTTCAATCTCTCTCTCCATCACTCTTAGCGCAATTAATGCGAGGTTGGGAATCGCTACCAGACCCTAAAGAACCCACTCCAAAACCCTCGACTATTCCCATACTCTCTTCAGCACAAATAAAACCGCCTGGGAAAAATTTGATGTGTCCAGCACATGAATCTCTCAATACAGACGAATATGATTTCAATGGTACTCACAAGTTGCTCTTGACTACAGCATCCTCAAGAATAACTATCGGCCATTACAGTAGTGAATAATTTTTTAACACTTGGAATAATTTTCACAATGAAAAATACTTGGTGACTTTTCACATTACAATAAGTAAACAAAATTATTTGTTGCTATGAATAACAAAACATCGATGCGCATACTATTTATTACTGATATCAAATTATTGCGCAAAATTTTCGCGATAAAAATTACCTTTGGTGGCGCTGGCATCCCTGACAATATGTGCATAAAAATTGGTTTACAAAATATGATGCTAGATGGTATTAGGATGATTTTGATCGCGATTAAAATTACCGCAGCACTGGCATTGCTATCTACTATTCGAAATTTTAATCATAGCAACGGAAACAATGCTAGCAGATAGCAATGAGCAAATAGCTGAACAAATTCGGAATGTAATCAAAATATCTCTGAAACAATCCCTTCTATAAAAAAATGTTTCAAACAAGACTTATAGGAAATTACACTGTCTACAACTATAATTATTATAAATATTTTCATTTATGCAACCCTAAAGGAGATATATGGAAAAAACGGAAAAATTACCAGTAAACACCGAATTCCGGTTGACCAATTTTAGGCAAAATCTCGCCAGTCTTTGAAGTTTTAATAAAAAAGTTAGATATAAAGCTGTGTTGATCTGATTAGTTTTTAAGTTAGAGTGCCCACAAAATTCTTACCCCACAGACATCGAGAAAATAGCGAAAAAGTATTCAGCGGATCTTGAAACGTATTTCTGTTAAAATCTCGAATTTGATTTTCTTCACAAAAACAATACTTTCTCTGTACTGCGTATGGAGAAAGTAGAAATTTATACAGGTGCGCTCTCACAAATTCGGAGCACATGTGGCCGAGACGTTTCCGGATTTCCCGAATTATTCGAAGTATGTATTTTGCCTAAAGATGGTTAGATTTGCCATTATGCATAGTAGCCACATGTCTAAGATCGCCAGTGTTATAAGAGGCTGTAACCATGAATTTGAAGGAATCGATCTAAAAGTTCTATTAATTATTTGCGAAAAATGAAACCTACTGCGAACATAGACATTTATTAAAGGAAGCATGGAGTGATGAAATTTTACTTGCAATAAATACAATTTATTCTGTCTTTCAGCAGTGATAAATAAAAATACCATGCTAAATTTCACCAAAAATTGCAGAATTTCAACCTTCCTACTAATGAATGATTTTGCTCTAACACTTTACAAGCTCTTCCTTTTAACGGACTGGCTCAATAAATATATGAAGACCAACGCTACAAGTGCGAACAATAAAGAGCTAATAACCGATGTAGACTCATTTTTATTATTTTTCGTTTATATAAGCGTGAAATTATACTGAGTAGTACTTATAAATAAGTAAAAAAGTAAGTAAATATGGAGACTGCGGCGAAATTGATGTTAAACAGAATTAACTCCTTAACCGTAAAATTAAAAATTAGAGACACACAATGAAAAAGGGGGAGGAAAAGCAGGAAAAGGCAAAAGACAATAAGTACTTGTTTTTTCTACATTGAGCATTCTTCACTTACTTTATCTTTAAATAGCGTAATAGCCGCAATACTGTGAAGGGTGGTAGGCAATGATTGGATTATAAAGAACTCCCGAAATAATTATGAGCGATGCGTAAATTAGTTTCTCGTTATTTTTTATAGCTCGCTATCTACCTATCATTTTGCTATCGCTTATTAGTCGTAGCTCGATACAACTCTATTCCTTCAAATATTTCTGTACTTGATTTTATAAAAAATGTTCGTTCCACGCCGCTCGTTCTGCTACATTTTATATAAATCCGATGCATGAATAACTTCAACGGTCTTCAGGGACGCGAATGACGTTTTCCCCATGTTTCTCAATTTATTCGTCGCCGCAGACCCATTCCGCCTTCACGGGCGACATCCAATATATGCTATATATAGCCATTTGTTTCCCTCCTCTCTTATTTTCTCATATTGTCTGTCGCCGTGTCATATCCGCGTCACTTTCTACAGTCACCTATATCTCTTCATTTGTTTCCATTCCTCCTCTATCTGTCACTCTAATTTCTCTCGATCGCCTGATGTCCTTGGCGATTTTTTTTCCAATAATCCACCCCCGGCATTTACCCAATACATCTTTCTAATTTACATCATTAATGAAAGTCTTAATCCTGATTCTCTGTCTGTGAGTATCAGTCAACAGATTTATCGAAGATAGATAAAATTACCTCCGTAAAAAACCGGATTAATTTTTTCCCGCTTTCCAGCGTACTTTTTTTTACCCAAAACATGATTTCCATCTTTGCTTCATTTTATTCTGCCTCAGAAATCCAATTTCCAAGCAAGGTTTAATCGTGATAGTTATTTTAACGCGAGAAATTTAGCATTTCCGAAATTTTAAAGCGAAGATTTTTCTACAGGAAAATGTACTCAGCTGGTTTCGTGTCATTTATATCGTGTTTCATTAAAAAAAAGTCGACTATTCGGCATTACTGAAACGGAGAATTTCATCCAAACGAGTCATTTATTTCAATATCGCGGCGATGGGGATTTTTGCAGATGGCGCCTGCGTGCGGTAACGGGCACGTAAATGATTTGGAGCTTCCTGGAATGACGTGTGGCGCGATAGTCAGAGCTTTTCTCCTCAGATGGGCGACAAAAATTTTATCGACGAATGAATAACCCGACCCGTTTCCAAGAAACCGTTTTGTACGGTTTGATGCAATCCTTCAAAGAAATTCTGTAACCGTAAAAACATATTCATCTATCCGAAAAGTCCAAACGGCTATTTCGAATAATCTATTCAAACATTTTTCATTGAATATGTACAATTTCTGTCGTTTCCTCCAATAGCGACGTTTAAAACCGCTCCAAGAATTGGAAGAAATAGCGGCGTAGTGTCATTTATTCTGATTAAATTTTGCAAACTCTCCTTAAAAGTCCGATATGAAACATTTTATGGATCAGAAACCCGAAGACGATGGCCAAATTATATTGTAGCAGATAAAATATGTGCAAAATCTGTTCACTCACCGTTGCCACACACCAATTGAGGTATGCAGAGTGTTATTCTGATTCAGAATCCTTTCATCCGGTGTATTATTATTATAAGGCTTTTCAAATAAGTTCCTTTTTTTAATGTGTATGAACATTTCCTAATGTCAGGTATAATTTTCAAATCTTTTTGCCTGGCGTAATATATTTGAATGTCAATTTTCCCATAAAAATTCTATATAGCGAACACTTCCAATAACATCGGTCGGTTTTTGTAACTTTAAAAACATTCATAACGCGGTTTTATTCACATCTTCTCTGTAAATCCACGTAACGTTGCTCGGCGGCCATTTTATCTCCATCCGGCCAACAGATAATATGATTTCAGCGATGACTAACCTCAATTAACGACTTGGTTGTCTTCAACGCCGGGAAGACGGGACGAACGAAGTCGCGCCGAACTATTTCGCCACGTAAGCAGCGAACTTCAAGCAGAGAGATACATAAGCAAGGATTCAGCATTCAGCTCGCTATCGATTTCAAGCTCCCTTGAGCCTCATTCCCCCTTCCTCCCTATCTTTCTCGACCAATCGTCATCTCTCGCGTCATGCGTCATGTAGTGTTTGCGCCGCGTCATTTGTCGGCGCTTATATAGATCCTATTCCTCTCCTCCCCTTCCGACTATCTTTCCCTACGAGGCTACTCCGGTTTCGTGAACAGTTTCCACCCTCCCTCCCTCTGCCCTCAATTGATAAGCAAAAAAACTGAAACTACAGGATCCGGTCGATAATCCGCCATTGTTCCTGATCGGCGAACTGAGCTATTTTTCCCCAAAACAGTTTGTCATGCTTTATTTTTCACTTAAAATACGTTTAACGGTAAACAAAAACCTGAGTGCTTGCTTATTATTCATCTACATTTACGTAACTATTCTGCAAAGCTACAAAAAGCGTAATGAAGGGAATAATTCCACTTAGCGAGTGTATTACGTCATCAATTCAAGTAAGGCACGCAGCCGATGAAATACTAGTGCCTATTAAAAAAAATATAGCTGAGCTCGTGGGATATATTGGTTTTCTCCAAAGAAGCTGTGTATCTTCACAGCCGAGAAGGCCTTTCATGAACCCACGAAAATCCGCACTCTAGTCACTGATTGAAATTAGTTTGAAATTGTATATTTTTAAATATTTTTTAATATATTTTAATTTTTCTAATATAATTTATGAGCACTTTATTTGTAAAATTGGAATTTTAGAATTATATATTATGTTTTTCTTGCCACCTGGCCAAATTGCAATGTTTTTAAATAAATAAACATAACTCTGCAATCGTATAAGTGTAAGATGTCGTTTATTAACACGGTTGCGTTAGTAAGCGAAAGTCTACGCGTTTCCTCACGCTAATGACCCACTAATTTTTTTAGATAGGTGCTCTAAAAAGGCGTGGTGATTGACCCTTTTCCAGTAAAGAGACGCTAACAGCAAAACCTGATGTTTCATTCCTAGGCTCTCTGGCTATCCAATGAACGGATCCCTTTCTTTAACCCAGCAACCTTCACGGCGAGTCTACACTTTGTGTCGCAACGGAAATTTCCAGGCTCATTCGGTCGGTAGGGTTAGATTCCCCGGACAGCGTTGCCACGTCTAACTCGATAAAGGCCGCGGCGTCGCAGTATAGGGTTGCCGGGAAGGAGAGAGAGAGGGGGGGGGGGGGTAACACCTATAAAACACGCTCACTCCCTCCCCAAACATACATCGCAAATACAAAACTCCAACTTCCATAGATAAACAACAATTAGAACGCTACATAAACAAAGATAACGCTCGCAGTCCCCAGCGGATTCCAGTTTATCGACCCAAAGAGGGTCATCCTGTTTTCTTAGTCGCGTCCCTTCTGTTTTTCCTATACCTACGGAGAGAGAAAAGGTGGCCATCTTTGTTTTCCCCATTCCGTATTCTCATAAAACTCTCTCCTTTCAATAGCTCTTTAATGGAGTTTCTGAAGTGTAATCTATATCCGCCTACAAAAATGAAGGGTATGCACGGGCTACAAGTTTGTTCCCTCTTTCCCCCTTCACTCTGCTCCCAAAAGACCCTTCCCTCACCACCTCTTCTTTCCATCTTCAACCTCGATACCTCAACGCGCGCCCTCCCTTGACACTGCCACACTGCGGACGAATTGAGCTCTAACACAAGCCTCTCTCGCTTGCTCTATCTCTCCCCCTCTCTCTCTCTGTCCCTCTTACATTAGCAATTCTCCCGCCCTTCCTCCGCTCCCCCTCCATATCCACAATTTCACCCTCTCCCTTTCCCCTCCATTCCCTGGCGGTCTGCAGCCCTGTCTAATTTCGAATACATCCGTCTGACGCCATGAGAGGTGGGGGGGATGAGGATTGCGAAATTGGAGAAGGGAGTAGCAACGTTGAAGGTTTTTCACATTTCTTTTGTTAAGCCCGCCAGCTGGAGGGGAAAAGGATCGAGTACGCTACCTTGCGCGGGGATCCAGACAACTCAGGGAATGAGAGAGCCTCTCTCTGCTTTTAAAACTCTGCAGTCCTATCATATTGACCCAAGGCTAAAAGAGGAGAATACCACGCGAAGAGAGGGAGAGAGAGAAAGCGAGACAGAGGAGTAACGGGGGAGACACGCAGCACCATCTATAGTGGAATCGGGGAAGCTTCATTCCCACCTACCGTTATTTTCTCTCTCGAATTTCTCGTATATACGGAATGTAAAAGAGAGGCATAGATATTTTTCTAAAAAATATATACATCCCGTCGGCGGGGTGAGAGGAGAAGGGAGGACGGAGAAAGGACGGAAGTAGAGATAGAGCGATGGCGGGAGGGGGCTTAGCGAGTTTGATAAAAAAAACCATGAATAAAAGATGAGAGAACAAACAAAACAGGACTTTATGGGGAGGGGCGGTTGAAGAGCTTCTCCCACTTCGCCTATCCATTTCCAGGCACTACTCCTTCCCCTCTTCTATGACGGCACTCCCGCACCCCTTTCCTTCCTCCCTCTCCCTACAATCGGGGAGAAAGGCTTCTCTCTCTCTCTCGCCCCAACTACCAACTTTACGAGTTGCCATTCTCCCCAACCCCTCCTGGCCATGAACATCGTTTCCCCTCCCCTTCCCCTACGCTCCCTAGTTTCTCCCTCGCACAACCCCCTACCCCCGCCTTCCTCTACAACTTTGCCTCTCCTGCACTCCGCCCTTAAACAGGAGAGAGACGGGAGAGGTAGGGGAGGAGGAGGGGGAGGGTCTAAAAATCGATGACCCGAGAGGTAGGGAGAGAAGGGTATGGAGGAGGAGCCATCCACTGAGCTTAGTCATTTTCGGTTGGGTTATGTTGTAGAGTCCTTCCCCCACTTGCGGTGTGGGAGGAGGAGGAAGAGGAGGGAAGTGAGAGATTGGGGTGAGATAGGGATGTTTGCTGTGTCGAGCGAACGGGGGATTTAGAGAGAGAGGGGGGAGGGGTAAACCGGAAACGAAGAGAGAGATAGATAGAGAGAGAGATTTGTGCAGTGGGAGGATGGAGATAGTGAGTCAGAATTGGTGGAGGGAGAGGGAGTTGGGTGAAATTACCGAGGCCTTGGAAGGGATAAAGGGGAGTATGGAGAGAATAGGGTGTCCTCTCTCCCTCTGGAGCCTTGGTGAGCTTGAGCGGGAGAGGAGCGGGAAGGAGGAGGGGAAGAATTGACTCGTTGGATAGCGGAGGGAGAAGGAGAGGTGAGAAGATTGTAATGGGAGGGGAGGGGGAGATAAAGGGGAAGGGAAGGGTTTTATGCGAGTCGTAGCGAGTTACAGAGGAAGGGGTAGGCTTAATAAAATGTTTCCGACTGGAAGAAATGGATTGCGCGCGCGGGAGGGAGGACGAGGGGAGGGGGGAGGACAGAACTACTGCGCATGGAATTATAAACAGTCCCCTCTCTCTCTCTCTCTCTCTCATTCCCCCCACTCCTCTTCCCCGCTCTGCCTACCCATTGTACTCGCATTATTGAAGCTTTTTTTTGTTCACGTGCGACTGACTCTGGAAGTAATGGGGAAGGGGTTTCTTTTCTCTCTTTGTTCTCTCCCTGTGGAATGGAGTTGGAGGGGAAGGGAAATATATCCTTTAAGCCTTTTTCAAAAAACTCTACCTTCTCTTCCTTTCAGCTAAATGATTAAAAAAAGGCTCCTAGGTTTCAGTTTTGAATCCGCACTAAAATGGAAGCTCTCTGGAGTTTTGGCGGCTGGGATGGAGAAATGGGGAAAGACGTGATGGAGGAGCTGGCGGGCGGAGCTAGCTGTCATGGCGACCGCGCGTAACCATTAACTTTTTGTCTTTACGGGTCGATAACTCCGGTTTTTTACGGTCGAAATGTCTTGCCCGACGACGTTTCCCGATAACCTTAGAACGGGGTCGCGGTGGGGGAGTACTTGAGCCGGAATTAAGGCTGATAAAGCCGGAGGACCCTTTTCTTTTATTGCGAAACCGGCAGAAAGATTCTGGCTTAAGTTTTGAGCACTTCTACACGGCTCCTTGGATGTTCTCCAACGTTTTGGTGAGGAGGTGCCGTTCGAAGATTTTGTAATAGCTTTTGGCATATTAGACTGGAAACTAGCTAGCGTGACGTCGTACAAGGACTTTGGGTCGATGTGCTGTTAGCGTGATAGAATCTTGCAGCGAGTTAGAATGACTCAGCCATATTACGACATTAGGTAGCTTCGAGTAACAATTGCATATGTTTTCTAGGAGAATACTGCACGACAGAATGAGCATATCTGGAATCTTATACACAGAGAAACTGTGCAATCACGAAGAAGGCAAACATCACTGTTGACTTTGCTTAGTCAGGGAGAATGAAGCATTGATAAGTCCGAATGGTGTCATTTGAAGATCAGAGGGCTGTCACAAACAAATTCATTCATCAAAAACATAATGAGACTGAATTTGGTGCGTGAAATTACGGCCGCTTTGATAAAATCTGTTACAATATAGAACTTATAACTTGACAAGATCAAGTGATAATAAAATTCTTCATGTTTAAATTTCATGATACTACAAAGCTACGATAAAGCTGAAACTAAGGCGTAAATCGTGTAGTCTTGAAAAAAGCGAGGCTTATCTTTTCAGATAAGAATGTATAAGAAAAGATAAGCAGGCAGGATCGGATTTTTTTCCTAAAGAGTTGATCAACAAGCATCCGTTTCAAGGACAGCGACTAATCAAGGATCTTGCTGCAGGAGAAAGTAGAACTAATCCCCCACGGTGGCCTTCACACGGAGAGCTGGTGGTCTGACATCTTGTGGCCAAAACCAAAAATATTTGCTATGGGGCTGGGTGCGCGCGAAACACAAGATACCCATATTCATGTCGAATATATTTCAGATCGTGAATTTAAACCGAGAAAAGTTTGAAGTTCGCGATGTCGACTTCCAGCGATTCATTAATTATTCCGAATCATTGCATCACGGAAAGACGGTGATCAACGATCAATTTCAAAATTCAATTCAAACGTTTAAAACTGAATATGCATCGTTATGCACACAAAACATGCTTTAAAAAATAGTTTGAAAGAAATAGAATGGCGGCATGCGGAATCTGCGTTTTCAGCCCATAAACAGGCAAAGCCATCTCAATCGAAAGAATAGTTGGCGAGTTGACCGTTGTTTCTTCTTCAAACCCATGATTTCTAAACGTAGAGGAATGCAGATCATCACTAACTAATGCAACGAAAAGCGATAGTTGACGCTCATTTCTACGTCTTACAACCTACCTACTTAGCGGCTTGGATGGGATCCGTCATGCTGAATTCTCTCCTGGATTCTACTCAAGACCTTGAGTTTCGCAACGACAACCTTGACCACGTGGGGGATACGTGGGAAGGAGTTTATGGACTCGTGAATGACGGCCGGGTGGCAAACGATCCTTCGGATATCCTTTGTTTGCCTTATTGAGAAAGGGGATAACATAAAGCGCAATTTCGCGGATCCGGGTTTTCTCTGGTCTTTATCAAGTTTGAGAATGGTTTGGCAATGGAATTGCTCATATTCTCTTCGTATTTTCTCAAGGTTTTTCTTGGTAATGGCGTCACCTCTTGGCGCTCGCCTTTTCTAATACCCTTAGCTGCACGTGACGCTTCTTTAGGGAGCACGTCTGCTATTTTATTTGTTGTCGATGTTCCTTCTTCTCTTTTATTTCCACTCTTTCCTTGAAACGATATATTTTCCCGGGCCGGTCTTCTAGGAACCCATGGAGATCCCGATTATAGTGCATTAAATAAAACTACTTATATTTATAAGCTGTAACATAATTTCTTTGAAAAGTGTTTATAAATCCTGTAATATGTTACCCTTAAGAATAAATGAATATCTATCTCTAAACTTTAACACACAGCAATTTTTTATTGTATCAATATCCTCAACAAATATTTACAGTGAAAGCCCAATTTAGTGTTCTCACATTTAGTGAAATCCTGTATTTAGTGAATTTTTTTCTGGTCTCGCCCAAATCCCTATATAAACAATGTATTATTTTCCTGTATTTAGTGAATCTCTATTTAACGAATAACCAGCATTTAGTGCAACAAATTTTCAACTTTCTAAACCTTGTACCTTGATTTAATGCGAAATCTTGTGAAAACTCGAGCCATGCCACTTACGTCACCCTAAGCCCAATCGCTTATATCAAAAATGTATGGGGGAAGTAAAGTTAATGGATGAGGCAGAGACTTCATGGAATTCCAAAACTTTAATGTAAATAAAAAATACTATCTAGTATTGTTCATGTTATTTGATTATGGGGAAAGTGTTATTGTTGATGAAGAGAAAGCTGATTATTGCAAGACTGAATTATTATTGAGGGATTTGGAAGGCTACAGGCCAAAAGACATATTCACTGCTGATGAGACTGGTATCTTTCTCGAAATAAAATTTCCATTATAACCATGCTATGGAGGGAAGAGGGTCAAAGAAAGGCTAACCGCTCTACTATGTGCTACCTCAGATGGTAGTGAAAAATTGTCACCCCTGGTGGTGCAGAAATACGACAAGTCAAAGTGTTTTAAGAATGTGCAGACACTGCCATGCAAATATTCTCACAACAACAATGTCTGGATCACAATTGATGTTTTAAAAATCTTTCTGAGGTTGCTTGATATAAAGATGGGTACTGAGAAAAGAAAAATTCTCTTTTTCATTGATAAATGTCCAGCTCATTCTCCAGAGACAGCTTTTCTGTGCAATGTTAAGGTGGTGTTTTTCCCTGCAAATTTCACTAGCCATTTGCAGCTGCTTGACACTGCATGAAAGAGAAGTAGATGAAGCTTTAGTGCAGAAAGCAGTGTCTTACATGGGGAGGAATCAGGAGACAAAAATAAATATTCTCCAAAGAAATTTATATGTTAACAGCGGTTTGAAATTCAGTCAAATCTGAAACAATAATAACTGTTTCCGAAAAGCAGGGTTTAACTGTAATAATGATATTGAAATGGATGTAGACATAGAGATCATAAATGGAAAAGATCGGAGAGAGACCTGGACACCACACCTGGCAGACAGAGTGGACAACTTTGCTGGATTACATCAAGACATAACTTTTCTTTTAGGTATGTATGATTAGTATTAATTTATTCTGTGATCTGTTTGTGGATTCCACCAATTTTTCAATTTTCATTTTAATATTTTCTTCTTTACAGATAACTAATGAACCTGATCATGAAAGAAAATGATGTACACACTGTTTATTTAATATGTTGTAATAACTAGAAAAGGGTATATTGCACTAAAATTGTTTATTTCATATGTTAGTAATTGTTTTAGAAATGAATTTGATAATTGTGATTTTTTATACAAAGTACATTTTTTATACAATTGTATTCCTTTCTTACATGATTAATTATGAAAAACCTAGTTCATCATTGGTATTTGTGTAGAGTTTCTTTTAAAACTACCTATGTAAAGTAATTGTGTACGGGAAGTCTTTTGAGATAATGAGCAGTTTCTTGGTGTAATATTGCATAGCTCCCATTTTGTGAAAACCTCGACTTAGCAACAAAAACCATTCCCCCAGAGATTCGTTAAGTAGGGATTTCACTGTATGTAGGGGCTCTACTTGTAGACCTTGCACCCATACCCAGTCTGAGAGGAAACTGGTCCTGCCTTTTGTGATTACATTCCATTACATAATCACTATTTCATCTTTTAATTTAAACATAGATGTTTCCTTTATATTTATACAGTAAGTTCCCGCTATACATCGGAGATGGGTTTCTGAAAACTGCAACTTATAATGAAACAACATGTAGGAAAACCTATTTTCCCATAAGAACAATTATAAAAGTAGCGGTTACATTCCTGGCGGATATTTTGTGACACATTTGTATCCCAAATAATACATATCAATACAGTACATTAGGCATACTTTGTTAAAACAAATAAATGAAATTATTAGCTACAAAATCCCATATGGGCTTATATATTTTTTTCTACTTCAAAATTACCAAATCCAAGGTTCATCTGACTGTAAACAGACACAAAAATCATTCACAGTTATGAAATTATAATATTGGTATTTTTATAAAAAACACTGGAAAGGTGCATTTTCTCAAAATGAAGAGTAAGGCAAAACAGGAAAAACACATTAGCAATGAATAAAATTTCTGTACCTAACATTAGTGAGTGAAGTTGAAACTACTGCGTAACTAACACTGCTCACACATATTTGGTCATTGAATAGGGAGCGGGCCTAAATGGGGTCACAAAATGAAATTACACACAAAATTAAATTAAATTCTATAAATAATAATAAACATGAAATTAAAATGATGAATACAGGAGTTTTTAATTATAGTAATAATTTATGTACTGTAATTGGAATTCCTGAAATTTTTGCTTTTGGCACTTCACAAGCTAGGTATATATGAAGCGATGCAACATAACATGTTCCTTAATTGATTGATGATGTACATATATGCAAAACAATATATATCAGGGTGATGTATAGCGGGGAATTACTGTATATGATAAAATAATCCATTTGAACATTAATAGAAAAATATTTACCAGAAAAAAATGCCAAAAAAGAATCGAATAATTAGTGAATTCCCTAGCTAAAAAAATTTAAACTATCACATTTACTAATTTTTCATTACTTTTTTGGTATTTTTCTAGTAAATATTTTTCCAAGAATGTTCAAATGGATTATTTTTATAAAACAATCTTGGTGTAACTGTATATTGTACATGGAGTTTAGCATAATATAAGGGTGAGACATAGTAAAGGAGAAAAGAAGATATGAGCAGATTAGAGGTATTTGAGATGAGGGTATGGAGTAGATTGGAGTACAGATGAATTTATAGGGCCAGACAATCTACATGACCACCTAGGTCCTTATGGCTAGAGCTATTAGAGTGTTAGTGTTAAAAGATTCAGGAAGGAAAAGAAATTTTTAGATTGAATGTGAAAGGTCCCATCACAAAGAAGTAGTTATACACTCAGTCCCGGACTAACACAAATTCAGTTTAACATAATTTTTAAAGTTTTCAACTATAGTACATTCCAGCATTTCGTAAGGGTGAGGCATGTCTACAGTTCAACCCATGGGTTGAGTGCAAGAAAATATCAGCCAATAAGAGGTCATAAATTTCTCTCTCCACTCAAAATTTCTTGATGAGCGCTGTTGACACGATTGCTCACACTTTCCAATCGTATTTTGCTGATGGCAGAAAGCATGAACGTGCTTCATCTGGATCTATTGGAGCATGGAACTTCACTCGTCAGCAGCTACCGATGGACTGAGCAAAATTGGAAACTTGGCAACATAGCATCACAGCCAAAGTGAAATAACCTGAACGCGAGCGGAATACTTTGAGTCCCAGCAGTAGAAACAGATTATAACACGACTGTTCATTCGGTTTAAAACGATTTCTCCATGACTTCTTTACGATCATAAAAAAGGTCCAGAAAGCAGAAACGGGAGCAACTAGATACATATAAATAATGAGTTGAGAAGGGTAACAGATAAAGCTAGAGAAAATTGGATAAAAGAAAAACATGATGAAATACAACAAATTGAGAAGTTAGGACGGTATGATATGATGTATGCTAGGGCACTGGAATTAGAATATAAGAATTCTAATGGAATTCGTGGTAAAGGAATTATGAATACGGATGGAAAGATAGTCTCAGAAACAAAGTATATATCACAGGTATGAGAAGAATACATTGAGGAACTATACAGCAAGCAGGCAGGATTGGCAAAAATAGAACTGGAAGATGAGGGAAACATTGAAGAAGACAACTTAAGATCAGTGCTGTAGTGGGTATACGGTGGTATACGCCGTATACCCACTGCTTTTTCAAACAAATAGCATATACCCTGGCCTTATGAGAAATTATACAGGTTAATTTAAATAAAAACAGCTAATACCTCCTTTTTTCGTGGCCCCAAATATTGAAGCTGCACCTGAATCCTTGAAAATCTGCGGCCCACAGGTTTAACACCAATATTCTAATACCACTTTTGTTTCAATCAGATTAAAAATAAATACTGTACTTCTTATGGGTAAGACCCCTCCCTCAAATTTTTACTTCCGTATACGGTATACCCTCTGCTTTTTTTAAGACTACAGCACTGCTTAAGACCAAGTATTATGGAGAGCAAAGTAGAAAAAGCGATAGTGGAACTAAAGAAAGTGAAAGCCACAGGCAGCAATGGAATACCGGCTAAGGTACTTAAAGTCATGGGATCAGAAGGACTAAAAGCGATCATGAAATGAATTAATAAGATTTATGACATGGGAGAGTGGCCTCGGGATTTTCTAGAAGTAACAATGATCCCTCTAAAGAAGATGCCAAAGGCAGTGTAAGGAGTACAGAATGATAAGCCTTCTGTCACACACTTCGAAGATCATCACAAGGATTCTTAATAAAAGGCTGGAAAAAAAGGCCGAAGAAATCCTAGGGGAAGATCAATTCAGTTTAAGAAAAGGATGAGGAACTAGAGATGCTATAGGGGTAGTTAGAATCATATCAGAAAGGGTAATAGAGTACAGTCAAGATATCTGCGCATGTTTCGTAGACTGGCAGAAGGCCTTGATAGAGTAAATTGGGTAATGTTGATGAAGATATTAAAGGATATAGGTGTAGACTGGAAATACAGGAATCAATATGTGAATCAAATTTTAAAGGACAGGATGGAGAATGTGGACACCTGTGGAGTAAATACAGTCGAGGAGTAAGACAGGGCTGCTGCCTATCGCCGACCCTATTTAATATATACGGAGAAAGTCTAATGCAAGAAGAGTTAGAAGGCACAGGAGATTTCAAAATTGGAGGAAGGATTATAAGAACAGTAAAATACATGGATGATCAAGTACTTCTAGCAAGAAAGGAATAGGAACTCCAGAAAATAATAAATAGACTAGTAATAACAGGTAGAAAATACGGTATGGAAATAAATACAAAAATCCAAGGTCGTTCAAATATCGCACAAAGAAGAGAATCTGAACATAAGTATTGGAGGAAAGCCTTTAGAACAAGTTTCAGACTATAAATACCTTGGAAGCATCATAACAAGAGAAGCAAAATGTACAGATGAGATCAGGACTAGAATAGAAAAAGCAAAAGCAGCTTTCAGAAGAAAGAAACACCTACTTACGGGGAATATAAGGGAAGATATCTGCAAGAAGTTCATAGAATGCTATGTATGGAGTATAGTTTTGTAAGGGGCAGAAACATGGACGTTAAGGAAAAATGGCATCAAATACAAGGAAAGCTTTGAAATGTGGACTTGGAGGAGAATGCTGAAGATAAAATGAGTGGATAAGATGAAAAACGATGAAGTGTTACGAAGAGTAGGAGAGAAGCGAATGATTATACAGACTAATAGAAAGAGGAAGGCAAACTGGGTTTGACATTACCTGAGGAGAGAGAGTATGATTAAAGACGTGTTAGAAGGAAAGCTAGATGGAAAAAAGGAAATAGAGTTATCAAGATACGAAGAGGACAGCAGAAAATAGGAGTACATGGAGAACCAGGTTTAACCATGAATAATCACAGACCTGTCTACGGACAGACTACCTATGATGATGATGATGTATGGATCAACTGTCCATTGCTGAAGAGTAGTCAAGTGGAAAAGAAAATAACTCATTTGTTCACTCATCTATGCTCAAGCTGAGTTCGATAATAATTGTTTCCATGGCAACAATACGATAAAATGCAAAAATGCTATGTTTTAGTAGAAATTCAAGAAAATATGATCAATTATCAAAATTCTGTGGTAAGAGTTAGAATCTACATTCTTTTACCTTTAGAACAGTACAAACCTCACTCCGATATCCCAATTTTAAGATAATTTAAGGTATTAAAGAAAGCATCTCTGCCTGATAGATTTGAGATTTCCTATGTAAAACAAATAGGGAAGAAACAGGGACTGGAATTTCAATCTTCATGAAATAAAATATAGTCCAGAGATGGGTCCTGGCAGCATGAGCCTCATACCAAGCTTCATGAAAATCAGTACATTTGTGCAAAAGTTGTTAGTAGGGGACACACATACACACAGACAGGACCATTTCATCAGGCTATGTTTCCTTTGGAAACCAGCCTAAAAACACAAAATACAACAGGTCAAGATAAGAAAAGCCTTCTCTGTGTAAGTATGTAATGTGAAAGAAGTAGGTGTCTCACCACTCCAAATGTTTTTACAAGACCTGAAGACTAAATGTAAATATAAATAGTAAGATCACCCAAAAAATTATCGATTTCACCTGAAATTTTTCCAGTGAGTATGAATATACATTAGGGTAGAAGAATATCATGGAAAGATCCAACATAACACACCTGAATGTGTATTAAGGGGATCTAACAATGCTGGCAGAGGAAAAAAACCCTGTTTTTGCAGAAGGTTGAGGAAGATGGAAAGAAAACCCATAGCACGATACTGCTTTGTCAAAGCTGGGTCAGTTTGAGATTTTATTTTCATGGTGCTGGAAGTCAGTAATTACATTCATGGTCAATGATAAACATAATTTCTAACACATAATATTTTAATTATTGTGAGGGTCAATCATGTCGACTTACAAGCATTTGAGTGGGTCTAAAAAAACATAAGAAAAATGAAGAATGTGAAAAATAAAGTAAAACTCCAAAAAAACTGTTTTTACAACAAAATCCTACACATGGTACAGGCAGTGATATTGACAGTGCTATCAATAAAATATCAGTTACTAGGGTTGCCAACTTTTAAATAGGGAAATACGGGACAATCGCAACTTTTAAACAGAAAAATACAGGAAATATGGGACAACCTATTTTTGGAGGGCGCGTAAGAATTTGTTTCAGTTATTTCAAATTTTTTACTTAAATATAAACATGCACAAATAACATAAATATAAAAACTTAAAATAACAAAACCAAGCATTTATTTTTTCACGTGTATTTCTTTCTGATTTTGCTGCACTTGAAAGTTCTACATCATTTCATAAAAACTGAAAAAATCACAACATGTCATATCACAATTAATAGATGAGGATATGATCAATACTTTCTTTGTAGAACTATACGATGTGGACACAACTACCCCTCTTTAGATATGCTCTCAACTTAGTTCATATAAAGTAACTTAAAACTATTACAAAAATATCCTTCTTTCATTAACTCATAGAATCCAATTAAATGGATCCATGAAATAATTTCCTTTTTTATTCTAATCTACACTCATTCAATGGAGGCAGTTTCAGTATTGGTGGCAGTGTTTAAAGGCGCATCAGCAGCTTATCTATTAGTGACTATAATCTGAAGTTTCAGTATTAATATGTTCGATAGCTAAATGTGAATTTTCCTTTGTAGAAGCGAGTAACCTGCAAATAAACCAGGTAGGAAAGTATAATGTGGAGTCTAATTATTCCATCCATATTAACCAGGATCAATGTTTAATACATTCTTAGGTAATGTGATGTGCTAGTTAAAAAAGAAAGTACAATTTAAAATATGGGAAAAAGAGCATCCCTTATAGAGTTCGTAAGGGATGCAGTAAAGAAAGTAAAAATACAGGAAATCTCATATGATATGTAATGGTTGGCAACCCTATCAGTTACTAAAGATGTGCTTGTGCTCTCAATGAAGGTGTTTGTGGTAGCTGTGCCTAAGGATAGTCAAGATAAATCTAGCATTAAGAATGAGGATGTTGACAATGATAATGTGGATGCTATAAACTTTGAAATTACAGGTTTCCCTCTCTTTATGCAGGTTTGCTTGATGTGAATTCACTATTATGCGACAAACTTATTGCACCGGAACTTCTTTTTATGCGTCTTTGATTCACTCTTATGCAGTTATGTGGCCAGTGCAATATAAATGATAGAAAGTTCTCCACTACACCACAAGGCGACCATTCAGTCTCTCATTGTTTCTTATGCTTTGCATATTAATACTGCAGTAAAAGAGACGAGAGTGGAGATGATATTGTAGTGGAGATGAGATGGATATTTCCTGTGATACTATCTGAGCACACTTGAGAAGTTTTGTCTCCTTGCCTGTGGAACTTGGGTTGGGCCAAAACAACCCTCTAGCACTTTAAACCTCCACTATTATGTCACCCACAACAGCTACCACTTGTGCTCGTCTGCTTCCTTTTATTGGCAAGTAGAATTTACAGCGTTAATTGTTTTAAGTTTGTATTTAGCGCATAAGAAGTCATTATGGAACAAAAGAAAAGCATCTTGGAGGGGAGTTAGGATTGCTTGTAGAACATGTCTCAATCTTTGATGGATTCTGTTTATGCGAATTCGCTTTATGCAACCCCTGCATAAGGAGAGGGAAACCTGTACTAACAGTAACAAAGACAGTGAAGTCATGGTAGTCAGCATGCATGCATGTGTCAATCCTAGTGATAAAGGTAACTTTTCATACGATAGGTCATTGAAGCACAGTAAACGATTTTTATTTGTGTTAGTTCATGCAGGCCAATAGGACTGTTTCATATTGATCAAGTAAGTGGATGATGCTTTTCCACATGTTTATAATACATATTAAGAACAAAGAGGGGGTGTTCTTCCACGAAAATGGCTGTGCTACTCCCCAAAGGAAGAATGCATGTATAGTGAGCCATATTGGCTATTTGCAGATAGAAACAACCAATTGAACAATGACTGGCAGAGATTAAAAAACAAAATCGAAGATCATGAAAAATTTAATGTTCACATTAATTCATGTGTTGTTAATGAACAATGGAAATCTAATAAGACTCTCGGTAAAGATCTTGAAATTCAGTTCTTGAGGGAAAAGTTATTTTGTTGTCAAGTACTAAAACTTATAATAAATGTGACAGACTTGCTGTGTCTAACATCTCTTTCAGAGGGCATGTTGAGGCGACTCGGACAATAGATGAACAAAGGAAATGTAAAAACAGCAACTTTCTGTCATTATTGGCTATTTATAATCTACTTTTAAAACAATTAATCGACCAGTCTAAAGGTTCTGTCCAATACTTAAGCTCTGATATTCAAAATGAAATGAGCGACCTTCTCTCCCAGTTAGTGGAACTTGTTAATTTTGAATAAGATTAAGAAGGCACCTTTCTTTTCTGTTATAATGGACACTATGCAGGACCTGGCAAAGATAGATCAATTGATTCCACTATGTTCAAATTCAAGTGAGAGGCCAAGTGAACTGAAAATGTCTTTTTTTGGGTTTAAGGTTTCAGATCAATCAGTGGTAGGTTCTTGAAAAAGAAATTGACTCAATCAAGAGTAAGGGACTGGATATACTGAAATGTTGAGAGCAGGCTTATGACTGAGCTGTGGTTATGAATGGAGTTTATTCTGGAGTTCAGGTCAGACTTCCAAAAAAGGAGGCAATTGCACAAATCGTGCATTGTTATTCACACAACTTATATCTGGTCCTTAATGATCCTGCTCATGTCATACCTGGAATATCTTCATTTTATAGGGACATGGAGAGAATTTACGTTAATTTTGGACAAAGCATCAAGGGATGGCAATTACTTTTATAAGCATGGAAAAGTACTGAATCCTAAAAAGAATCTGCCCAACTAGTTAAACTAGTCAAAATTCTTAAGACTTATATGAGAAGTACTATGAGGCAGGAAAGACTAAGCAGATTGAGTTTACTTTCAATTGAAAACGAGGTAGTATATCTTCTGAGGAATGATGTGGATCACCTCATTAAAGTATTTGCTGAGCAAAAAGTGCCGAAACTGATCATCTAATACAAAAACAAGTGGTGAGCACAGCAGTTATCAATTAATATTTTATATTTGCTCTTATGTTTGTGTGGTATATCTAAAACCTCTCTTACAGATTGAAAAATATTAAGATGTAACATATTAATAATAGATTAAGTAAAAAACTTGTTGTATTTTTTTGATACAATTACATAGTATATTTTAATGCTCCAGAGCCCACTTTTAACCATTTAGTAGGCATGTGGGGGTCTATATGGCCCAACTAGATATTCAGTAACAGCATTGCGTCAAGGATTCTTGGCCCCTGAATGCAAAATATATCTGCTGCATCTCCTCCTTCCTGCCCTTCCCTTATATAAACACTAGCAAAGCTAATTGTTCTTTGTCTGGGTTCTGGAGCGATGTTTCTGATTTAATAATAATTAACCAATAATGTTTTGTTTGATTCAAACAAATCATTTAATTTCACTACATTTGTTAACTTATAGCTTTCCATTAGCATGCCAATTGAATGAAATAGTCAGCTTCACTCTCTCTCTGTAAGAGCGCTTTCATGATGAAGCAACTACCATATATGCCGGCATATAAGTCGACCTTGATTTTTTTGATTATAAATACACAACTAGACATATTTTCCGTAAAAGTCGACCCCCCACTTTTTAGCTAAAAAAACTTTGAATGAAGAATATGAGGAATTGTATGGTTTTTAAAACCTAAATGTAACCTTTTTTGAGTTATTAAATCATTTGCTTAATTTAAGAAAGATCAGCCATATACTATATTGCCATCTAATGGTGGAATGTATTTCTACTTATCCTTCATTCCTGTAATTGCAAATATATCATTTATATTTTTGAGATTCAGTAATAAAAACAAAAGTTAAAATTTTTATTAACTATTAAAAATAATTATCTTAAATCTTCTAAAATAAATGACAATATGTAAACAATGGAGCAGCTGATTCAAAGTGGCGATCACCTATGCCATAAGATCAAATGTTTTCCTAAATATCAATGTTTTTAATCTGTTATTTAAGGGTCACATTTAATATTCAGTGCATAAGTCGACCTTAAGTTTTCAAAAAATTTTTTGAGCTTCCAAGGTCAACTTATACGCTGGCATGTACGGTATTTAAGTTAAAGACAAAAAAAGACAATTTAAGGGAAGAATTCATGAAATATCATGTTATTTTAATTTATTCTTTGGTGTTCGTAGAATCTGGGAATGTTAAAATAATCATGTTCCGCCTGAGGTGGCTGCCTCTCAAACTCATCTCATGCAACAGCCCTGATGAAACCCTCCTAACTTGACTATAGAAAAATAAACACCTCTGAGGTTCCGGATGGTATATGATTAGTTGTGTATGAGAGTAGATCTCTTCAGCTTCTAAGAAAAAACAATTGTTTTTTACAGAATTTCCTCTAACTGAAGGATAAAATCTTCTTTTCTCCTAGCTTTCAGTGAAGCACACCATTAAGAAACAGACCAATCCTCTTCCTATGTAAGCCCTAAGAAAACTGATTTATGAGCAGTTCTGTACTATTTTCATAAGAATATGAATTTTAATGTAGGAAGGCAAAGGAGTTATGAAGGCTAGTCTTAGGAAACAATCATCTAAGTCAATTTAATATCATAATTGAGATTTCCATTACTGGATAGGCGAGAAAATACAGATGAGAGAGATTATTTGAAATTGAGGTGTGAATTTTAAAACCCACTTGACTAATTTATAGACACACCACTGGTGGGGAAGGGCGGCAGCACTATGAGAAAGAAATACCGCCACAGCATGCTGGTCCTCGCTAGAGCGGAAACAGTAATGAGAAGGGTAGGCTTCCGAGAAAGTAATAATTATAGAGAAGGCAGTGCACCTATTCCCTGCCTCACACCAGATTCCTGCAGTGATCCAATTTCCAAATGCCTCCATTGCATCCTTTTTCAAGAGCAGCATAGAACAGTGCAAATCGCAGGGGTTCAAAGGTAAATTTCTTTCTGGAAGATGTTATATTACTCTGATATTCCCACCTTTCCCTTCCTACTTTCACATATAGGTGCTAAAATGTTTGAAATGCAAGGGTAGAATGCAGCGCCCATTCAGTATGTATGACTTGCAATCCAATAATATATAGATCAAATATCTTGATGGGAAGGTGCTCATAATGAGTTGGTGCCTGGGCCTCATGCACCCTGGGTTGACCCGGCCCTCTTCAGCAGACCATTAGACCATAAACAATTTAATTTAATTTGCTGTTTTTTGTTCAGTAACAATTTCTTTGATCTCATACCCCATTTTAGTGTATATTCTATCAGCATAATTCATAAAATAAATAGAATAAACAATATCAGGATTATTAACAAAAAAATATAGCACAGGGTCATATCGTCTTCAGGTGCCTACTGTCCAAGCAACGTCTGTACCTCAGAGAGGTGGATGCAAAAGGCATCTGTACCGTGGGTCAACCTAAATAAGTGATGGCATGACGTTAAAAACACTGTTGAGGAAGGCAGCAGGAGACCATCTCAATTAATATCCCAAGCAACATGGCAAAGTTAAATAATAATTTGAGTCACTACGTATATGGAACTATGGCCATTAGAGTTGGTGTCATGTTTGGCTGTAAGGTCATCTCAGTCATCATCCCATAATATCCTTACACAGCTCATGTCAACAGAACGATGAAGAAAAAGAAGACTTCGAAAATCAGGACAGGAACTTGGAATGTCAGGACGATGCTTTGAAAAGGCAAGTTAGAACATAAAAAGCTAGAAATTAAAAGAGTTAAGATATATGTCCTTAGTTTGTGCGAAGTTAGGTAGAGAGAAGATGGAGATTTCTGGAGTGATGATTTCAGGGTAATATATAGGGGGGGGTGGGAAGGAAAGCTAAAGGGGAGTAGCATTAGTATTAGACAAGAAAAAAGGGAAAAGAGTCATTCATACACAGCAGATAAGTGACCGTTTAATATTAGTGGAGGCCAAGGAAGAACCAGTAAACTTAGTGATTATACAAGAATATATACATCAATGAGTGAACACAGCAAAGAGGTAATGGATGACTTGTACGATCAACTCAAGGAAGGTTTGAGAGAAGTAAAGGTCAGAAAGGACTTGGTAGTCATGGGGAATTGGAACGCTGTAGTGGGGCAAGGCAAGGACACTAGTGAGGTAGGGGATTTTGGCCTAGAAAAGAGGTATGGAAGAGAGCAGAAAATGGTAGATTTTTGTAAAAGAAAAAATTGAAAGTTACAAATGCGTGGTTTAAGCATCACAACAAGTGAAGATACACTTGAAAAATGCCAAAAGACATATAGAGCTTTCATGGTTAGACAAAGATGTAGGAATAGCATATTGAACTCGCATAGTTTTCAGGGGCCAATGCCAAGTCTGATCACAATTTGGTGGACATGAGGTCTCTTTTGAAATTAAAAAAATAGTAAAAGGGAAAAGGAAGCAGAAGTGGGATTCAGAAGTGCTCAAGAGAAGAAAGAGGAAAGACTGTCTGGAGGCTGTTATGATAGTGTTAGAAAATGCAAGTAGGCAAACAACAATAGAGGAAAACTGCGGGACTATGAAAATGTGCATCATAGAAAGCACGAATAAAATGATAGGGAAAATAACATCCAAGAAGATAAAAAAAACCTGTGGGTAACAGAGGAGATGATTAAAAAAATGGAAGAGAGGAGGAGCTGGAAGCAGGTTGATAGAAAATGTGGAAGAAGAATGTATAGATAGTTAAACAATAAGATTAGGGGGAAACTACAAAAGCAAGGGAGTTGTGGTGGAAAAGAAATGGGAAGATATGGAGGATCTGCAGAGACAAGGGAGAGTAGAATTATTGTGTGAAAAAGTGAAGAAGCTAACGGGAACAAAAATACACTGGCTACAATTAAAGACAAAAATGGCAAACTGTTATTTGAGCCCAAGGATGTGAGGAATAGATAGAAAGAGTATGTTGAGGAAATATACCTTAATATTTGAGGCCAGAATATATTGAGATAGAGAGGGATAAAGATGTAGACTGTGACAATGCTGGGGTGGGAATGGTTTCGGAAAGGTCATGGCACTAGAGATGCCATAAGGGTGATGAGGTCATTGGGAGAAATAAACATTGAATACAACCAAAATGTATTTCTATGCTTTGTAGATTTCAAAAAGACCTTTGATACAGTATTATGGCCTAAGCTAATGGGGGTGTTGATGAAATTAGGGGTGGATTGGAGCGATAGATATTTAACCAGAAATCTATATATGAACCAGATTGCGGAGGTAAGGGTAGCAGAGGAAGAATCAGATTGGGCAATGCAAAGAAGAGGCAAGAGATGGGACTGCCCACTTCCATCAGCATTGTTTAATATTGATACTAAAGAAAAGATAAGGGAGGCATGGAAAGATGTAGAAACAGGAGTAAAAGTGGAAGGGAGCCTGGTAAAATAAGTTAGGTATGCTGATGACATTGCATTGGTGAGTAGTTCTGAAAGGGGCCTTCAGGTGAGGTGACCAGGTGTCCTCCTTTGGGAAGGAGTTTTTTTTCAAACATTGTACTTCTTAAAGTTTTTTTCCTCCCAAGTCATCCTTTATGAACGTTTTCTCATTTTTATCCTTGCTTTGACAAATGAAGACAAATGCCATATAATTTTAGGGGGTTGGCCGTCTCTAGGCACACTAATTAAATCATGCTGCCCACTGCTGTGTAGGGTGAGGAGACCAACTTATGATTGGGTAGCTTTTTGTATTCCTGATGTTCACACAGTTAATGAGAGTGGAAAGCCTTGTAAAATTTTCTGATGATGCATCAACTGAATACAAGATATTTCTAAGTTTTTCAGTGAACAGATGGTTAGTGTTGATGTCAGGCACAGAATGTTTTATTCGCTGGTCTTGATAGAGGGGTGGCTAGTGTGTCTAATTCCCAATGCAAGGGTTATGGGTTCCAATCCTGCAGAGGGCATGGCCATATGTGCTTGTCATAAATCTATTATAATGAATATAATTGGAGATACTTGTTTGTGTTAAAGAAATTATTATTATTATAACTGTTTGAACCATTAACGCCATATTTTTTGTGTTTATATAAGTGTACAAAAGCACTAAAAGATTTTTTTGATAATCCTTTAGCTGAATTTAATGAATTTAATACAGTCAGGTAATTATTCAACAAATAGAATAAAATTAAATATATTCAACTGAATAGCACCAATTCTTCAAAATTTTAGAGATCAGTTGGAATCCAAATCCAATCATCGCAATTAGCGTTATATGATTTGTCATCGTGCAAATACGGATAAATATGTCACGTAGTGTTGTGAAAACATTTTTTCTAAAATTTAATTAATTTTACTTGTAAACATACAATGTTTTTAAATATGAACAATGTCAAATGCCTTAAGCCCATTGTAGTGCATGGACTCATTTACAATCATCAATATTTTAAAATAAATATGAAATAAGCCATAGATTCATAGGTTATTTGATCATAAAATTTGTCCTTCCTTTGTCCTCCCATTTTGTTTTTAAAAAAGTGGATATGTCCTCTCTTTTCATTTAAAAAATCTGGTCACCTTAGTTTTAAGGAAAACTGGGAGTAAAAAGAGAAAGAGGAAGGGAAGTGTTTCAGTTGATCGACAACTGAAATAGAGAGAACTATGAAGACATGAAGAAGATTGAGGAAAGCAGAAATATGTGGAGAACCTAGTTTAACCAAGAATAATCATGGACCTATCTACAGACAGGCAACCTATGATGTATATCCCTTTCAAAATGACCAATATTAGGGAATCTCAGATGAATGTTGCAGTGGATGGGAAAAGGCTGGAATAGGTGGTATGGTTTTTCTTATTTAGCAAGTATTTATTTTTATTCGTGAATAGCAAGAGCAAAGGAGGCATTTATAGGACAAAAGATTTTTTGCAATTGTCTAAATTAATTTATAAAAAGAGGTTTGCAAAAGCTGTGATGTGAAGTATAGGATATGAGACACGGACAATGAGAAAACAAGATGTGAGCAGATTAGAGGCGTTTGACATGTGGATATGGAGTAGAATGGATAAAATTACTACAAGAAAAAACAAATAAGCAAGTTTTAAATAACTTGGTGGAAGAGAGGAGATTAATTAGAGTAATAAAGAAAAGATATGATATGGGTGGGTGAAATTTTGAAAGGAAGGAAGTCATAAAAGATAGGATGCTAGGAAAGAGGCACAGAAGAAGGATGAGGAAAGGACTATTAGACGCATTAAGAGAAGGAATTAAGTATGAGAAGATGAAGAGAAGGGCCTTGGATAGAACAGACTGAGTTGAATGTACATAAAACCTACTGCAAGGTACAACTATAATTATATTCCTTTTGATCATTGATTGCCAAGCTATATATTCCCTTTCATTCATTTAATCAAAGAAAAATAAACTGATGTGGGCAACACATGACTTTCTCCATATTTATATGGCAAATTACATGTTGTAAGCTCTGGGATCGTTTTCAATATTTACTTCCGGTTGACAATTAAGAAAAGAAAAAGGAGCGTTACTAAGACGTAACTAAGCGTCAATTGTTAACAATAGTCTTTGGTAGGTGGCATGGTGGTGGCAGCTAAAAAATAATATATCTCTTAAACAATGCATTATATGGGAAAATGTATCAAACAAAGGTTGTAGAAAATAAAATTTCCTACAACTTTTATTACGATACATTTTTATATTTATCAAATATTAAAACAAATATTTCAAAATAACGGATAAGAGACAAGAGTAAACACCCACTTCCAGTCAACCGAGTTTTACCAAAAACTAATTACATCTTCTAACTTTTATAAAAATGTTAAATATAAAATTTTGCGTTGATCTGATTAATAGTTTTTGAGTTAGAGCGCCCACAAAAATCTATCACATAGAGACAGACTGAGAAAATAGTCAAAACGTGTTCAGGGGACCTTAACACATGTACTTCCGTTGAAATCTCGAGTTCGATTTTTTTCATAAAAACAATACTTTCTCTATACTTCGTATATGGAGAAAGTAAAAAAATGAGTGTGAGCACTTACCATTGTAGTAACACTGAGGTCATTATAGTTGACAGAAGAAAAATGTATTTTGGGAAGCTTTTCAAGGCCTGAGTCTTCTCGTCTTGAAGAATGCAAGAAAATGCACACCCTGATATTCTTTTATGTTTTCTCAACCTAGCCACAGGTTTAGTAGCAAATGGAGGTAATGCAGCAACTGTAATAAACAGAATAAAATAAATATTAGGATAAAGGTAAAATTAGGAAAATGACCTGTTGGGCAAAACCGCATAGCACAAATTTAATATCTCGTGGAAAAAAATCACTTGTTTGTAGCGGTTAAGGCCATTCTCGCGTCCCATGCCTATTAATATTATCAGCTATTAAGGCTTCGTTTTCTTTTAAAGTTAAGCAAATTATTTTCGGCAAGTATAAAAATCCTAGTACTTTTGTTGACACGTCGATGTAATACCGAAGCAAGGTTTCAGAGGGCCAAGTTTATCTTTACATAGGTTGAATCCAAAATAAATGCCACAATCAACGAATGACGTATTTCCCTTTCATCATCTTTTCTTGAAACAATTTAATCATTTTCGATCGCGCAATGGATTTGAAAACGCCACGCTCCTGTGAGGTAAACAAGATGCGTCGGCGGTCCCGCTGCAACAGTGGCGCGCCTCGCGGAGGTAACCTTAAATAACAAGGTTGCGGAAGTGGAATACATCAATGAAGGGTGACGTGGAAGCAAGCGTGGGTCCATGCTCCCCGCGAGTTTCGAAGATGCCGTGAAAACTCCAACGTATCACTTCGTAATATACACTTGTTAATAAAGCATCGATATGTATTTCATCCATACATAAAATACATCCGCCCAGATTAATAATTGCCATATTTTAAAAAGTTTTTAATTCTAGTAAAATTTACTAAATTATTTAGTTAAGAGTAATTACATAATTTATGGAAACTTATGCATTTGTAAAATCAATTAACACCAATATTGTGTTTTGGAACTGTATTTACAATCTGGGCTCACACAAGCGGATAAAAATTGGTTGAATAGTATTGCGAAAACACTACACGTAATTACAAACACAAGCGTAAAATCTGCTATTTTTATTTTCTAACTAATAATTCATACTATTCCAGAATTACCAACGAAAGAATATCATATACGAATACTGTTTGACTATCTACTAGGACATGTCTTGGATACATTACTTAACTGATGATCATAGACGTAGTTTGAAGATAGGGCGCGCACATCAAAGGCTTAGGACGGCCACTAACATGCGGCCCGCGTAAAGAATTTAAGCGACTCGTGAAGTAAGATACTCTGTACTATGACGCAGTCCAAACCCAAATGTAATTCTTATAAAATATTTTAAAGTAACCTGGGAAATCTGAGAAACGTATTGAAGCAACAAAATATCCGCAGGTTATTTTTCATTTCCGTTTGAAATACTTTACGCAATCGGGTTACATGTTCTTAACATGGAATGCGGCCCGCGAATTTGGTACGGTGCCTTAATGTAGCGCAGTGACATCATGCGAACCAAGCATGATGTGATTGAGACCCTTGATTTAGGAAGTAGCATTCAAAAGGAAAGTTATTTAGAAAATTATTTTTCCTTCGGGCCGTTCCATCCTACTCAAAAGTAAATCAAGCACAGATATGAATGCAAAAAAACATTAATTTAAACGAACAAAATGTTTTTATATTCGCATATTTTGCGGTAGCCATTTGGCGCCGATGGAAACTGAAGTTACGGCGCTGTTGATGATTAACACGCATTTTTACCAATGAATTATTATACGAGGAATGCAAATTATATTCGGCGGTGAATGCAAGGCTGTTTCGGAATTTTACCGCAAACCGCAATCTTTAATCGAAATGATTTGCACTTGAAACAGAAGCGGTTTCAGAAACTTCCCATGGGTAGGAGCTATAAACCCCCTCGCCGCTCCCCTTGGATCCACCATTTGAACTGAATAGTTCCAAAAAATTTCACTCGCAATCAGTATTAAAATCCCGCTTCAACCACCCTTCGACCCTATATCAGATGTGGGCCATTTCAAACAGTCTTAATTACATCGTGTGAGCAAACAAAACATATAACAAGTAATGTGCACGGCAATATTCGCGGGGACGAATTGGAGGGTAAATCTTAAATGAGTTAAAGTTCAAGAAATATTTCCCATGATGAAATATCTCTCTGAAAAATTAATGTTTTTTCAAGGTAAGATGAAATTCCTGCAGAATGCAAGCACCTTCTACTAGTGTGTATATATATATATACATATATATATATATATATATATATATATATATATATATATATATATATATATATATATACACTAGTAGAAGGTGCTTGCATTCTGCAGGAATTTCATCTTACCTTGAAAAAACATTAATTTTTCAGAGAGATATTTCATCATGGGAAATATTTCTTTGATTCAAAAGATTTCTCTTCTGCATCCATTTTCGTTTTTTTCATTATAGAACAATTATGGAGTAAAACAATCACTAATATTTGAAATTTTAGGAATATTATACTTTTTCCACATTGGGTTAATAATGCCACACATTTCTGCCAAATTTTAAATTTGTAGCACATTTAGAAGTGAAATAACATTTTCTAATTGTTTAAAATTAATTAATTTTTAACGGCCGCAATAAAAATTTCATGGATACATTGAAATGTTTAACCGTTTATATAGACTATGTTCTAAATAACTTTAAAATTTCAAGTCCCTAACTCGCCCCGTAGTATCTAAACATTACCTATTTGTTTAAACTTTAAGAATTTTTAACTGCCAAACAAATTAAAATATCAAAATTTCTATAATCCCTATTTCGTTTTTTACAAATCCTACCTCTAAAATAAATTTCAGCTCCGTAGCACATTTGGAAATACATAAACCTTAAAAATTTGTTTAAACAATTGCGAATTTTTAGCGGCCGCATTGTTGCACTTTTTCAAGATTTTCGTTTTTTCTAGTCGGTTTTGTACAAAATCCTACCTAAGAAAAAAACTTCAAATCTCCAGCTCATCTGGAAGTGCCTAAACATTAGTATCCTCCTATATGTTATATAAGGAACGTCTATATATAATGATAGGAATTATGGTAGATAAAATGTTAAGAGAAACTACATTTAGAAATAAAATGCAAATGCTTAACGCACGTACTACCTACGTATTGTCAACGAAAGAATGTTACACTAAACGCTAAATACAAGTTTATAAACTGCTACAACCAACTGTGAGAGAAAATATGCCACTAATGCTCTACAAAAATTTAATCATGAATTATCAATAAAATATTATTACATTACATACTAATAATGGAATAATATATGCTACAACACATCGTACTTAACTTATATGGCTAATAATTAACACAAGTATTATTCATAAATTGGGAAAGAAAGAATATTATATCATAGAAAAACTTTGGTCGATTATATGACGCGACAAATCACACGAAACAGTATATTGTAGCGTTTTAAAATTTACGTTATATAAGAGTACTGTTTTATATCGATAAATTATATGCACTTCTGCTTATAATGTATTACAAAAGCTTTTTGGTGAGTCATTAACGAAATAATATTGTATCACACACGAATGTTGGTTTATCATCTGCGATGGGTGTTCGTATCGACATATATCTTTCGGATAATTAGCTAGCGATTAATTCGTCAACCTTAATTAAAGAATATTACATTGTAAATTAATAACGGTTGAGTGTCTGCGGCGACAAATTGTTTGTACAAATATAATGGTGATAACCGACACACGATTTACTGAGGAATCATCAAAGAATGGATATTACATCATTCAAAAACATTAGCTTATCATCTGCTTTGACAAATTATTAGTAATGACGTATTGATGATGTTTCAGAATAATATGTCATTTTGGAATGGCGGTTAACCAACTGCTATGAAAAACTTTTCGTACAAGTATACCTACTGCTAACACCCGGCACACCTTTTACTCATAAATTATCACAGAAAAATAGAAAATTATGCGAACTCTGCCAGAACTAATTATATACAACAGTATCTTGCTAATGTTTCAGAAAGTTAGGTTATACACAAATGGCGGTTGATGGTTGGCTACAACTAATTGCATGCACTAACATACTCGTAATTCCTAATATATATCGAATAAAAGAAACAAACATTAATAACAGATAATTTAGTATGTTTTATAGCTATGATTAAAATGAAATTTGCCTTAAAAGTTGTCTTTGCCATGATAATTTCTCGTAAAGAAGCGACGTTCTTACTCGATTCCATCTCCCGCGCCATCGTTGCACAAACTGCTTGCAAGTCTCGACAGGTTATTCAACCGCTTAGCAAAACATCCGCTAGATGTCAGAAACGTCTCATTCTCAAAGGCAGCGGCGGGGCGGCGGAGAGTGTAGTAAACAGGTGAGACCATTGGAACAATTTTTGAAACGAGAAAAAAGTCTGCTATGACCGGGAATTGAACCCGGGTCTTCCACTTGCCGGGCGGATATTCTACCCCTGAACTATCGTAGCAGAACATTTTCTCTCGTTTCTGAACACGGATGTTTTCCTTGGTGAGACCATGGTGAGACGTCGTTAAGGCGGAGGGCTATTACTCTTCGAACTTGGTTTCTTCTATCGTTGCTTCTATTTCTGCTCGGGTGGAATGATGATGTCAAATTCGATCAATCAAAACATGGGGGAGTGCGATATTTTGGACGAAGAGGTTTCTTTCACGCGGTATTTGAGAGTGTGAAGAGGATGTTGCGAAATTCTCTTTCTTTTTTATAGTATTCATCTATTGCTCCCCTTTTTTAACGTGGCCAGATAATGGGACACGCGTAAACAATAATTTGCTGTGCTAACGAAGGTGATAAAGTTGTTATACTTAACTAACTAATCCAAATTTACATTGCACCAATATGCGGAGTTCTAAATGTTGGTCAATTGGCCGTAATCCTTAGTTATTCTCGTGCGAATTTCCTTTTTTTTTATATTAATTAAAAAGATATTCGAATTGACGAATCATCCCTCGAAACAATTGCGATAGGGGCGTTGGGATAAATGATTAAACAAGTCATTGGGGTGATGCAGTTTCTCATAACGTTACTGCGGGAAAGCTGACACAATACTCATGCAACATGAAAAGACAATTATCAAAATATAAAGCAATCAAATTTTTATCTACCAACCACTGAAATGTATATTAAGCATTCATCAAAATACTCACAATACTCAGTATTAGCTTGCAAGCAATGCATAGACTGATGGTCGGGATGGCACCTCGGGCTGGCCCGTGGCCATTGGAGATAAGCACATACTTATTCATTTTTTACTTAAAAATGCTTATTCAAGAATTTGTTTTCAGACATAAGACGAACTCGAATTAACATGAGTGTTATCGAGGAAGCTTCGTACTAACTATTCTTTACAAGAAGAAGATATACAAGAAAGAGGAAATTTTGTAGCTCCCGATAAGATCACGTGTTAGTCTTAAGATGGAGTTTCGGGGAATTTTATGAAAGCGTTGGTTTATCGCCGTTTTTTACTTTCTCCATATATGAAGTATAGAGAAAGTATTGTTTTCATGAAAAAAATCGAACTCGAGATTTCAACGGAAATACACGTTTTAAGGTTCCCTGAACACGTTCTGACTAGTTTCGCGATGATGTCTGTGTGTCTGTCTGTCTGTCAGTCTGTCTCTATGTGAGAGATTTTTGTGGGCGCTCTAACTCAAAAACTATTAATCAGATCAACGCAAAATTTTATATTTAACATTTCTACAAAAGTTAAAAGATCTGATTAGTTTTTGCTAAAACTCGGTTGACCGGAAGTGTGTGTTTACTCTAGTCACTTATCCGTTATTTTGAAATATTTGTTTTAATATTTGATAAATGTAAAAATATATTGGAATAAAAGTTGTAGGAAATTTTATTTTCTACAACCTTTGCTTGATACATTTTCCCATATAATGCATTGTTTAAGAGATATATTATTTTTTAGCTGCCACCACCACGCCACCTACCGACGACTATCGTTAACAAATGACGTTTAGTTACGTCTTAGTAACGTTCCTTTTTCTTTTCTTAATTGTCAACCGGAAGTAAATTTATCGACATCGACACATTCACAGCGTTGGATGCGCCGCGTAAAAATGTACTTTGCAATAGATATTTCAGGTTTTATTAGATATGCGATTTTTAGTTTTTCCCATCCTTCTGCATTTAAAAAAATGATCCTTTTTTCCTTAAAAATCTCCCGGAAAAAACGAATTGTGCCTTTGGACGGCCAAATTCTTAACGACGGAAAATTCCCTTTCTGTAACAGATCGAACGAACCATATTAATGAAAGACAAAATCGTCGAACCCGTCGCGAAAAACACAACTGCATATCACAAGTGACCGTTGGTTTCATTGGCAGCAGTTCGTAGATTTCAATCTCGAAAGGATTTGTGACAGGGCGATTACGTCCTTAGAGAGGCGGATTGATTCGACTGTTTGCGCATACCAACCTCCCCATCTCCGTGGATACCGACCGGCTGTGACGTACGCTCGCTTTCCAATTGGATTCGTGGAAGGAGTTGTTTTCTTCCTCTATGGGACAGAGGCGAGACTTAATAATAATTGAAACTCCCCTCCAATACTTTAGTAAATAGATAAATAGGAGAGGGAGAAATAGAGAAAAGGGAAAAGGAAGTTTGGAAAGATAAGGAGAATAAGAGTGAGGAAAGGTGAAAGGGCTAAGGGATGCGAGAGAGAGAGAGGAAATAATGGAAAATATGGTAAAATGAGATTGGAGGAAAAGATGGAGAGGGGAAGAGAGAAAGTGAAAAAAGAGGAGAAATAAGGAATAGATAAGAAGAGAGGTATGAAAGGAGGGAGAGATAGAGAGGGAGAGAGGAAAAGGGGAGAAGACAGGAGAAAACAGGATAGAGAGAGAGAGAGAGAGGAAGAGTATGAATGGAGGGAGGGTGAGATAGAGTGAGGGAGAGATATTTAGAGAGAGAAGTAGGGAGAGAGATAGAGGAAGCGAGATAGAGAGATAGAGGAAGGTAGGAAGAAAGAGAGGAAGGGAGGAAGAGGGGAGGGAAGGGAGAGAAAGAGTAGGGAGAGAGTGGAATGGAGAAAGTATAAGGGAGAGGCAGAAAGAGGGAGAGAGAGAGATAACAAGAGGGAGGGGAATATGAAGAGATAGATTGATATTTACATCTATTCGGATGAGGCTAAGGCTGGTAAGCTCCCTCTTACACCTAAACCCAGGGATAAAGTTAGAGAGCTAGAGAGAGAAAGGAGAGAGAAAGACTGGAGAGGGAAAGAGAGGGAGGAGAGAGAGGTGGGAGAGGGAAAGAGATGGAGGAGAGAGAGGTGGGAGAGGGAAAGAGAGGGAGGAGAGAGAGAGGTTGAGAGAGGGAGGGGAGAAGGAGAGGAGAGGAACAGCAAAAAGTTGTAGCAGGAGGAGGCCAACAACTCCAGAGATGTTGTTCTAACCGGGCCGATCGGAACAGCTGACGCTCGCGACTTGTAAGTTCCTGCAGCGACTCTCATTGGCTTAACGAGGATCATCTGCCGCTTCTGCTCCTGGTTAACCCTCGGAGGACACAACAACAACTCTCTCTCTTTCTTTCTCCTCGGACAAGCCAATTCGAGAGAGAGAGAGAGTTCTCCCTCTAATACGTCCGTGATTTCCTAGACGACCTTCGAAACCGTTCGTCTTCGTTAACATCCAATCAGGTCGCGCAGTTTTTTTTAACTGCGGCATAGCGAGTTCCGGACTAATTTTCCGGAGATCGGAGGGCGTATTGACGCCCCCGCCGCCCTCGGGGTATTAGTTCGGACGGAGGCGGGTAGGGGGAGGAGAGAATGGAGGGAAAACGACCCTCTCGTAATTTGAATTGATCGCTTGTTATTAGCCGGAATAACGCGTGCCGCGTATTGTGTGTTCCGGGGTTCGTTGACCAGTGTTTGCTGTTTTGTTTCCCGTCATACGTTGGTAAAAGCGGACTGCGAGTGCGGACAAGCACGGTAGGAAGGGAAACGGGAAACCAATTTTTTTGTCGAAACGGCAGCACAGGGAGGCCTCTTTAATGAAGTGCGCGTTGGTATTACACGGTTCTGGCTTACGATCCGACGTGTAGTGTCATGCATTCCTTCCCACTAGCGCAAAGTGCACGGATTTACGGTCGGTGGGGCTGTTGCAATCTGGTGCCATTATCGCGTCTTTATTCTTAGGCACTAATAGTGAAATTTCATTGGCTAATTGTTGCGTGTAATTAAAATCGGATATTTTCCCGTTTTTTTACGGTGAATACTGTTTAAAAAATAAATGTATCTCGGCAAAGAAGGGAAAAATCGAGTTGCTGCAGTTTTATTATTTCGGCATACATATTTTATTCAGAATGCACAGTTAAACGCACTCGCGGAATATTTCCAAAATTTCACCATTTTTATAAACTTGGGATATAGGATTTACAACCTGTGAATTTTGTCACTCATTCTTCGTTAATTCGGCAGATATGGTCGGCAAAATAAAAATCATTTATTATATAATTTAACCTTCCTTAAATCTCGCGATTTTACGCCAACAATCATTTAGGTGGCAGCGCTGCAATGTTTTTTAATTTCGAATTTTTTTAAAGGAGTCCCTTTAATAATTTTCACCGTAAGGAATTTCAGAATTTTTTGTTTGTATGGATTTTCTGGATAATAAATAAACCCCTTGGATTATTATAGCTATTACTTCTTCCCCACCGAATGCAAACACAGGGGAGGAGGGAAACCCGGTGTAGGCATTAGCCTACTCTTTTACGAGGAGCACCAAGGGGACGTCCCTTCCGAAGGACGGAGCACTGACTTGCGCGATCTCCTCAAAGTACACAAGCAGTGAACGGGACGATCCCAGGTTGAAAATTCCGACAACCTCCGGATTCGAACTTGAGACCGCCGCTTGGAAGACCATCGGTCTAACCACTCCGCTACTGCCACCTCGGAATTTCAGATTGATGACAGTGGCCGTCCATCATTTAAGGCTCAGCTAGAGCACCTGAGGGCATTCATGCGCGGTTAACGGGTAAGCGCACACACACGCACGACATACGACCTCCTCATCGGCCGCAGACGTGAACGCGGAGGATAAAGGCGTGGTTTCAATTACTCCCTCTTGGAGGTAATCGGAAAGGCGAAGCAGCGCGGTGGGAAGTGGAAGCTTTCGCCGCTCGCAGCTTCCGGTCGTGTGCAGGAAACACGTCGGGTCAGCGAGGGCGTGCCTCGCCTTTTATTTTTTTACACTTCCTCCGCACGTAACAGACCCTCGCGTTTTTACTCACTCCCTTTCTCTCCCGCACTTTCTCTATGCATATCCCTTCCTTATTCTGTTCCTCCCTATTTGCTACAATTATTCTCTCTCACCTTCAGTCTCGCTACATTCCCATAACATTTCCTTAATGACTTACTTTTTTCTCTCTTCCTCCTCTCTCCCTCTCTCTATCCCTCTTTCTCTTCATCCCTCCCTCTTTCTTTCCCTCCGTCTCTCCCTCCCTCTCTCCCATTCTCTCTTCCACCCTCTCTCCCTCTCTCTCTCCCACGCTCTCTCTCTCCCACCCTCTCTCTCCCACCCTCTCCCTCTCTCACCCTCTCTCTCTCTCTCCCCCACCCTCTCTCTCTCTCCTCCACCCTCTCTCTCTCCTCCACCCTCTCTCTCTCCCACCCTCTCTCCCTCTCTCATTCCCACCCCATCTCTCTCCCACCCTCCCACTCTCTACCGCCCTCTCCCTTCCTCTCTCTCTTCCTCCGTCCTTTCCCTTCCTGTTGTAATATATTGCAATCCTTGTTTTGGTGCTTTCTTGCACTATTTGATACATATCGTTCTTTTGTAATTATATTTTCTTTCTGTCCTTTGGTGTTATTTCCCATTTTTGTATGATTTTGCTTTTTGTATTCATTACTTTACCTTTTGTTTATTTGTTAAATGAGAATTTTACCACCTTAACCGTAAAGTTCAAAAATTAGAGACACAGGAAAAAGGGCGCAAATAGAAAGGTGAAAAAGAAAATGGAAAATACAAACTTACACGTTTAGGGGGTGTTACTCCACGCCAGGGACCTGAAGTCACTCACACATTCACTCACTCAATCGCATAAGCACTAATCCCAAAGATGAAAAAAGGATAAATAAGATTAATCCGCGCCAGGGACCCGAAAAAGAGTTAGATTTCTCATTGATCATCAATTTCGCCGTAGTCTCCACCTTTACCTATCTTTTGTTTATTTGTATTTTTGTAACTTGGTCTTAACTCTATACCAATTGGGGCCTAACCTCACCAATAAAGGTTCCAATCATTCAATCTCTCCTCCCCCTTTTCTCCCTCTTCCCTTTTCTTTCCCTCCACCTTTCTCTGTTTTCTTTTCTCCGATCTTTTCCTCCCTTCCTCATCGGACTTCATTTATTCCTCTGCTCCCTCCCTTTCTCATCTTGTCTCTATCTCGCACCTTTTCCTATTCATCCTCTCCACTCCCTTTCCCTTCTCCATCTACTCCGCCTACTCCCTCAGCCATATTATCCAACCCCACCGACCTAATCACGCCACGCTGCGGTCGTAACCGAAACTGCTCGACCCACGAACTCCTCTCTATCTCCCATTCATGCCCTTATTTAGAGGGTTTCCTGCTTTGCCGTCGGCTGGGATCGTGGAAGGGATGCTTGCGTGTTCGATTCGGAAACGGACCCTCGAGGCGTGCGCAAGAGATTTTCGCCTTCTTATCGGACGAATTATCTCTCCGGGGCGATAAATCGATCGATTTGCAATCGAAAGATCTTTAGAAGGCGAATTTCGCCCGTTTCTCTTGAGGGTGGGGAAATGCACGCGATAGAAGACTCTTGTTTATTCTGATGTACGCGTCGGCGTCCTATTATTAGGCGTTCTTTAAAAAAAAACTAAAAGAAATGAGCGTCTTATAGTCAGGTCGTGTCCGTCTGTCTGTCTGCATGTTCCATCTTCGAAATTATTGGGTGGATTTCCATGAAGTTTTGTGCTCGGGACTTTTTGGGCGAAGGACAATATGAAAATGATATGAATTACGAGTAGGCAACCTACGGCCCGTGGCCGCATGCAGCTCCCAAAGAAGAAGGTAAGACGAAAAGAGATCCGTAAACTTCGGGCGCACAAAATCTTATTTTTAAATTATAATTATGACGAAGATGCATTTGACATCAAAATAATAACCTTAAAATCGTAATTTACACTTGATTTTTACTGATATTTTACTTGAGTGTATCTTGGTAATTTTCTATTTCAACTCTAATCCGGCCCGCCGAAGCGTTGCCCATTTTGATTGTGTCCCACAGAAGGATCCGCAACCACTAATGTGATTGATTGATTGTGGGTGCCCAGCCGATTCGCCTCTGTCCTACGCACAGAGGTTATCTCAGAGGTAGTGCAATGAATAACCAGAGAAGGGAAGAGGGAAACCTGGTGCCGGCATTTGCCTGCTCTTACGAAGAAAACCAGGGGGACCAACGGCTTAACGTCCCTTCTGAAGGACGGAACAGCTGAATTTGCGCGGTCTCCTCAAACCACACAAACAGGGGGCCGGGCGACCTTGGAAAAATCCTACTTGCGTAGGATTCGTACCTGCTGCCTTTTCAAGCAGCAGGCGAGTAGCACCCAGCGTCCTAACCACTAGACCACCAGCATCCCCAACAAATGTGACCCACCGTGTAGAATCCCTTATATAAATGGTTCACAATACCCAAACAGGGGTGCCACCTTTCCATGAGCACACAATGAACTTTCCGTTATATCTCGTTGAAAAATGTTTGGCATACCAAAAATAGTCTTCTAAGAAAAGCTGTAGTATTAGTAATTTAACCTGATTAGATAATTCGTAAAGAACGCCCCTACATGTATGTCTGCTTTTCTCTCCTGTTTGCATAGCGATAAGCTTTCTCGCTACATTACCGTACAGCTGTAGGGTTTTGCGGGTCATTAATCATTGTTGAAGGGTGACCTCCTCGAGGGAGAGCTCCCATCACCAACGCAGAAGGGACGATTTGAACGCTACTCGATCACGCACGCTCTCATTTACTGAGGAAGAGAAGTTCCGTGGGTGGAGTTAAGAGGTTCCGCCGTTTCCGAAATGCGCGGATGAGGCGAGGGAAATTAAAACGGCGCTTCTTGCGGGACGTGCCGAAACAAAGCCCTCTTTAACGAATAGCAACTTAACGCACGTGTGTTATTCGATAGCGACATTACTCCTCTAATTTTGAAACGCGAGGGAAAGTCAAAAATCGACTCAATTACGACCATCCCTCGCTTTGCATGGCGCATGCGCTCCTGGGAAAGGTCGCGTAAAGCAAAACCGTGCAGACTGGGATAGATTTTTTCCACAGAATTACCTACATAAGGTTACACTTAAGCGCCATCTTGAATTAAACCTGTAATAATTTAGTCTTGTCATACTCATTATTGCTACCTTTATTCTTAAGTATAGCTCCCTAGTCCAACTGAAATTTGAAGAAAATCTCTGAAATGAAAAGTGCTAAACAGGAAACGTGTAAGACGAGAATTTGGTGTATGTGCTAATTATTTATGTGAAATAAGGAAATTTTCTTACATTCGTAGCCAGGGGCTTAGACATGCCGACGTGATTTGCATAGAACCACAAGCCAAGGTAATTGTTAGCATAAATTTTTATTTCTCTTAATATATAAATATAAAAATCATATTTTTTTACTCTTTACGTCAGTATAATTATAATGTAAAAATGGCAGCTAAACGGCTCTAGTCTGCCCGATGCAGTTTTGCTTGCAATTAGGATGTAACGTTGAAAGGAGATAGGACAAAGGACTATAAACATTGATTTTTAAAGATATTATTTTTTATTTAAGAAATAAAAGTGAAATAACCATTTTGTTTCTTATATAATTAAATTAACCGAATCATGTTATAAAATCGCAATAAAAATATCTTTCGGATTCTTCCTGATTCTTTCACGTTTACACATATATGCCAGTCAAATTTCAAGATTCTCACAATACCGGATCTTCCACACCGGTGTGTCAGACGCACGTGCGCAAGTACACTACGAAATTATATAAAGGATTATCTTATTAGATCTTTTGCCATTGCTCGAGAAGTGGGGTCCACAATTAATTAATGCACATTGGCCCACATAGACTACGCCACTGATCCTGAATTTATGAAAAATACTCTACTGGTCTCATCCGGAAAAATACACTAAATTTGGTATATGCGAGAGTCAGGAGTTGACATCCCGTCGTAAATGTTCTCTGAAATTCTACACTTTCCTCTCCGATGACGTCAAAGGGAAGCAGGACCGGAAACGGGCGTGCGATGTCCCTACGGTTATCGTCCGGCCAACGGAGGACCGAGTGCTTGAACTTCCTGTTCGAACCCAACTTCATTACTCCTCGCGAGGGGTATACGAAATAGGTTCCCGAGGGAATGAAAAACGGCCCTAGCGAGGAATAAGACCCGGCCCCGCGGATTTCAGAACTTTCATCCTCTCTACAAGAGTTGTTCCCAATATTTCTTTAAGCGCGACACCCTTTCAACGATCAACGGCATTGCGTAGCACCCAAACCTTGAAAACATGGTTGTATATTTATACATTCGGTTATCACTGCGTTTGGCTCTACATCGATATCAAGTTATTAGAGCAGAAATTATTACCCGGAAGACTTATCCACATTTCCGAATCGTCGATTTATTTATTTAAGGTCGTTTTTTCCGCGGCAACTCTAAGAATCAGCTGGGGCACTTAGTTTGGGAAACACCGCTTTTAAAATTCTAAAACACATCCTCTTCCTTATTTTTAATGATTCCTAAACGCAGGGCCGGCCCGAGATACCGCCGAGGCGGGCGGCTGCCCGGAGCGCCGAGATCTTGGAGACGCTTTGCAAACAATCTATCAATACATTACTCACAAGTAAATAAACTTTGGTTAGCAATCTATTTATTGGAATAGGCTGGAAACTCATTGCCATTTCTTTGTATGTATTTTCATTTCCAATAATCTTAGGGATTAATTAACAAACAAACATATACGTTTTGAATGTATTCATACAGCGGCGGATTTGCCGTTAGGCACAAAAGGCGCGAGCCAAGTGTCCCAGATGCAGGAGGGGCCCCAAAATCTAAATTTAAAAATGTTCATTTGCACACACGCACGCGCACACACATCGAGTACTGATTTATATGAGATTCATATCAATGAGTGTCTAATGTCAACAGTAATGCTAACATAGGGGCATAAACTTGAGGTTGCGCCTACGGCCTCAGAATGGTTTGATCCGCCGCACTCTTCATAGAAGTATACTGAAGGGGTCGGTGTAGTCTAGGGGTGCCGAAATACCTCGGAACGCTCCTGTCTGTAACGGAAATTTGTAATTTTCGTCGGCAATTCCTGTTTCTTCCTGTTATTTGCGGAACACGGGAGTTCTCTTCGCCTAGTTATTCGATGGGACGAAATGAAGTCGAGTCCCTTTTAATAGAAGATGACACAATCTTCTCGGTAATCCTTGGCTACAAGTAATTAGTTATTAATTCTGCCTTAAATGTGATAATGTGAAAATGCGACATGAAGTGTTAAATGTGTCCGGCTGCGTCTTTTGACATTCGATGAAAAGTTTCATTAGCGGTAAGCTTCGAAAAACTCGCAAAGTCAACCGTTTTAATCGATGAATGTTCCGACGATTTTATCGTTTGTAACGAGGGCCGATAATTATACGGAAATATGTTAAAGTATCACGACTTGCATTTCGGCGCATCTGGGCTCGCTTTTCCGAAACGGCGGCATCTTCTTAAACAAAATATAAAACGGACAAGTGTGCGAGCAACGAGAGCTTTAATTAAGAAGCACTCTTTAATTCATCGCATCACGTTCCGCGCGCGAAGGGAAAGTCACGAGAGTCAAGATGGCGGGCGCGTAATAACGCGTTGGACACACCCGTCTAGTCACGCGTCTCCGTGATAAGAGACAGGAGAGAGAGAAAAATCGTCGAGAGAAAAAGATCGGTCTATTTACTCTCGTAGGACGAGGAGAATGTTGGTTTTCCGAAACGAGAGACAAGGTGATTTGTCACGACCGGGATCCTAATAAAACACGCTGCTGGCTCCGAAAGCCTCTCCATTTTTCGGGAGAACGCTATACAAGAGGCAAATGGCCGCCGTAAATACCGCGCGTAACTTAATTCCCTTTTATTTGGAGGCGCCGTTAACATGTATGGGATGCCGTTACCCTCGACGGACTGACGGACGCTTTTTAGATGTAACGCTTCGTCACGCCTCTCGGATGCAATCGTACGAAGGGACTGGAAGATCCGCCTCCTAGGGTATAGGGATTTTCGGGCTTTTTCGTAATACATGAGCTGTACACATTAGGTTTTAGCGAATTTGGGGTTAAAGTTTTAGCTAAAAGAGGTGGTATTTTATATCCTTAAAAAGTAATATAATTTCATTTATCCCAAACTGAGCGCATTTTAGTCCAAGTGGAGCGGTGAAATAACTCGTAGCGGTCCTATATATTGGGACAACATTGTAATGCTTCGCGACCCTATGTTCGGCCATGGTCCGTTCGTATACTTCTGATTTAGGGTGCGACAAACCGGGAAGACGACGACGACCTCGACAATACATCAAGGTAAGTATCATTCTAATTTTGGTGAGTGGATTTAGTAAAAATTAGGGAGATATTTTTTCAGAACATAAGCGATAGGCAGGCAACATAAACGTGTGGATCTAAGACTTTCAGCTAATTTTTCGTCAAAGTTTTAGTTTGTGCAATAAAAAAGGGCAATGTAATAATTGAAACGTGCCGTCATATAATTTGCCTTAATCCAAAAGCGTTTTAGTGAAACAAAAGCGGCGAAATTCCTTGGGCCGGACCTTTATTGCGGCTTATTTTAAAATTTCTATAAATTTTCTACATATACCCCTGGTCTGCGGCGATTCGGAAAGCATACTCCTTGGCAACAAGTACATTTGTCAATTTAATCTGGCGTTTATAAGTAAATTAGGAAGTCACGTCGCAGAATGTAGGCGGTCCGGCACACTCGTTAATGGAAGAACCATTCTTTCAATCTCGCGGTCTTCTTTGAAATTAAATGCATACATTTTTTCGAGTACGTCCGGGACAGGCTGGGCATCGCACTTAATCCTAGGGACGGTTGAGCTTACGGACAGCGGCAAAAAAAGTACCTCATAAATTCAACGAGGCGATCACCTCCCTTCAACCCCTTTTCTCTCCCCTTGTCCTTCCTAGCCATCGCGATAATGAAGGTGCGGGAGACTAATCCCTCTGGGGAGCGACAAGCATTCGGACGAATTCGTCCGAGCCCCCCTTTCGGGAGCCGTTGGCGATACAAGAGATAGGGAGCGGGATGGAGAGGTGGGGAGACAGGGAGTGAGAGGTCCCGATGTGAATCACGCGCTAGGAGGACGCGATAGAGATCGTAGGGCGCGCGGAGGAAGGGTGCATACGCTTATGAGAGGGACGTCCATAGAGGGGGAGGGGGGGGGGGGGTGATAGGTAGAGAGGGAAGGGGGAGGGAGAAATGGGGGAGGTCACACGTTCGGGTGAAGGGAAGGGTGCGTTTTGGTGAGAGGGTCTGGTTTTGCGGAGAGAATGGAATCGCTCCATCTCGATCGCAACTCAACGCACGACTGCCGATGCTCTCACTTGCACGGTTGGTTGGGATAGAAACGTAGCTGTATGTAGGTTTATGGTTTTTAGGACAGTAAGGCACGTGGGGTCGCAGAATCAGAGGGATATCCAGCAGTTTCTGTTTTCTTTTTTTTTATCGATGAGATCGCGACGGTAACGCCGACGAAAAACAAGCCTAGTTATTAAATTGCGCGTGAACTGCTTGGGTTGCGGTTTCGATCGAAATTTTGAAATGCGATGTTCTGCGGTCGTAGTACGCCGGGCCCTCTTACAACACGGGTTCTCATAACTCGGATTCAATACAAAATTGTTTGTTTTTTAATAAAAAAATCCATACAACGAGGGTTATGGTTTGCTTTGAGGCGGTTTGGTCTGGCCTTGGGTTACAGATTGTTGAGCCACGAAGATACATTTTGGAGGGCCCGAGTGTTTAATTTATAAGCTTGGATAACTGGCAACAACACTCTGTTTGTGCACATACATATGCGCCTAAAAGACAGGTTTGTGAGTTTTGTGACTGGAACAGGGTGCCCGAAGGGGTATGGAACGCAACCCTCCTTTCCCCATGGAAATCTAGCTTTACATAATACGGATTCACATTGCACGGCAGTTTTTCAGAGTATATCCCTCATGTTATATGTGGGCCGGTTCAAACAGTACAGGCAACATAAAAAAGACCGTCAAAAACATCTCAGCGAGAGGGTATATGAGCGTTCCGTAAATAATTTCGCATTTGTATCCCAATAAATGTTCGTAAAATATTCTAAAGCAAAGTAAACAAAAATTTTACTTGGCTTTTACTCATAAAATACCCCCGATTCTCTAAGTAACTTCTGATGTTACATACCTGGTCAGACTGCAAACTAGTGGCTTTTAATGCAGCCCGCCGAGGAAACATTTTTGCCCATCCCATTTGCTATGATGTCGTAAAGCAGGAGAATGCGACATATTTACGTGACGGGCTGCATTCGTAGCGACAAATTTTTGACGGGGTTTACATCGGAACTTACTCAAGAGACCGTGTCATTATAAAAGCGAAACATTAAGTTCGGCCGAATTTTCCCTCTTCAAAAATTCCCCAGAAAGTTTTTATGACCTTAATTCTATTCATAAAATTATCAAGCTCGTTATTATTATGGCTAATTTTAAGATCAAAAGGATAATTTAGGATTCTCCAAAAGCCATAATATTGCATTTTTAAATATCTAAATCACCTGTTTTTTAATATAAAAAACCTTCGCTGACTGAATAAAAATGCTCTAGCGTTGCACGCCCTTGCTCTACGGTAGTGGTTTACAACAGTTTCTTGGAACATCCTTCAAAGAAAATATATTTTTCCTTTTATCAGGGAAAATTGTAACCTGCAAACAAGAGAGGGGTGAATAATCTTAAATTTACAGTAACGAAAAGCTATCATAATTTCTACCATTAGAGGGAAATGCATCTCACAGCAATTATGTTGCTATCAACACAATAATACAAAAATGGGTCGAGAAATAATAATCGGATGGTTTCGTGACCGCTTACCACCTGAAAATTTATATATGGTGTAACACGTGTATCACCACGTGATTAACGTTGCTGCGAGATCTTTGTTGAAACTTATGTAACAGTTATGGTTCTGTTATCTGCAGGTTTCCGAAAATTTTCATTTTATCTTAGGCAAGTCTAATTCTCGAGCTGGGTGCAAATGGGTATTCTCAAAATCGATAATTCTTCCCGAGGCCATCTTATCCTACCCAACCAAGGGTGAAAACGTGGGTGACGACACATTCTAATTGGAGAGAGAAACTCGCGATCATTGCCTACTACTTAGCAGATTCGGGGGATTTTCTGTTGACAAGGGAACAGCCCTCTCGAAAGAAAACGCGAGAGCTGAACGAATAATTCTGAGACACTGAATATCAGCCCTAGTCATTTGCAGTAAGATACTCTCACGATAAGGAAAATCAAATCAAATTACCCGATCGCACTTTCACTTCGCTTGGTTAATATCTCCAGCGATTCCAAGGGTAAACTGACCGAATCTTTTGTTTTCCTCGAGCAGGTCATCTGAATTTGTTTTACGAGGCCCAATGAGTATAACCCGAAACTAATCTTTCCTCCAGAAAGCCTGAAAAGGGTAAGCCGACCGTGAAGTTAAATGGGACGTAAGGGGTTCCCTGGCGATGGAAATGACTGACTCGAGAAAACGTGCGAGTCCTGGAAAAAACAGCGGACAAAAGGAACGCCCACGCATGGCGATTTCGGATCGAAAGTGGTTTTCAAAGGATTTCGCCTATCCGGACGTAATATTTTTCCAATGTGATATCCGAAGCGTTTCAATTTTTTTATCAAATGAGGAATGAACCACCCAGATATCTTATAAAGCTCTCTTCATCAATGGTAAATCGCCTATACACTGATATCTCGTATTGCGCGGTTTAGATTTACGCGTTTTAAGGTTTGACGCAATTTTCCTTTTAGAGAACTGCCTCAAATTATCGATTTCTCTTTAGTACGATTTTGAAAACCTCTCCGAGCATTGCAAAAAGCGTAAAATATTCTCCTGTTTTGACTAGAGAAGTTATAAGAAAGAACAAAGGAAGCAATGCTTAATACAATGTCACTAAATTCTTGCCTTTTGTGTTCAATATGGCCCCCGAATGTAACCTCTTGTATTTCTATGGTAATCACTACATATTTTGCACGGTTTTGCTTTACAGGGTCTTTTTCAGGAAGGCACGCACAGTGGGAAGTGAGGGACGAATGTAATTGGTTCTAAAAAGATTTCTAATGATTGATATTAGGACGAATTTTTGGTGAATTATCACATTTACATTTCCAGTGAAATACCGAAGTTTAAAGCTATTACGGTAGTATTATTTGCCTCTGTCATGTATTTTATATCAACCATAATATTAGCATGCTAATGAATACACATTTAAATATGCTAATTAAGGAATCCGAATTTAAAGCTTTGGTCGTGGTCTTTTGGTTCATTTTTTTTACCTTGAGAAACTAAGAGGTTCTTCAGAAAAATAATTTCATTTATCAAAACGCAATCCGATCGCGAAACTTTGTTTTATTTATTCTCCAAATTGAAAAACTAGTTAAAAAGAAATATCGGAAAGAGTTACGAGTCGATTCTCCTCAAAAAGTGGGTCTCCAGAATTTTATTATTAACGATTTGCTACTATGAACTTCTTTTTTGAAAGCAGACGCGAGGGGGAGGAGATGGATAGGATAAGAAATAAAAAAATTCAAAATTATCCACAGAAATGTAACTAGCCCCTATTTAATTGCCGTAAATTTATCCGGTTTAAGCAGGGCCCTCGAAAAAAATATTGTTGTGACATGTCTCTTTTTCGCTTGCTTTACGTTAGTCGCATCGGCGGATTTCCATTACGTGGAGGCAATGCCTTTCACACGCAAGAATAAGCATGTGATCGTTCGACGGATCAATGAATCCAGTTTCCGAGTCTGGTGCTCGACGGGGCATTAAAAAATCTGCCCATTATCTTTCCGAAGAGCCGTGACGATTCAATTCGCGAGATTTTTCGGTAAAAGCCCACCTCTCATAAGCAATTATATTAAAAGAATGGAAATTTTTTTCAAATTCCGTTAAAATAAACGTTGAGTAGTAAAACCCCCGCAGCAGGAAATTTACGCCATTATATTTGCGTTTCAGAGAAACTAGGACATTTTAAAATGTATTTGCGTAAAAATTATATCATTATTGAATTTTCGACAGATGGTCGGTTATTGGACTCAAAATTAGTGTTCATGCCGCTCAATAATTTCTCCTCGCGCTAATGCAGAAGTTACCTGACAGTATCAAGCAAGTTTTACGTAAGCAGATAAAACTTCGTTAACACAAACTTCATACAAAAACTCCATTTGTTCGCTCAATCGAATAGTGTCACTGCGCATGCGCAATAGTCGTGTGTTGGTACCTTGAAGCTAATTTCATACAATTATCAAAGCAATGAAAACGGAACGAAATCCATTTAATTTCAAAACTTTAACGGGGTGGAATTATCTTTTGATTACCAAGTTAAAGTTTGGATTAATCGATCATTTCATACTCTTAAACTGGTCCAAACCGTTTAACTATTGAAGACCTGGGAAATGACTAGAATAAAGGATTCAGTACTGTAACGATATTTTAAAATAAATTTCTACAGACATACATGCACATACGTATTTTTATTTTATCACAGCTCTATAAGCTTTTAGGCCACCAAGCTCTCGATCCTCTAGTTTTCAATGCAATTTATCTTATTCCATTCATTGTATTCAATCTGTGTTTTTTATGGGTAAATTGAAAACTTTGCTGATATATTGGTTTTGACGATACTGTACTGATTGACTCTCTGTTCTGAATTTGTACTTATTCACGAATATTATGATTCCTTACATGATATACTTAATACAGTAAGTTAGTTAACATATCGTTATTACGGCATACTCGATTTCTGTGCTTATAAGTAGTTTAAAATGCTCAGTGACTGGAATTTTATCGTATAATATTCGTAAAAAACACAAATATTTATACAGATTGCCAAGTTGATACTCGAGCTTTTGCAAAAGAATTTTGTACAGATTTTCCTTATTTAACCATACAGTAATCCCGAATTTGCTGCTTTTTATGGGATACAAATGCCAGTTGTACTGGTTTGGGCTAGGAAAAAATAGTCGCTTTACTTATAAGTAGATTAATGTAATATTAATGTATAAAATAAATAACTAATAACTAAAAGTAAATGGCTAAAATATAAAATAAAAAACGCGGAAAAGCTTTAAATCATCCACTATCAGTTGGACCGCTGCTATCCAACAGGAAAATCGATCCAATTACAATTATTCAGTAACGCGGACGCAGCTTCGAGTCTCTTATATTATTCCAACCACGCCCATTTTCCCACCTCGTTACCAAAGTACGGGAATGATGTATAAAATTGAACAAAAAGAGAGCGGCGTTATGCACCGCGCCATCAGCGTGGAAGCCGCAGAGGACAATGACCGACAGCCCGCGACAGATTACCCTCGGAGCGAACGATTTCGTCTTCCTGGTTCGTTTCGGGATTTTTTTTTTATTTTACTTTTTTTTTACTTCCCTTTTTTGGCACTCCTTCCAGATGAATTATTTAAGAGGAGTTCGCGGCGGATCGCGCGGTCTGACGGGAATCGTCGATCTGTCGGAAGCGCGGGATGAAAAATTTGCTCGTCGTTTGTTTTATTCTTTCTTTCCGTTTTTCGCTCGAGCGGCGCGATAAGCGGCCGGAAACCGCGTTCCCTCACCCCCCCCACACCCCTTCCCTATTCCACTCCTACCCACCCCCTTCCCTTCTCTTCTGTCCTTCCCTCCCCATCCTATTCCTCTCTCTCTCACACACATACCCAGTCGCCGCGTTCCTAATTATTTTATTATTTAATTATTAATTATTATTTATTTCCCTCGCTCTACCTGTGCCATTTTTTAACCTCTCTTTATCGTTCGGTTCGATTGCGGTCGCGATAATCGAATCCGTTCGGCGAGCTTTGCGGGCGAAAAACGGACGCGGTCCGGTCAGGGAATATCGCCTGTGAAAATCCGTCGCCATTTGGATTGCGGACGGAGGTGAAAAGAGAGAACTATCGTTTGACTAGTCGAGATCTAAAATGCCTCATCGAGTCGTGATTAATCCGATTATGTGCGAATGATTTTTCTTTTTATACGCGGCTATTCGTCTCAGTTGTAAACAAAATTTTGGATCGTTTCAGTTGTTTCGATCGACAATATCTCATCGATTCAGGTCGGATTAAGTGCGTGGCATGACTTCTATTTCCAATCTAATTTAATATAATGGATAGGTTTTTATTAATCCATGAAGAAAGAAGGAAAAATCTTAGTACTCTGCCAAAATATTATATTAGGTATTTTAGGAAGTGGTAAGGTATAACGAGATAAGGGCGCCAACAGGGGTTTTGTGGGGAGTCCAGTGGACACTTTCTGTATTTGGAAAGCCGCTGAGTTTGTCGAAGAGACATGAAAAGAGTAAGACCCCACTTCAGCCTCACAGAGGAGACAACTACCTAAATTTATACAATAATTTGACAAAGTCATGCGCTTTAGCGGACTGGATCAGAGTTTCGGTTTGAATTTAATTAAGAAGTTTTGTCACATCCTCAATAAGAAAATCAAGCCAAAACAAATTTTCAGCAGTTAATGGTTTCAGGGGTCACCTGGTGGAATTTCTTCATAATGTAAAATAAAGAGACTTGTTGTCGTTTTTAAATAAGTTTATGCGGAGTTACAACAAGTCTCTTTATTTAAATTTTTCAGCATTAAAATTACAGTCAGATCCCGATTTAGCCCCACCGTTTGCCCATCACTGTCATTGGCGGTGTGCGGGGACGGCACTTATAGAGTGGCCATAAATCAAGGTCTGAATGTACACCAAACTGGATTTATCACTATAATTTTTATCAACAAATACAAAAATCTACTGTAATAAAAGTGACGGATCGCTTTTTCGGGCTGCACAAAATTCTCTCGCGGGCCGTGTGCTGAACATCCTTGGAATATTCTACGTTACGTTGTGAGTTGTTCATTTATCACCTTATCCCAGGAAAATGCGCGCCAAAAATTTCTCAAAGAGATATAATTCATTAGTTTCTCTATGAAACCAAAACAATTACAGTTAACATAAAAAGCTGGCCGTTAAATCTCGGATTTTACAAAAGAGTAAAATCTGTTGACTTGGAAATATTGAATGTGCCACAATCATTCACATTTATTTCATTTACCAACGACTAATGAACATACAAGCAAAAGCTACAATCTCGTAAAAAAACGAAGAATAAATGCTTTCTCTCTTCTTTCATTCAACCCCCGAGAATGACAAAGATGACGACGTTTTCTAAAAAAATCGCGATTTTAATTCATAGATCTCGATCATTCCGCAGCGACGAGATGGTGATCTCTTTCACGCTTACGATATATCCTTAAATCTGACGGGAATGTCAAAAGCGATCCTTGTCCGTCTCTTTCTATCTCTCTTTACATATATCCAGAAAAGGATTGTTATCACTTGCGAAAAGAGAAAAGCTTTTTTTTCCCTCTCCGTCGCCGTTTAAAAAAAATCCCCATTTATCGCAATCCGAGCGATTAATCGCTTCGGAGCCATCTTGCCCGTTGCGATCGAAAACGTCAAAAAATAAACGGCCGTCTCCCCAGCATAGGAGATAGAGAAAAATTTCTAAATCCTCACCTTCTGTCCCCCGCGAGAGAAAATCCGGGAAGACTTCCAAACCGGAAAAAAAATATACGGTCGGGAGAGATAAGGGGAGATATAAAAAAAAAAACAAAAGTCCGGAACCTATTTCGTGGATTTGCCGTCTAAAAAAATAAATAAAATAAAATAGGAGATGACCCGTTCGACGGCCGATTATACGTGCGAATCTCCTTCTCTCTGTACTATATCCAGGGAGGATGGATACACGCGTATAATAAAAAAAGGAAGTCTTAGAGAGATGTCACGATTCGGCCGTTTGTCCGCACGGCCGCGTTATCTTCCCCTTTTGGTGAGAGAGGGAAAAGAGGATGGCGGAGGAGGATGAGGAAAGGACGTGGAGGGCGACGTCTTCTTATTTTTTTACCCCTTTCGGTCCTTTTTGGGGGGGGGGGGTGAGGTACTGATGGGTAGGGAGGGAGGAGGTAAAGAGAAAATGGAGAAGGGAAGAAAGTGGGCGAGAGGGTGGAAGTGGGAAGGCTGAGGCTGTAGGAATAAGTACAGTCCGAGGGAAATGCTATAAGAGGGAAGATTGAAGGTGGACAAGGAGAACCGGGTTAAGTGGTGAGCTAGGGTGGAAGAAAAGAAGGGAAGTGTAGTGAGAGGAGAAAGTGAGAGATCATAGAAAGGGGAGAAGAGAAGGAAATGAGGGAGATACAGAGACAAACGACTTTATTTAGGGCTAAATTGAGACTATATAGTCCCTTCTTACATTTAATCCTTGAAGAGGTGAGATAAGAGAAAGGGAGAAAAGGAGGGAGAGGAAAGGAGGAGATGAAAGAAAAAGAGGGAGTAAAAGATGAGAAAGAGAGGGATAGAGGGAAGGAGGAGATTGAAGGAAAAGAGGGAGGGTAAGGCGGGAGTCATAGAGAGAGGAGAGGAGCGAGAGAGGAGAAGGAAGGTGGAGAAAATGAGAAAGAGAGGGAGGGATGGGAAAGGAAGTGGGGAGTGAGAGAAGTATGAGATGGGGGAAGAGAGAGAAGGAAGATTCGGTGAAGGGGGAGAAGAGGAGAGAAGAAAGTGCTATAAAGAGAAAGAGAAGGGAGAGAGATGAAGTGGCCCAAAAAAGGTAGAGACGAAAAAGGAGAGGATAAATAGACAAACAGGAAAATAGTGGGCTTACGTTTGGATGGATAAGAAAGCAGTGAGGGATGGAGGAATGGATCTAGGTTGAAAAAGAGGAGGTAGAGAAGAGGAGGAAGGGAATCAGAGGGGGCGAGGAAAGCTTATAGGAAGGAGGCAGAGTAGAGAGTGTGGTGGAAGTAAAATGGGATTTATTTGGAGAGAGCGGGAGAGAAGAGATGTTATGAAGGATGATGAGAGGAAAAACGGAATACGGGGAAAAGAGATGAGATGTGATGGGAAAATAGTGGAGGAAAAAGATATGAATAAAGAAACATTTTTTTTACTTGCAAGGCTGAAGATAGATACTAGCCCTTCTACCTAAAAATTTAACAATTTATTAGAATATACAACATACACTACCAGCACAAAATTCACTGTATTAATAGCGGTTACAAAAACTGATCAAATTTGAAGTTGGGTTCACAAGATATTTAGATCGTTCAAACTGCATACAGTTTGTTAGAGAAAGAAGAAAATGGGATAGAGGTATTTACATAACGTTGTATAAGATAAGAATAAGAGGATAGTAAGGTGCAGAATTTGAAATGGAGGAAGGATTCGAATAAATAAGAGGAATGGAAGAGAAAAAAGAGAGCTTTAGTGGAGGGAGAGGAGGAGAAATAGGATGGAAGAGAGAAATAAGAAGAATATAGAGAAGGGAGTGTATAAAAGATAAAATATGAAGGAATGGAAAAGGAAGGAGGGGAGATGAAAGGGGCATAAGGAATAATTAATGAGGAGAGAGAAAATAGGGAAGGTGGAGAAGATTAATAGGAACGAGAGAAAAAATACGGCGCAACAGAGTGAAAAGCATAAATTGGAGGTGGAATGCCATGAGAAAAAAGTAGGAAAAGGTAGGAGAGAGAGAGAGAGAAGAAGGAAGAGGAAGAAGAGAGAAGAGGTAGGAGAAAGGGATGAGGAAGAATACGGCGTAAGGGAATGGAAAGAATGAGAGGGAGACAGGATTGAAGATAGGAACAGAGGGGTTTGTGGCGTTCCCGCGTCCAGACACGTAAAGACATCCCTTTTTAAACTCGGTTGTTTTGGAGTTTGTTGGAGAGGGATCGGAGCGCTGCCAACGTTTCAGACTAGGAAACAAACTTCTTGTCTTCGATCCTCTCCCTCTTGGAAAGATTTTTTTTTCTTTAAGTTCTTCCTATCTCTTTCTCACGGCTGATCGATCACAGTCATCGGCCGTATTCGTTTACGTTTAAGAGTTTTCTTTTTTGGCTGGGAGAGCGATGTATACCGAGAAGAGATGAATTTTATATCCCAAGCGTTTTTAGGTTTCGAGAATAGTTATTTGGAGAAAATTTTGCGCTTCACGGTGATGCTACCGTGTCGTTTATTAGGAATATTCATATCATCTGACAAAATGGGAGTCATTCGTCAATATTGCCAACCTTACAAATTTATAATCATTTCGAAACGAAAAGAAGATAAACTCTTCTTAGCGTGCTACATAAATAAATAGAATTAAGAGAGGACCGTTAAATAGAGGAATAATCCACCAACTACACCATTAAACGTGTTTACAACTTCGGTTACGATTTGTGTGTATTTCCTTAAAAAATCAATTTTGTTGGGAGAATGAACTTTATAGTTAGTTACCTTATCCAAAATTGTTTATTATATAATTCCCATACCATGATTTTAATCTAACAAGCGACGTACGCAGCTCATATGGTTGCAATATAATGGGAAAACAGACTAATGATTATGTATAAAAATGATCAAATGATGAGGAATTGCAACTGTCTACAAGCGTTTACAAGAGATGAGAGAAATTTTGGCAATCTTAAAAACGTTTTTAGTTAACTTCTTCAGTTCCTGAGCGATTACTTAGAAAACCAGGTTAAAACATCCGGGAAGGAAATTTGGGCGAGTTACATCAGTTTAGAGAGGGACATGCAAATTTGTGTAGAGCATTGCCGCCAGACGAGTACCACGAAATAGTTTGAATGCGCATGTCCAACATGTTTCTCGGTTCCTTTTTAACCCTTAAACCCCGATATGGGTATATTTTACTGCTATGTATGTCTATTATCGGTTTCCTCCCCCTTCCCTTCGCAGGTATTCCTTGAAACCCTCAGTATACTTCGAGCTATTGTTGGCCAAGGTCGCACAGACATTTCAATTTTTGTGAAATTTTACTATTATAAAAACATTTTTTTCGCCAAGGTCTACCGGTAAAAGTTACCTATAACTATTCCGGTAGTCGAAGAACCAAGCGCTGGCCGCTGGCAATACGTATTTTATAAAATTTTATAAAATAGTTGACAACGCATCCAATAATGCTTACACATTATATCTATACTATAATTTCAAATGCTTGGATATATGTACGATATGTTATGCTATACAAACCCACACTTTCAAAGGTATAGTAACGAAACTTGGCACGATTATTGGGGGCACCAAGGGAAAGGCCGTAGGGCAGTATAAATTTCCGACAGATTTCCCATAAAAAAGTTATTAGCATTTTTTTTTATTCCCCGTAAGATAACACGTAAAAATTTACTTTTATAAGTGCAGGCTTTCATTCAGTTGCTTATATAAATTCGACAAATCGACGCAAGAACTTCGTATCTGCACGGTATTTAAGAAGAATGATCATAGTTTCTTATTCTTATCGTCTTTTTTTCGTCTGTACTCGAAATTGCTCGCATTTCACGTTTATTCCCATTAATTTGGACTAAATTTGCATTTTTAACGATAAAAACCTTGACGACAATGACATTGTTCAAGTCCAAGGACTTAATATTGTTTCGGTTTATTTATTTAGTTACTTAATAAATATTCTTATTTTTTGAATCGTGCTTGAACGTGGCGTAATAATATAGTATATTATTTAATTTGAATTTAACGTGTTTTTCAACACATTGTTGGTGAGTATTTACGTATTTTATTTTGTATGATTTTAAGTGCGATTAATAAATTTATTAATTAGTTTATATATAGTCAACCTTAATATTAAGAAGTAGTAAATTACTAGATAATTTGTATTTCAAAAATCAATATGAAAAGTTTTTAATAAAGTATATAAATTTTAGTAAAAAAGTATGTACTATATTTCATTTAAACAGCAACCCGTGCGAAGCCGGGTAAATCTTCTAGTTTACATTATAAAGGCACAGACGAAATATCGAGATTCAAATTAATTGAACAATTCGCGCTATCCCTCGCCCGTCCACCTACGGAAAGAAGGGCCAACAACCCTAAAGTACGACGGGACACACAAGACGAAATAAGAAAAATTTTACGTAGAGCTCCCAAAGGAAAAGTAGATACGACAGAAGTAAAAACAGACAAATTAGAAAAACGGACGAACTGTAGGAACTGCCCTTATACAAAATAAAGAAAAACCACTCATAAATGTTTGAAGTGCGGTATTCTTATATGTCCGGAATCTTCTAGAAAAGTGTGTATTATCTATTAAGACAATATTTGAAATAATATTTGTCTAAGAAGAATATTATATTGTGTATATTAAAATGTAATAAATTTGTACTTAAAATTTTATTTCTTGAATTTTCCATAACCCTTCCAAAAAATAACCATCATAAATTATGTACGTGAAATCAACAATAATAAAGAAATGCTAAAAAAAACGTTTTGCATTTGTGTTACGAAAAATAATATTGAAAAACGTAGGGGTAATATTTACCCATACTCCCCGGTAACGTAAGTTTCTCATGCTCGGGTTTAAAGGGCAAGCTTCCGAATGAGATAGGAAGAAAACTTAAGCTATGCTATTCTAAGTTTTAAGGACTCGAAGTATCCATCAAAATTTCATGCTTAATATTGAAAAAAATTAAACGGATGGTTAGCGAGGAATGTTCACATAACAAAACAAAATAAAATTTAGCGGTTTGCGTCACGCATAAATATGGAATGAATGTTAGATGAATATGGAATGAATGTGGGTTGAATATAGAATGAAGTCCTAAAAGATTTACGTAAAAAGTTATAATTAACGTATGTGTTTATCGCGAAAACAAAATAAAAATTACGACAGAGAAATAAAAGTGCTTTCGTGGATGTGAATAATTAAAATTTTCGAAGTTGATCCCGTCATTTCAATTTTTCCATTTAATGAACATTCGTAATACTGAGGCGACATCCTAATCTTCTCTTAATATTGCCATCGTAATACTTTTGTTTTTTTTTCAAGAACTGCTGATTCCCTCTTGCCTACGCAAAATGGGCTTCTAAGAGGTAGTGCAATGAATAGCTGGTCAGTTTCAAAAGTTTAGGAAGAAAAGTGACTTCCATGTTTATTTTTAATGCTTAAACATCAACAGTTTTCCTTTAAACATCGTAATATAATGTAGGTAGTTAATTTTTCAATTGTCATTTTCTACATTCAAATGTTATAATGTACGAGTTATGGGAAATAGTTGGCACAAGATAACCACATAGCCTAAGGTAACACCATTAGCAAGTCGGACCGCTGTGGGTTGAACACCCTTAAAAACTTTGGAAGTACAATACTCCCAACGAACTGGGTCACCTCGAGCTCCACATTGTGCAAGAGTTACGTCATTTGCATTCTTGCGTGTATTAATTTGGTTTCTAAACTACAAATATAGGTAACTGAAGATTAATAAAGCGAGATTATTTTATTAACTTGTTATCAAACATTCAGAGCATCAGCCATAATACTTCGTCGAAACAGTCGCAGAAATACCCTCAAAAATCTTCTGCGAGCAAATATCTGAAATTCAAATTAAGGTTGCCTATGCAATCTTAAACAAATCTCCAAATACATAAAAAAAATTTCATACCCCATTTCACAAAAGCCTTTGTTCGGGAAATAAATCTGTTATAGGAAGAGTTAAAGAGTATTATTATAACAGACAATGTAAAGAAGTGTTCTAAGATAACATTTGGAGAAAAACGCCAACTATTGTATTATAACTATTTTAAAACGTTTTTTTTTGTCTATACTGGTTCACACAGTTTGTTTAATCAAGAATATATTTTCCAGGACCATGTTCTATATGAGTACGCTCCATAAGCTTAAACTCTCATGCTAGTCCTCCAACCTTTTTTGTCGCCTTTAACTTTTAACAAATCCTCATTGGATACTACGCCTGCACGAGCATCTCTGGTTGCATTTTTGTCTCATTCCCTACTTTCTCGCATGCATGGTTCTCGTTTCTCCGCAAATGTTAAAAATGCGAACCCACTTGAATATATGGGTTATATTTGCTTTTTAGTAAGATTCGGTTACAGTTTGTTCTCCATTCTTAAAAAACTCCTTTCAAATTTTCCACAGAAAGAAATATTGCTAACCCGGTCCACCCATTTTCCAAAATACGCTGTAATACACACACATACGAACACACACACATTTATATAAATATGTAGCACCCACTCCTCTTAGTTTCTTCCAATTTCCTCCATTACGCACTGCCCCCTATCTACTCGTCACAATTCCCTTATGTCCCTTCCCATCTGTCCCAAAGGTCTCCCACTTACTCTCATGGGATCCATTCGATTATCTCTGACGCCATCATGCTGTGATCGCCTAGCCTTGCGATATGGCCGGACCATTACCATTCCGAGAACCTCGATCCAATATTTAAGTCACGCACCCTTCTATTTGTGTGCGTGTGTGCGTGTATCGCCGCCGGTCCTCTGTTGATTCTTCTCTATGACGCACCCATCTCCTTCTCACGCCGTTGAGTTGAAATTTTAGGCCTAGCATTCCATCCTGTTCCTTTTTCAAACCATTAAACTCGATCTAATGTTATGATTATCGATTCTTGCTCATTTTGTCGACGCGTCCGACCAACTGCCATTTTTTTGACGGGCTCTTTCTGTCGTTCCTTGCTCCCTTATCTAAATCTCGACGTATTTCAAAGAAACTATTGTATTATTTTTCGCTGGAATTAACCTAATGGATCGGAAAAGTTCAGCTTTCAAGCTCAGCTTATTTCTTGCATCACAGAATTGGTGAACACAACTCCTTGAGGGAGTTTAATAAACCACACACGTTTCACATTCAAATTTTGCATTTTAAAATGTTAATTCACCCACCGTTGATTTTACCATCCTTCCAGAAATCTATCCCCAGTCGATAAATGTTGTGTAACCCACGAATAAGATTTTATGTCGATTTTTCAGATAGCACATCGCTATTACTCGTGGGGGAATGTGGCACACTAACTTTCCTTCAAAGATTTTGAATTAAATAAAATGTTAGTCGAATTACATTTTTTGAAATGTTGATTATTCAATTTTATAGATCGTGTTAATAACGCCGATAAGTTATTTACCCATTAATGCTAAAGTAGTAATTTTTGTCAACTGACTCCGTGGCGCAACGGTAGCGCGTCTGACTCCAGATCAGAAGGTTGCGTGTTCAAATCACGTCGGGGTCAAAATTTTTAATTCTTTTTCGTCCCTGATAGGATTGTTTGAGAAATTCATACAACGGCATGGTGGGAACAGAAAAAGAAAAATATTTTTTATGCGGTAAGGATCGTTCTCATAATATATTTATAGGGGATGGAAATGGGGGTGCGGAACGCGGGGTACTCCAAGTTACTGAATTCCAATGTTAATAATCGCGTATTTGATCACACACCTGTGTTGCATCCCTTATGTGTTCGGCGTAACTATTTTAAATGAGAAATCTAGGCACATTAAAAAATCCATTTTATGAGAATTTTAAAGTGTTTTAAAAAAATAATTAACTTTAAGTGAGCTGTGCGAAAATGGAAGTTGACTCCACATATAGACCTGATCGCTATTTCATCAAGAAAGAATGGAAGTATATTACATAGAAACCGATACGTTAAAGATATTTCTCTGCATACACTTATAGTAATTATTATATTTCATCGATCTTCTTCTTGCTGTTACATAATCATTAATTTCGTTCTTTCTACTAATTTGCAATTCATAGTTCACGTTACATTTTTATTGCGAGACTTGCGTACTTTCTCGTCAACAATGGTGAGTGGGCATGAATGAAATATTAATTTATAATTAAATCATTCAATAAGTTGACGTTAGCAAAATGTTAATTCAAAACAGCAACGTAATAAATTAATCCATGGCTTATTGAACAGTTGTATAAAACTCCTTAAGCCAAAAAAAATTGTAGGATAAGCCCTATGCATTTCGCCCACTAAGTGGGCATCTTCAGGGGAGAACCTGCCTTGGCAGTGAACAAGGTTCAACTGCAGTTGCAGTTGAACCTTGTTCACTGCCAAGGCAGGTTCTCCCCTGAAGATGCCCACTTAGTGGGCGAAATGCATAGGGCTTATCCTACAATTTTTTTTTTGGCTTAAGGAGTTTTATACAACTGTTCAACTTGGAGCCAAAGTGATTACGAGCTACCATCTACTGTCCCATGGCTTATTGTCAATAATTATCGATTCTTACAACGTAAATGTTTATTTTATTACAAGTTGATTATTTAAGACTTAGAAAAGCTACGTAGATAATTTCCTAGACTATTACCTTTGGACAATTGAACCCAACACAAAAATGCTGTCAAAAATAAGATGAACTACTTATTTGTTGCTATGGCTTATAGTCAACAATTATAGATTCTTATAAAGTAAATGTTTATTTATTATAGGTTGAATATATTAGACTTTGAAAAACTACTTAGATAATTTCCTAGACCATTACCTTTGGACAATTGAATGCAACATAAAAATACGGTCAAAAATAAAATGAACAACTTATTTTATGCTATGCAGATGAAACAAAAACTAAATTATGTATACAGCGATTGAAAAGCGGAATTACAATGACTATTTCCAATTTAAACAAAATACTAAATTATTTATAAAATAAAATAATAAATTCTGGTGCAACAGTTTTAAATTTTATTTTAAATCCGATGCAAGCCAATTATTCCTTTCAATACGACTTGCGCTGATAACAATGTTGTTGACGTGCGCCTAAACAATACACAAATACATGAATTATGACTTGACTATAGTCTGCGCAATTGCATTCTACGGCACATTTTAGTTATTTAGGGAAAAACGTAATGTTGTCCTATATATAAATCTAATTTTAGTACATTATCCCACGAAGATAGCTACAATTCGGTTGCTCTTAGCAGCGTGACAGAATAACATATAAAGGCTTCAATTATAGAAGAGATAATCGGTTTTTAATTTAAAATTTTACCTAACCAGCCGATTTTAAAATATAGAAAAATACAGAGAGTAAATGAAAAAAAAACATCTCAAGCTGAGTAAACTTTGTTTTTGTTTGGGTTATTAAATGTCGATGATTGTAAGAAATTTAATAAACGAGGTAATCTGTTTCAATTTTTAATTTTCCAAGGCACGCTTTATATAGGTACCAATAACGTTTTTTTGTTGAGTAGTATTCGCCTTAAAGCTGGAGAGCAGAGAAAATATTTCAAGGAAATCATTTCTTTAGATTAAAAAATATTCGAGCGTCTTTATTTCGAACGTTTTTTGTTTCGGCTTGAATTCTTGTGAACCGCAGACTGCATTTCTATAGTCGAAGGAGAATAGGGAGACACCCGCAGGTGGGAGTGAAGCCTTTATTTCCCTCTTTGAAGTGACCATTCCACCCGACACTCGAACCCGCGAATGGCTTTATTTTATTTTCCCCGTCCCGGCGCTGCCAATACTCTTCTTCCTCTTGCGAGCCAAAGGGTCGTTCATCCCTCAGAACTAGAGAGATGACACTCTGGTAATGTCCGAATCTCTCCCTCTCTCTCTCACTCCCTCCCTCTTCCTCCTCCTCCCTCTCTAGCTCCCACACATCCTTTCCTCCCTTTTTTCCTTCTCCCTGTCTTCCTCTTTCCTATTCCAACTCTCTTCTTCTCCTTCCATCTCACTCTCCATTTCGTACCGTGCCATTTCTCTCCCCTCTGTTCTTCTATTTCCCGATCCCTCTCTTTCTTCCTCTCTCTCTCCCTTCTTTCATCCTCACTGTCATTTTTTCTCTCTCTCTCTTTGTATCTTCTTTCTCTCTTCTTCTTTTCAATTTCCATTGTATTTTTCACTCTCGTAGGTTCCCTCTTCTTTATCACTCTCCCTCTTTCCCTCTCTGTCATTCTAACCCTTCTTCCCTTTCCCCACAAGCATTTCCTCCTCGGTTACTCTCTCACTCCCTCCACACATCCTTCTTGAACATCTTTCTCTCTCTCTCTCCCTCCTCTCTTTTTTCTTTCCTCTCTCGTCTCATTTCTTTTCTCTTTCACTTCTCATCCCTTTACCTTCTTTCCTTTCATCTCTTCCTTATTTTCTCCCTTCCACTCACCCAACCACCCTTCCTTTCTACCTCTCTCCCTTCTTATTTCCCTCTCTCCCTTCTTATTTCCCTCTCTCCCTCCTGCTAACTCCCTTGCCCTCTTTCCTTTCTTCCTCTCTCTTTTTTCTCCAACATTCGCTCTCTTTCCTTCTTCCTCATTTCCTCTCTCCCCATTCTCACTCCCTATCTCCCTTCCATTCTCCCATCCTCTTAACCTTCTCTCCTCCTTTATTTATTCCTCCTTTCCTCTTTCTCTTCCTCTCTCCCTTCCTCTTTCCGTTTCACTTTCCCTTCCTCTTTTCTTTTCTCTTTTCCTCCCTCTTTTCCTCCCTCTTTCTCTTCCACTTTCCCTTCTTCTTTATCTTCTTCTTTCCCTTCTTCTTTCCATTTCTCTTTCCCTTCCTCTTTTTTCCCTATTTCCCTTCCTCTTTCCCTTCCTATTTTTCTCCCTATTTCCCTTCCTCTTTCCCTTCCTGATTTCCATCCCGTTTTCCTTTCACATTCCTTCCTCTTTTCCTCCCTTTCCATTCCTCTTTCCTTTCCTCGTTCCTTTCCTCTTTCCTTTCCTCCTTCCTTTCCTCCTTCCTTTCCTCCTTCCTTTCCTCCTTCCTTTCCTCCTTCCTTTCCTGTTTCCCTTCCTGTTTCACTTCCTCTTTCCTTTTTCTTCTTTCCTTCCTCTTTTTCTTCTTTCTCTTCCTCTTTCCCTTTCTCTTTTTCTTCCTCTTTTCCTTCTTTTATTTCCTCTTTTCCTTACTCTTTCCTTTTCATTTTTACATTTCTCTCCATTTTTTCCCATTATCCGTTCATTTTTCCCGTTTCCTCTTTTTCTTCCTCTCTCTCTCTCTCCCTCACTCTCCTTTAGAGGACGACGTCCCCTCATGAAATCGGTTCAATCCCCTTCAAACTCAATTACACCCAAACCTCGCGTTTCTCTCTATGCTGCCCTCTCCCTTCGCTACACGACCCGCCTTTATGGCCTTTACAACTCTAGCGTACAAGCCTCTCAACTTCGGGTAACTCTATCGCGCTGATTTTTTTGTGTTCTTTGGCTTCTTACTCCTTCCCTATCTCTTTATCTCTCTCCATCTACCGCACTTCACTCCAAGCACTATATTAATTTAAACGCGACGTATTTCTCCCATTCGACTTGCTCACCCTTACAATTATTTCAGTTTTAACGTCGTGTCGAACTACAGTGTCAAACACCTTAACCTCCATTGTGCTCTAAATAACAGCGTAAACATTGGACATTTTCCAAGACATTTGGATGTTTGAATGCTGTAACAAAAGAGTTAAGGTAGAGAAAAATGATTCGTGTGCAATTTACGCCTCCTGGGGATCCTGGCGCTAAACATTTGGGGGCCCCTGGCGCTAAGCAAACGGGGTCCTGCAATCTAAATACATAGTGAAACCGCTCCTAACGGCTACCCTCTTATTGTGACACCACTTAACGATCGTTTTTCTATGGAATCATAGAGAGGTTCTATTGATTTTTAAAGCGAGACATTTAATGTGTCTAAGATTATATGCACAAAAATTTTTATGGGGCCAAGTGCGACCCCTCTTAAATCCCGCCACTGATTGTGAGTGTAAGGGAGAAATTCAAGATTTAGAGTAACTGAGCGGTAGGAAAATCTTGCCCTTTCCTCCATTTTCGTGGATCCACACGGAACCCTAACCGTTCGCAGAACACTAGGGCTCCGCGTAACCCAAGTTGAGAAACACTACCATATGTCACGGGGCCCCATAATTCACGGGGCCCCATAATTCACGGGACTCCTGGCGCGCACCCCCTAAATCTGCCACTGAATCCGTCACTCGCTTTGCACGGTAAGTGCGTTCCTGGAAAAGAACATGTCAAGTGAAACCGTACAATGTAGGATAATTTTTCCCATAATAATTATAGAGGTTACATTTAAGCGCCATAATGAGTTCAAAGAGGAACAATTTTTTTTATCTCTTGTTCAGAATAGCTTCCTTTATTCTTTCTTAAAACCTCGGAGTTGAACCAAGACATTTTATGAAATTTATTACTTCGAAAGCGTGCTAAAGTGAAATCGATGACCGAGCAAATTTGTAAAAATAAAAACGTGTAAAACGAAACCGCGCTAAGGGAGGGATGGGTGTATGCAGTGTTTTTATTTAACTTGTTCGCCCACTTTTCTGAGCATCACTCGCACATATATTTCTGTCCTTGACTTACTTCTACGAAATCAATATCTGTATTCTCATGGACCCAATAACTAGAAACGTAGCTAATAAGGAATATTTCAAGGAAGAAGCTCGTTCAGTAATGAAAATTAGATAAAAATTTTGATTTTCTTCTCGATATAATTATAACGCCCACTTACTTGATTATTTGGAATAAATATCGTTTTTTGTAAAATTATTCCTTCCTTTATATTGGTAAACGAGCTGGTTTAATGTTGTGATCTAATATACAGTTTTATTTTTTCAATTTAATTTTTACTTGATTTTTATGCGACGAAATTTTCTTCGTAAACTTATTTCTGGGAGAGACTTTTTCCTATATCCTCCTTTCTTCTCTCCTTTCAGCTTCCTCTCTTCCTTTGTGCTATCCAGTCGAACTTCGATATATCGAAGGTACATAACTCGAATTATTGATAAGTTGAAGTGATCATTTTAATCTCGTTTGCATTCGTTTACTTTAAAATGAAGATCTTTGACTCAAAGTTTCGACGAGTAGAACAATATTCCGTCTTTTCCTGGAAGTTTGATAGAGCGAGGCTCGACTGTATTTCATCTTTTCCATATCCTCCACCATCGCCCTCCGCCATCGCCCTCCGCCATCGCCCTCCACCATCGCCCTCCGCCATCGCCCTCCACCATCGCCCTCCGCCATCGCCCTCCGCCATCGCCCTCCACCATCGCCCTCCGCCATCGCCCTCCGCCATCGCCCTCCACCATTGCCCTCCACCATCGCCCTCCACCATCGCCCTCCACCATCGCCCTCCACCATCGCCCTCCACAATCGCTCTCCACCATCCACCATCGCCCTCCACCATCGCCTTCCACCATCGCCCTCCACCATCGCCCTCCACCATCGCCCTCCACCATCGCCCTCCACCATCGCCCATCTCTTCCCTCCTCTCTCATCATCCTCCACACTATTCATTCCCCTTATCCTACACCACCCCTTCCCTTAATTCCTCTCTCTCCTTTCCGCCCAATTCCTTCCGTACCTTTTCCTTTCCCATCTCATCTCCTTCCCCTTTAGGCTACCCTCCCTCCTTTTTCCGCCCTCCTATCTCCATCCCCTATTCTCCCCACCGCCTCGAAAATACCGCAGCTCTCTCCCTCCCTTTTCCTCCACGGACACCCTTACCGCACCCTCCTTCTCCGACACCCACCCAACTTCCCTTTTGTCTCTCTTAACTACCAATCTCTTCCTCTTCATTCTTCCGCCCTCTAAAAACCCACTCCGTCCTCTCATCCCCCTTCCATCTCCCCTCTCCCTCCCTCCATTAATCCTCTTGTTCCTTTCCAGCACCCTTTCCACAGGGTATGGTGAGAGCGGCAAGGGGCTCCGAGTGAACGGTGTACGTATATTCGTATATTCTCTTTCTCTTCCACGGAGGACCAACATCCCTCCTCCCCCTATGGGCAGAGCACCAAACTATCGATTGGCCGGCTCTACATCACGCCACATACGATATCCTCTCCTTTGTCAAGAGGACGCTCGAGTTAAGGGGGAAGGAGGTGTCACGGTGTGCTGGAGTGTTGTTTCCGAGGTTTCGGAACGCCGCGTACGGTTTGAGTGAAAAGGGTTTGGTCTGGACTGAAGTCAGGGCCCGTGGAAGAAGGCGCGGATGACTCATTACTTTCGCCCAAGCTAGTTTCCGAAAATTTTAACCTCAACTATCTTGGAAATATCGCAACCACATCCCCAAATATATACTCGAAGCGACCAAAAATTCATCTGTCCCGAAAGCGTAGGTGATTGATTGATTGAGTTGACCCTTTATAGGCGAGGATAGGCCCTGTTGGGTCTATCTTCCACCAAATCTCATATCTCACTAAATTATAAAATGCAATGTATAGTGCTAATTTCTGAGGACATATTAAAACAGGAGACAAAGTGAACAGACTAAAAAAAATAACTAAAGATTAAAAGAGTGCGTTTGTGGGAGAAAAAATTCTGTCCGTGAAGACTACTTGAAAAAAAAACATTGCAGGATGAGATAGGAGATACTAAAAATTACTCTTAATCCCAAAATAAGTAATTTTCACTCGCCCGTCCAAACTTACTGGCATCAATGGCGGACACCAAGGAGGGGAGATGATCAATCTTCACTGAAATGTTATCTCAATGAATTTATTTTATATTACAGGCACTCTAGAAATATTTTGCAAATATCTAAGCAGGATATTATATACCTTGTATATTTATTATTTATTATTATTTTGCATAAATAGGTGTCGGTAAATATAGCTGTTTTCTTTTTACGCTCACCCAAGGTATGCACCTATATCAGCCGCTTCCTGCTGTTCTCAATATTTTGGTAAAACTACAGTTCTGTCTCTATTTCATAAATATTTTCCTTGTAATTTTCTTTTTTCATCGGGGAAATCGTGTTTAGTTTAACCTAGCGATCAATTTATTTTTTATTATTTTATTGACGTCATTTTGCTTAACCTATTTCACTCACTAGAGAATTATCCATATCGTCTTATGGCTGAAAATAAATAACAGAATAAGCACTTAAATATTAAAAAATCGAATAACTATGTACTTGATTTAATTATCTCCAATATCCGTATCAAGACTATATAAAAAAACCAGATGTAGATTATATTTTGGTGAATCGCCACTGGGCCACTCTGTAACCTAAAAGCGCACTATCCTTGCATACCCAAGTCCCGATTAAAACGGATAAATGAGTTTCTACTGTGCTTAATTTTTCAATGTTTGACACTTAGGTGCTTATTCTGGAATTCATCCCATTCCATGTTTTTCTCATTTTATTTGCATCAGCTGTAATTTGTTCCCGTCAGAGGGATGTTCATTAGCAAAAACTATAACTGTTTGCGCATGCAAACTAAAAGATGCATCGAAACATAAGTCTTCATCTCTATTAGGCCCGTCATCTCTTTGTCCTTATTCAACGGTCGTCACGATACTCCGTCAAGATCACCCCTGGCAGTGTTGAGGGAGGAAATAGAGAGAGAGAGAGAGGGGGGGGGGGATGGAGCCCAAAGGGTGGAGGGTTGAGAGCGAGGGAAACGGGGCGGAGTAGACCACATCTCGTTGCCATGCGTGCGAAGGGTTGGGTGTGCATAAATCACCCCCTCCACCTCTTCCCCTCCCAACCAAAGGTAATCCTTACGACGTGGAGGGAGTGGTAGCAGTCTTCCAATATGACTCCCTATCCCTCCCCTCCCCCTATTTCTCCTTCCACAGCTTAACCGAGCGATGACCGCAGATTATGCAGATAAAAAAAGAAGGCGAAGAATAGGAAATACCCGGATGGTTCGATTCCTCCCGCCCTTGAAAAGAGGCGCGACGGCGGCGGTCGATCTGTTTTTGTTTTGCGGCCGTTTCCCTCCGTGCGGCGGCGCCACCTATTATGACGGCCGACAATCACAACCGTCCTCAAAAGCGGCTCGATCCGTTTGAATATTCGAAACGAGATTGGCTTTTGTTTTTGGAATAATCTCTTCCAGGCGCGGTTGACGTCGCACAGGAATTGATCACGTTCTATTGACGTGCAAAGAAAATATCGAAACAAGCGCACGCTACTTTTTCAAATGATTATTTAATTACCCTAAAAACAGCACTTGGATGCATTTTATAAGGGAGGGAATTTAGCTAAAATAAAGACCACGTGACCATGAAATCTACAGGTTCCGAACTTGCAGAAACACTAACCACACTTCCAAGCTCTCCTATGTGATGTTACTCGCTATATGTAGTATTTAAAGAGATCACTTTTGCAAAGCTTAAATCAGCAAAAATGGCATTTTTGCACATTATAAGCAGCAAAGTTGTGAATCCTGTCTGAATAAATGAGAAAAATCGGTAAAATGTTCTTTCGCTAAAAGAGTATCGACTTTGCAATCTATCGAAAATTTTGTATTATTTTTCTGCAAATACTTTACGATCAACCGTTGAACATTTGAACTACTTAGATAGGTACAAAACAACGTTTAAAACGATGTTAACGGAAATCGAGGATTTCAAAATACTGTTAAGTGACCTAACTTACCGTATCGAGGCTTTATAACAAATAATAAGTAATAATACTGTGAATCAGTACAAAATTCAATACAGAAAGCCAATCAATGCAATCTACATATACATATGTACATTACAATTCAATAAAATATAAAAGATATTCTGAAGTTAGATTACTTATATGGGTGAATCACATGCTAAAGCCAATCGTAACAAGCTCCTCCAAGAAACGATAAATGAAGTACAGAAAAAAATACTAAAAATTTTGAGTTTTAGTTAAAATATAAGAAAATTCGCAGAACTACACAGCGTTGCAAAACATGTTTGATATGGACACATTCGGCTGCCCAGAATGCCAATCAAGGTTTTTATCAATTTCAATTCAAAATAACCTTTTATTTCTTTAGATTATACGTTTCAAGATTATAGTTGGATTCCAGCTGTATGGCGAGCTAGAAAATATTTTATTATGTTGTGTTTTGAGGTAAATACTATGATTATGCTTACACATTTTGCGTCACAGAATAAGCACTTAAGAATCAAAAATTCAAAATTAAGTACTTGTCTTAGGTGTCCCCAATAGCCGGAGTCGGGACAAGGGATAGGGGGACGAGGCACCCGTCTAGGGCGCAGCACACTTAGGTACGCGACAAATGACAATTTTAACTTTTAAGTGCTATATATTATTAAATATATTTTATATATTTTATTTCACCTCTACTTTGTAAATAAACTTGATTTGAGAGGTAAAATTATTTGTTTGTTTGTGTGGAATTTCTGGCTAACCAACCTCCTGGATTATTATAGCCATTACTCCTTCCAAACCGAACACATACCTACACAAGGGAGGAGGGAAGCTCGGTGCCGGCATTAGCCTACTCTTTACGAAGACCACCAAGGGGGCCAACTGCCTAACGTCCCTTCCGAAGGACGGAGCGCTGACTTGCGCGGTCTCCTCAAATCACACAAGTAGGAGACGGGACGATCCCAGGTTGAAAAATCCGACCTCCGCCGGATTCGAGCCTAGGTCCGCTGCGTGGGAGGCCAACCACTCCGCCACCCCGAGGTAAAGTTGCGCACAGTATTCTTTCATTAGGAGAGGAGTGTAATTTTCAAACCTTGCCTAGTGTGCAAAATGTCTTGTCCAGGCTCTGCCAATAGCCAACAAGATGGTACCTAAGACGAGCAGTTTTTCAAATTTTGATGTGTGCTTATCCTGAAATTTATTTCCCACCATAAGACGAGCTCCATAAATTCTCTAGTGAATTATCTTGTTAAATGAGATTAAATGAGAAATATTAACTCCTTAGCCGTAAAGTTAAAAAATTAGAGGAACAGGAAAAAAGGGGGAAAAGAATAAAGGAGGTGAAAAGTCAAAGAAAATGAAAAATACAATCAGGTTTTGGGGGTATTACTCCACGCCAGGGACCTGAAGTCACTCACACACTCACTCATTCACTCAATCGCAAAAGAACTAATCCTAAAGGTGGAAAAAGGATAAAAAAGGAGCCGGGTTTGCGAGAGATTACTCTGCGTCAGGGACTCAAAAATCACACCGTCACTAGAAGGTTTGTGAGTCTGTACGACAGCGACGGACCTACTAGGCAACCACAAACACGCGCACACGTACACACCAAGAGGTAAGGGGAAATAAAAGGAAAAAGGAAAGGGGGAAATAATACTAAGATTACGGGAAATTAAACCGCGCCAGGAACTTAGTATCGCACACTGTTGCCTGTAGGTTTATGTGCAGTCCGGCAGCGACAGGGACCTATCAGACGAAGCAGTCACGCGCACAAGCGCTCGAATACACGCACACAAGATCTCTAATATTGAGGCAAACGTACTAAATACGTATTTCGAGAGAAATGCTGTCGTCATCAGTAGCTGAGGGGTAATTGGGGGGGTGGGCCATATTTATATGGTTGTGCTGAAGTGAAAGGGGAAGGAGGTTCAGCAGTTACAACGTACAGAGGTGAAAGGGGGATTGGGCCGTCGTCGTTATTCATAACGGAATTTTTGTTTCTGTTTATGTGTATGCTTTCGTAAGCGTCTAGTTTGTTTTGGTTGGTTATTGATTTTACGAGTGTTAGGTTTTGGATCGTGATTGGATGGCGATGTTCCTGGATATGTGTTGCTACGCTAGAGTTGTTTAATCTGTTGTGTTTAAAATGTGCTATATGTTCTTTGAAACGTGTTTCTATCTTTCGTTTCGTTTGTCCGATATATATTTTGTCGCAACCTTCACATTATATTTTGTGCATGCCGGATTTGTGTAAGGAAGGTACTGATTCTTTTAGGTTGTGTAATAAATTTACGAGTTTATTGTCATTGACTAAAACTGTATTAAAATTGATATTTGAAAAGATATTGTGTAGTTTGTTGGTGAGCCCGGGTGCGAAGGGGATTTTTATGCATTTTGAGTCTTTGGGGGAAGTGTCAGTTAGTGTTGTGTGAGATTTTACTTGGAGTCTATGTTTATGTTTACGTAGAATGTTTTCAATAGTTTCGGTGTCGTATCCGTTGACTGTTGCGTGAGTTCTTTACGGTAATCTGATAGGGAGAGAGGTACGTGAGGGAGTCTATTTATCATGGAATGAAAAGTGGTCAATTTATGTGAGATGTGATGGTTAAAAACAGATTTCTGTAAATGTTGAATTTTAACTTGTTGTTGTGTCTTGTTAATGATAAATCTAAGAAGGGTAATATATTGTCTTTTTATTTTTCGAGTGTGAATTTAATCGAGTAGTATTGGTGTTTAGTTCTTGAAGGAAGTTAGTGATATTGTATTTTGATGTGTCAAAAACTGCGAAGATGTCGTCAACGTATCTAAGCCAAGTTTTGGAGAAGTAAGTGAATATGGTTTTGCAGTGTTTTTCGAAATTGGTCATAAATTAATTTGAAATGAATGGTGGCTGAGAATTTCCCATTTTTGTGCCATAGTTTTGCTAGTATATGTTGTTGTTTATTTGAAAGAAATTTTGTTTCATGCAAAGACGTGTTAATAGGACGTATTCATGGACTATTTTTGGTGGTAGGTTTTGTTCTTTAAGCCAAGATTTGAGGAAATTTAGTGTTTCTTCAATTGGTGCGCTGGGAAAAAGGGGCACAACGTGAACGAAACAAGAATTTCAGTGTCTTGGAGAGTTATTTTTGACTTCGTTGATGAAGTGGGTGTTATTTTTAATAAGCGATTCTTGAGTAGGAGGTCATTGTTTGAAATGCTCATTTAGCCATTGGGAAATTTTGTATGATGGAGAGTTGATGGCAGAGACGATGGGTCTGAGGGGGATATCTTTTTTATGTATTTTTGGGAGGCTGTACATTCTAGAGATTATGGGGTTTTAGATGTAAAGTTGGGTTTGTAGTTTTTTCGTGATTATTTAGGTGCAAGTTTTTAAGGTGTTTTTTTGTGTCTGTGATTATCTTGTATACGGGGTTTTTGTGTAAGGTCCTTCTTCTAACATAGTATTCACCTTTTCATAGTATTGTTGTTTCTCCATTATGACCACAGAGTTCCCTTGTCTGCCTTCAAATAAAAGCAGTCCTTGTAATTTAGTGTTTTAATGGTATTGTATTCCCGGTGGCAAATGTGTTTTGTATTTGATGTTTTGGAGAGATTCTGTTTAATTTGTAGTAAGGATGAGTTTCTAATAATATTTTCTGTGTTTTCGGGTAATGATTTTACCGTGGATTCAATGTCTGCAACGAGGTTTTCTGTTGGAGGTTTCTAGAGACCTTTTTCCAAAAGTGTGAGTTCTTCTTTTGTGAATGTTTTTTCAGAAAGGTTGGTTATATTACTGTTGGGTGGTTTGGTATTATTTGTTCTGTTTGTCTGTTTTCTTGTATGACTGCATGTATTTTGTTCATGTAGAGGTCCCAAAGAGGCAGGTCGATAGATTTTTGGTTAGTTTAAGATGCAAGTCATATGCTTCTAATTCTAGAAATGCCTGTTTTCCGTATAATTTTTTCATTTCCAGATCCATCCATTTTGGTTTAGCTGAATGTATGGCTTTACATGCTGTGGGGTTATGTGGTGTTCGGGAAAAATGTTAGTGAATTTAGGGAACAGTCTGCGAGGAATTTGATATCGGCTGCAGTAGTATGAATTTGTGTTGAGAATTTGTGGAATCTGTTTAAAACCTTTGGCCGGACAGCCATAAAGATTTCGCCGTAGTCTCCACCTTTACCTATCAACTACTACTATGAATTAACTTGTGTTAACATTTATTTCTCTCCCAATACAAAAGTCCCGAATGCGCTCCTGGAATCGATAGATAGATAAGCGTGACCGACGGAACTGAGGCAACAATCGAAATCTGCTAAATAACGAAATCCAAAAATTTCCATCAAAGATTCGGTTTCATGGCGAAAAATCAGTTAATATTTCCTTAAGGATATTTCCGCTTCGATGCCAATCTTATCATATTACAGACTAACGCGATATCGAGCGAGTGTTTCGAACGTTTTGGTTTCTTCTTTCCAGGAAATGTGAAAGCTGAGGAAACTCTATACCCACGCCATCCCTTCCACCTTGCAGTTCAAGGCGAATGAAATGAATAGAGGTGGAGGTGGGGAATAAAGGGGAGGGTATATAGGTAAGAGAAAGAGAGAGAGAGATAGAGAGACAAAAAGGGGGAAGAAGAGGAAGAAAGAAAGAGAGAAAGGGGAAGAGGATGAAGGGAGAGAGAGAGAGAGGGAGGGGTATGGTAAGGAGTGAGATAGAAGTGAGGGAAGGGATGGGAAAAACATAGAGGAAGATAAAGAGAGGAGAGAGGAAAGAAAGAGGGAGAGAAGGAGAGAGAAAATGGAGAGGTCGATATAGAAGACGGAAAGAGGGAGATGGTGGAAGAGAAGATAGATTTCGATATGAGAGGATAGAGAAGTGGCGACCAACCTATGACCTGCGAAGGATTTTGTGAGGTTATAATGAAAAAGGAATTAGAAATTTTTAACGCACAAATGTATACATTTTATGAAAGTTTTGATAATAAAAGTTTAAATAATGAAATGTTAACCGCATAAACTTTATTTAAATTGATGTTTATTTGTATGGCACCTCAGAATATATTATAAATATAATAAAATAAGGAATTAATTGATTAATAGTGATATTTTATTTATAACAAAAAATTCTGTGGAATGTCAGGAGCACCGCACGCGTGTACTGACGGTTGAAAAAATAATGCGAGTACCGCAGGGCTAAACGGAAAGCGATTGGATAGTAGTTTTTAAGTGACGGTTAGGAAAAAAAGAAGGGGTGGTCAGTGTATGTAGTGCGTGGGCGCGAGCGTTCGTTGGGGGTGGTCGGTTGGTCCCCCCGGGGATCGAAACGAAACGGATCCCTTCATCTTTCTCCTCCACCCACTTTCCCTCCTCCACCTTCCCTCCTCCACCCACCATCACCTCCCCTTCTCCACCTCCTCTCCCCTCTCCCCCTCCCCGACACTCCTCCTCCACCACTCCTCCATCACCCCACCTCCATCACCCCACTTCCATCACCCCTCCTCCATCATCCCTCCACCACCCCTCCTACACCACCCTGCCACCATCCCTCCTCCACCACCCCTCCTCCATCACCCCTCCTATACTCCCCCTCCTCCACCCACCTCCCCCTCTCAATCTCCCCTTCTCCACCTCCTCACCCCTCCCCTCCACGAAGCCGCCGTTTTGCAGACAGGTTTCAGTAGAGGGAGGAAGAAGAGAAAATTTTTTTGTATCGTATCCCTTCTTTGACAAATATATTTTTCCCTTATGGGGGCTATGATGAGGAGAGAAACCTAAGAAGGACGCGGCGCGAGATGGAATTATTAATAAAAGAGTAAGAATGATGTCTCTCTCTCTCTCTCTCTCTCAGTGAGATACTGAGAGAGAGATACATTTTTGAACGGGAAAACCGTGTATTAATAAGCCGTCTGCGGCTGACGAAATAGTTTAGTGGCGATTTTATGGAAAGGAGTTTGAAGGAAGAGCGTCAGGGTTGTTTAGATCAAGTGAGGCGAGACGTCGGTGGTGTTCCAGCATGTTGGGAGCGAAAGAGTGAGAGGAGAAAGAGGGAAAGAGAGAGGGAGCCGTTGTCCGTTGTCGCCAACTGGCTGCGCTAGAGTCCTCTCCGGCAGGGGAAGTATAACGTCGACGGACGAGCGAGGAGGGGTAGTGGATTGTGGAAGGAGGGGAGGCGGGGGAGAGAGGGTTGGAGGGGGGAAGGGGCGTGAGGGGAAGGCAGCAGCACAGCTCTGCGCGCGTGCGGAAAGCTCTCTCACACAGCTCAGTCTCTCTCAAGAGGCGGTAGAGTGAGGTACCGTTCTCTCTGCCGAAGAGGGGCGTCGCGGGTTTTTTTTCTCCCTTCGCCGTCGCCTCCGACCTGCGTGTGCGTGCGTGTGTGTGTGCGTGTTTTGTGTTTTCGCGGCCCGCCTTGTGGACTCATATCGAAGGAAAAGAGATCGAGCTCTTATTTTCCCGCCCGTTTTCATTCCGCGGGTCGAAAACTATCGATGAAAAGGTAATTCGTGGGATCTGATTGGTTGTTGTTGCGGACGTTCCAGTGTGTCGCGAGTGACGGTCTAAAAAAAAATAAAACAAAACCTCGGAAGAAGTGTTCTCTTTCCGTCGCCTTTCATGTAGCAGTGCGGTCGGGTGCGGGTTTTTCGTTTTCGGCACGTATTATCCTCTCCACCTGCTGGTGGACACGGTATATTTTTCTCTCTCTCTGGAAGATACCACCTGCGTAGTGGAAGAAAAAGAACGCGGAATTTTTTGGCGGGTGTCGTCCTTCCGCCGGCAGATGTAATAACCAAAGAAACCGCGAAAAAGTAAAATATTCCGGACCGCCGAAAGAGCTTCAAAAACAAATGCCTGGCGATGCGTGACGATAAAACCGGGTTCCTTTCGCGTAAAGAAGAGGTGTACGTGTTTATGAGTATTTCTTTTTAAACGCCCGCTAGTTTCCTTCCGGTGTTCCCGCCCTTGTGGTAACAAGTTTTTCGTCCGAAGGGACTCGGATGAATTTGACAGAATACCACCGGTGAATTTGACAATCGGGTTCTCCACTGATCTTCTCTGTATTGTTTTGGCTCCCCACCGTCCCTCCTCCACGCGTCCTACCTGCAGACCTGCAAACCCTCCTCTCACCCGCAACCTACCTCACTCGCATAACCTCAACCTCCGGGAGGCGGACAAGAGAATGTCAATTACCTTCAGAAGGTTCCCGCCCCGCCCAATGTTCTAAAAAAAACTAAGGTGGCGGTCCACGCAGTTTTTTGAGGGAATTGTTTACCTCGCGCGCGATAAGGTAAAGGTTAGCCGGGATTAAAAAACAAAGGAATTACGAAAAGGAAGTGCGAAGTCGTTACTTTTTCGGTCATCCCATCCTAGAAGAGCTCTCATAACAAGAATTTGGTTGCGATTCCCTTCGCCTTTCTATATCTCTCGTTGCGTGGCGGTTTCCGGGGAAACAGCCGAGCGAGCAAGCCAGCCAACCAGCCCTCGCCGAGTCTGCAGCCGTTCAATTTCCAACCCGCGGAGAACCAGGTGAGTGTCAGGGAAGGCGGTTTAATTATTTCCCCCCGTTTTCTCTCCTCTTCTCACGTGTCGCTTCGAAAACCTTGCATGCTAAAACTCGGCGTTATGGATTGATCTTTTGTGCGCGCGTGTTTTAGTCTGTTATGCGGCGTGTATCCGCGTGCTCGGCTGCAGAAAAGTTTTTATATGCAGTAGAATTCCGATTATCCGAACTAATCGGGAGGGAGGGTGGTTCGGATAATTGGAAAAAAGAAAGGGCGACTGTGAGTTAAAAAATAAACACTCGATTTTAGTTTCCAAGGTAACACAAAGCGCAATTTGTGTATCTGTAACACGAATAGGTGCGGTAGTTCGGTGAAAATTTTCCTCTACTGGTCGGTAGGCATAATACGCCCGGGTATTTCGCGCACCTAATTTTTTAATCACGATTATTTAATAAAAATGTGAGTGAATTGTTCCGGCATATGCTGTATTATTATGCGAATAATAACTTATGATATGCCGAAAAAATCCGAGATAACTGCCGAAAAGCGTATATGATTAAATAAAACTGAGGATGACGCATAAGCATTAAGGAACATGTGAGAGTGTAGCAATTTAAAATTTGGTTAGGATAATTGGACATTCGGATAATCGGCGTCGGGGTAGCCGAAGTTCTATTCGAATAATTTTTCGCTGATGGAGGTCGGAAGAATTCCGTTCGCCTCGTTGTATTAAGTATGTTAAATGTGCATGGGGTCATAAGAGACTCTGGAAAGCCGGTGAAAAATTCTGCTTGACCGGGAGTCGAACCCGGATCTTACTTAACTTGCCGGAGGATATTCTGCCGCTGAACTATGCTTTCCAGAGGCTTATAATAGTCCGGCGTATTCTTGCATGCATAGAAATTTAAGATCAACCCTTTCCACTGCGTGAATGCCGATTTTGATTCCGTCGAGCATTGCTTTATTGTGGTTCCAATGCTTTAGTTTCGCGTAAAATTAATCGGGTGCTAGTTGGACGGGTGGAAATTTTAACGGGAGATCAACCGCCACTTTGCAGTTCTGAGAATCGGGTTTATTCCTCCCAAACTTGGATTGCTCAAATTTTTACAGGATAATGACGCGAATGTGATTGGTTATTACAGCTGTAATGCTTATCTTACCGCTGTACAGTTCGAAGAAACGTGACTATTGCGCAAGTGAATATGATGGGCGGTGATTTTCGTGATGCAAATCTACGGTTGTGCAGAAAGTGACCATCCGTATTATTCACATAAACGCTACAATTGGGAGCAGGTCCCGGTGGCAGCGGGTCCCCATCACAACTCAATGCATAATACCCAAATTACATAATAAAAATTGGGTTTACTCAATACAAAAATATAAGCTTTTTGATACCATTTCCTATACACTATATACTACTTCTTAACTTCAAGTCACAGGAACTCCCGTCACAACAGCTTAGGTATCACTCAATACCCAAATTACATAATAAAAATCGAATGTACTTGATATTGAATGTATTTATTCAGTACTGTACTTATTTTGACAATACTGTACTGATCGACTATCTTGTTGCTTTACTAAGATTATAATTCCTTATTTGATATGGTTAAGTAGCTCACTTATAGCTATTTTGACATCAATTTCTATCGCTCTCACTTTAAGCGCAATTTCATAGAAATTTGAAGTTGAAAATTACGTCCGATTTATTGAATATTTAACCAAAGATTATTCTTTTAAAAAATCATGAAAATGTTTCGCTAGATTAGAGTTGTTACTCGTACTTTTGGTAAAAATACACCTCATTTATTCATTGCTTTTTATTGGGAAAAATGCCATTTGTACAGATTTTGGCTCGGAAAAAACTGGACACTAGTCATGCAGGAGAAGGCGATAACGAGGTTCGTTTTTGGAGGGGCAAGCAGTGATAACAGTGGCAGGAGAACTAGGTCCATGTGTTAAGATTTCTTTTTGGTATTTTAGTGCGTTTTCATATCCTGCCACTCAACAGTCCGGTGAGTTGCGGGGCGAATTTTAGATTAATCCATTGAAGAGGCGGCAGGTGGCGCTGAAAATAGTCTCGCATGTCGACTCGAAAATTAAGCATTTATCTCTCTCTCTCGTCGATTTGTTCTCGAGGAAGTTGCCGGCGATTCGTTTTCGTTAAGAGTCACATCCTGTTCGAGCAGCCGTTCTTCTTTTGTCCCGGCTGCTCTTATTTTACGAGTGATACGCCGAATAAGAATTGAAACATTGTTGCAAGGTGTCGTTATCGAGGTCGATCGTTTTCTAACTCGAAAATCCTTGTTGGCGTCTACAATATCTATCGCGTCATGCCATTTTTTATATTAACTGAAACTAGGGTTGCCAACCTTCATGACCCGGAGATTTTAATCTGAAACCCGGAGACTGGAGGAAAGTATGTTTTTTCGCTTTTCACAAGTTTTCTGTTATTCTTGAATTTCCTGATTAAAAAAGTATTGTAAATCAAAGAAATATAAGCTGTAAGAACGTCATTATTTACACGACCTTCGAAGACATGTGATTAATAATCAAAATACTACAATTTCATTCTTTTATGCTGATAATAGTAACTACAAATCCCGTTTCGATGTATTAATTCTGATATAAGATATTTTACCGAGCAAAAGAAAAATACCTTGCATGGCAGATTTCGAAATTTCCATATATGTAAATCAAATGTGAAAGAAAGTTCCTGGAATTGAACCCCGGACCTTCAATCTTCGCAAAATAAATTATCCTCTGTAAATTTTTCGAAAAATTCATTCATTTAGAGTACAATGTATTATTTATAAACCTCTGTTTAGCTACCTATCACAAGCCTCTAGTTCATTTATAGTCTTTAGGACGATATTACATTTTTTCGAAAATACTAATTAAATGCACTGACCCGGAGAAGTGGATGTAAAACCCTAGACCCGGAGAAACATTACTTCACCCGGAGTTTCCGGGTGAAAATGACACAGTTGACAACCCTAACTGAAACACTTTGAGCTGAAAGAATTTTCTTTGTGCAATGAGTTGGGTTGAATTTCGTGTTGATGACGGTCACAGTGGTACCGTAAGAAATCAAGCCGACTTGAAACTTGAATATGATTTTCAGCTTCAATTTATACGACACCATCAAATGCCTGCGCTATGATCTCATTAGCAGTGGTGCCGTGAATGCAAACACGATAGTCTTATTTATTTATTAAATTCCAAAAACAGCACAGAGGCCAATTACATAGGAACCTATAAAAGCAACACAATACTGTTGACTGCATAGTCAACGCCGGGGCAAGCGGGCCATCTGCCCCGGGCGTAACTAAAGAAGGGGTGCAAAAATTGTTAAAGACAAGTGGTGCATGTCACAATGACAGGGGAGATTTCACTACTATACTTGTTCCAGACATTACGCATAGCAGAAACTATAGATTTCGATGATGCTATTGATGAGTTTGCAGCATTAAAATCACATAGAATAACTCTTTAATATTAAAACATTTATACTTTCTGTATTTAAATTATGTATGTGTGTACTTGTGTATGTAATTATATTTATAATTATGTATTTAAATTATGTACATTTGTAGTAAGAAATTATATCATTTATAGTTCATTTTTATTTATGAATTGTTCACCCTAAATTCATATAGGTATTAGAGAATTTTTTATGGAGGGGACGCATATTCGATAGTTTGCCCCAGGTGCTAAAATAGCTAGTTACAGTGCTGAATATAGTAAATATAACAACACAACAATATTAACATTAAGAGATGGTCATAAGAAAACTGTCTAAGAAATTAGGGAAATAAAAGTATTACACAGTAGGTAGTTGATTACGGAAGGGAATGGGTGAAAAAACGACAAGACTCGGAATGCTTGCGACGAGGTTCGAACTCGAGACTTTAGTATTTTGACTCTGATACGCCATCCGCCCGTAGACTAAACAATAGATAGAATTTTAAATATGATATATATTTGTAACGTTTCAAAATTCGAGTGACGAGAAAGTTTATTGAGTTTTGAAGTGAAGCACTACTGTTAATAGTAATACAGGTACATACACCTCGCAATACGTTTGGGAAGGGTTCCTAAAACTCGGAGCGTGTTGCGAAACATTCTTACATAAGAATAATGTTGTAAAAAGTAGATGCGTTCGTAAAAATTAGTCAAAAACCGAGATATTTCAACAATGCATGCAAAGTAAATCATCGATTATCAGTGTCAAGTGGTACTGGTGCGGATATGGATAACTGTAAAACACGGATAATCCGCGGAGTAGTTTTCAGAGGAAAATTCGGTAAAATACTTAAACACCGTGCGAATTTATTACAACTTATTAACGATGAATAATAATGAATAATGATTATTTTCAGTTGGGTGAATACACTATGTGATGCACTGTATTCATCCGACTGAAAAGAATATATACGGAGAAATTTTATAACTAGATTTAACGTTAATTTTTATGCAAACTCACAATCAAGTCGTATGCATAGAATTACAAAATGCTCGGAAAATTTGCACACGTGAGAAATCATTTGCAGCGAACAGAAAACGGACAAAAAATTATAAACCTTTCTGAAAAGAATGCTGAAATATCACGGCATATTTTGACAATTTAATCGCTGATGGTTACAAAAAAATTGGAATCTAAGTAATCTAACGTAAACTGCGTGTAATTTTTTATTTTCGAATTTAATCAACTCGAACCTCAAGGTTATGTATAAATCGGTCGAGTTATATGCGTATGTCTGTGTGTGTATACTTATATATATATAAATTCATACGTAACATATATACGTGCGCATACATCCACAAGCGTCTTATTTTTTTCTAATTCATTCCTTATGGCTAGAAAGTGTTTTATATACGTACGATCAATTTTGTCCCCATAAATTTAACCCTTAACTACCGACGCTCAGTTTTTTCACGCTAATGCCGACGCCTCTTCTCTCAAACTACTTCATCTTATCACCCCCGCATCTCGGCGATAAAGCATGCTAAGAGCGCTAAAACAGCTCTAATTGCGAAATAGTTTCCTTTTTTTGTACAAAAAACGCCCAAACCTAGCCATTTAAATTGGCATTGCTTGTAAACAGTACCACAAGAAAAGAAAGAAAATTGTTGATCCAGTATTTTTTAATACAAATTTATTAAGTCTTAAAAACACAAAACGTATTCCAGTGTTATGTTTTTAAGGGTATATAAATACATTTCAGCTAAATAGATTACAAGAAAACAAAAAAATAACAAATAACAAAAAAATAACGTCTGCGAGACGAACCCGACGACTTTGACGACTGCTGCCACTCAACCGATAGTTTTGAAACACTGCAAGCTGTGCCCAAATACTCCATCTATAGCCATTTGAAGGTACTAGGACGCGGGATGTTCCAAGATTAGATAATAAAGAGCGACAGCGATTACAAAAAAACGCAATCGCATCAAAGACGAGTGGCCGGTAGCTAAGGGTCAAATTACGGATAAAAGGGCACAGTTAAACAATTCATAGCCCATCCGAAAATATGTCACTATTTCGAAAATCGTCGACAGTTATACTGCGAACACAACAATCAGTTTTCGCTCCTAAAAATTTGAAACCGTTCACGGCAGCCGAGTCGAATGATATTAGAAACAGCTGAGGGAAACTGACGCACGCGAAAACTCGCGGTATTTTTTTTTACCCGAAGAAAGCTCTTCTCCCAGAGACCTCCCGCTCCGTTTTTTCCCCGTGGGTTGCTTTCTCTCTTTCTCGGGCGCTTTGGGAATACGCGCGCACAATTCCTCTCCCTTCAAGCTTTCCACTCGAAACTATTCCTTCAGGAACAACCGCAGAGCCATCGTGGGCTTGCGGAACATCTGAGCATCGCGAGCGATTTGTGACCAACCCCTTCGCGTCTCCGTGGAGAGATGCCTTTCCGATCTTGCTCGCTTTCGAATCGCAATCGTGTTTGCGCGCAGTTGCGAAATCACACGCCGAGACGGAAATGATATGTACCCATTTTTGACCACGCGTCAATTCTCAATGTATCTTCACACGCACGGGTATTCCTTAACCCCTTCAGACCTGGTGTACATGACAATGTACGTTAATTTTGAGCTTGCTTTTCAAATATTCTTTCACATTATATTTTATTGAAAACTTGCAAAGTGTGACGTCTAATTTATCCATTATTGGTACTTTTACTTCCATCTATTGCAGACTAGTTGAAGTTAAAATGACATTAAATACAAGATGGTAAGAACAAAAAAGAATTGCTCCAAATAAGTCAAATTTCTTTTTTTGTTTTTGTCGCCGAAACATCACACTTTTACATTATTTTCTTTGAACTGTTAGATAAAGAAACCTTCTTATTTCATAAATAAAATAAATTTGTACCCTTTTTTTATTTTTGATGTTTTAAAACGCAATAAAAATTTAAAAACTTCCTTAAAATAAAGATTTTTTTCAAATTTCTTTTTTCTATTTCTTTAAAATCCAATGAGCATAATTCCACCGAAAAAAAATTCTCTAAAGAAAAAAGTCAGGTCTGAAGGGGTTATATTGGTATCAAAATTGAATTTTATTTATTTTTTTAATTTTAACAACGCCACATTATGAAAACATTTCACTAAGTCTCGGTCTCGTCTACAATTTTAATATCACTGCTTTTTCAAGGGAAAATTTAGGTATTCTTTCTATGTTTTAAATTCTCTGACATTTGATTTTACCGCTAACATCCGGGGTTGGATTTTTCGGCGGGCAACCGCCCACCCCTCCCTATATTTTAGGAATGTCAAAAAGGATTTGGAAATATTTGTTTAAAAAATTAACAAAAATAAAATAGATAATTTTCCCGTCGAAACACATGATATAATACGAGATAGTGTCAAATTTTTGGACATTTATTTTTAATTTGTCGGAGAAAATAAGGTTCGAGTATTGAGCGCACTTCTTTCTTACTAGGATTTAAGAGATCTGAAATATATTACTACCACTCATGGACAAAAAAATGTAACGTTAAAATGTGCCATTAATAACATCCTGAAACTTTAACATATTATCTATCGATATCTCAGCTTACATGCGACAGTTCAAAATGGTAGGCGACATTTGGGTTTCACATTAAAAAATGACACGTGAATGAATTTTTCTCTCCTGTAACTTATCCACTGCTGAAGAATTATAAAAGAATGAAATAGGTTTAACCCTAGACCAAACTTTATAGTTCAGAGTTGGCTATATTAATTATGTTTTGCGGTCCTCTACGATGTCTGTATGAGGTCCTATGTCTGTCTGGCTGCCTGTTATACGTCACGACGACGGCATCTTCAAGATTATTAAAAAAAACCTTTTGCTCGAAAACGCGAGCATATTTAAGCTGAACATCATGTTTTATAAAATGGCATCTTCTCAGCGCAATAAATTTTCAGAGCACCATATATCGGAAGACTTAGAAGAGAATTCTGTTATCCTGGCCTTGGTATAGGGGCGGTTAGCGAGTGTTCCAGTCGTGGGTTCTAATCCTGCGCAGGGCATGGTCGCATGTGTTCGTATTCGATAATTGAGCTCATTGTGAAAGATTGCCAACATCTGTTCATGAACTAGTTAAAATAAATAAAACGATTGAAGAGAGCGAATTTATGATAAGTGAAGGCAATAATGGAAGTGAGTTTGAGACGAATGAAGCGATAGTGAGTCGAGAGGTCATTTTATCATTAAACATGTCCAAGCAAGTCAGATATCCACCAAAATAAGTGCTTCACCAAGTACCATGTATCAAACAATTATAGATAAGCTCATGATATTTTAAATAAATTGTCTAAATAAAAGGAATACATTTTTTCCGTTTCGCATTTCGTGTTTTATCAGTTTTTCCTTCATTTCCCATAAATAGGACCTGGTGGTGATTCAAGCAAGGAAAAAAAATAGAACCGAAAAGGGTTAAGCAGACGCCTGCGATGGTGAAATCGCTATTTGAGAGGGATTTGATAATAAAGGCCAATAGAGATTTCCATCGGAGCGTGGGTATGATTCAGTGGCGTACGGATTTTGGCGGATTGCGGGGTACCGATGTAAATTTAGAACGTAAATGAGAAACGGAGGAAGAGGGGAAGTGAGGAATAGAGAGAGAGAGGTGGAGAGGACATTTGGGACAGAGGGAGCCGGATTCGGACGTTTCCGTCTTTCTCGGGGAAATCGCCTCTTTTCGTTAATTTTTCAATAGAAGTGGCTCGATACAAATAGGCAATAATCATTCTCGCGACGGATATTATAAAAAAACGACGAAGCAGCAGCAGACGAATTCAATTCGGTGAACTTTCCGGATTCGAACCGAAACGCTATTATTCCATTAATCTTTTCGTTCTTTATGGTTTGGGAATTTTCGTTCATCCGACCTGTTTTATAATAGCGTCGTTTTTTCCTGTCCGCGTTGATTTGAATTAAAATAAAAACAAAAATCGGTCAGCGTTAGCTTTTTATCATGGTTCCGCAAGGTCCCATTCCATCTCCCTTGAAATACCTAACCGATCGGTCGGTGCCGGATTACGGATTGAATTTGTAAACAAAATAACGCTCCTCTCTCTCTCTCTTTGGTGCCATAACTTCCTCGCACGATGCAAAAATAAAACAAATAAAAGCGCGTTCGCGTAGAAAAACACCGCTAAAAAAAAACAAATTTTCGCGAGGGAATTTGTTTCCGCGGGGAATCGTATCGTAGGCGATAAAATTGAATGGGAGGTCAGTGCACAAGGGCTTGCGAAATGAAATGAAAATATTGCTGCGTCGATAATACGATATCCCATTCGTGCGGAGGTAGTCGAACACCGGCCTATCGCACATCGAGGCCACACAAAATTAGTCGGAGCTGTCGGATTATTATTTATTTATTTAACTAAAGAGTAATATTTTCTTCGATAAATCGAATTGTTGGATCCCTCGCATTGCGGCGTTACACGCTTTTCTGGGAATTAACGCGCGCAGCGAAACGGTGCAAAAGTTGTATTATCTATGGGAATACATCTGGGCGACGTCTTGGGCTTCTCAGCACGCAACAGCTTAGTTAAACTAGATTAAGAATTGCTTCATTAGTCGTTTCTAATAATCTCTTGATTCTCACTGAAACTTTTTATGCTTCTTAATGCTCGGGTGACCGTTTCAAAACCATGCCCGTAGCGAAATTGATTGACTTCTTAATAATTTCAGAACTAATTCCATCGTATTCACCGAGTAGTTAATTTGCATCTAATCAAAATCAATTGTGACGACGTGATTGAAAATGAACCAATTACGGAGTGTTATAGACAGAAAAAATTGGTATTGGGGTATTTTTCACTTTCTTGGTTCTACAACTCTTACCAATATTTTAATTTCTTTCAAGTTATTTGCATGGTTTTATTTTCAATTTTTTCTTATGCTTCAAGAATTATATTTGAATTTTACTGAGTACTTACTAGAAACTGATGGCAATATCAAAGTGTTTGATTTTATTGTCAACGTTTACATACTATGCGCTGTATAAACTTTTTATTTTTCATGAATTAAATGCATTCAAAAAGATTTGTTTTTACAAAATTTACTCTCCATTATAAGAGGTTCGCCGCCAAAACAGTTGCAACTCAATAGGTTCGCGAAGATAAAAGGTTTATCCAAGGGGTTCGCGAAGTGAAAAAGGTTGGATACTACTGGCTTATATTATGATAGATAATGCGTAGAAACTACCGTCAGGAAAGACAGCTATCACTGGTTCTTTGTCTCAATCCCTATAAAACTGGCCGATATACTGTAATTAATGTAGGTAATGTTACCCTCTGCCATGCGTCACAGTGGGCTTGCAACGCGACTGTTATCTCCTTCGCATGTTTCATAGGCCACGCCTCCTCATCTCCCCATTCCCTCTCTCAACCAGCACCTGCTGCTTAGTCCGAAAAATAACCATCAAATTTTCCAAATTCTAAAAAGTAATATTCGGCGTCGAAGGCAAGTGAATACAACCTCCTAATAGGTATTCTGCTAAAATATAAATAAAATATAAATACCCAAAATATAAGAAGTGCACTTTAACCCTTTGTTCTCAGCATACACGTAGTTGTTGAGGAAATTTTGACGCGGTGGCCATGGTTATGCGGCGTTGCCAGATTTCCCAGTAAAAAAAAGTTGTGCGAGCTATGGGCAAACTTATTACGATGTTAGCCACTTTAGCAGTTGCGGGTTCTTAGGCGAGCCACATTAGAAGACGCAAATGCTTCGACGGGTCGCATAAGATTTCACATCTGAAGTTATTTTAGAAAGATTCGATTAGTGAAATAATTTTAATTTAGCTTCATAAATTCACCAGAAAAGATTTTTAAGGCTATAGTTTTAACAGAATAATGCAACAGTTGAAAAGTTCTGGTGTGACATTTTAAAAGGTCAACCAGTTACAAACATCTGACACATGTCTTTTGGTATTAACTCTCATTCCGACAACTGTCATGTGTGAACGGACATCTGTTGCACTTCACTTTCTGAAAAGTAAATACCGCAACAAGCTGAATCTCGAATCTCTCCTCTGATTAGCTGTAGAGGGAGGGAATGTGGACCACCCTCTTACTTAATTTTATTAAAATCCTTCCAGCGGTTTAGGAGTTGAAAGTAACGACAGACGTATGGACGAGGCGTGCCAATAAGGCGTTCCGCTATTACCACTTCGCTGGTAAAGAACGCCTAATTACTAAATTTCTGCTCTGAGAAGGTTTTTAAGACGTCTATATTAATATTGTCCAAAAATTTACAAGCGCGGCCACCAGGTCGCTCGGCCCCCTGTTTGTGTGGTTTGAGGAGACCGCGCAAAGTCAGCGTTCCGTCCTTCGGAAGGGACGTTAAGCCGTTGGCCCCCTTGGTGCTCTTCGTTAAGAGTAGGCTAAAAGCCTGCACCGGGTTTCCCTCCTCCCTTGTGAGTGTGTTCGGTGTGGAAGGAGCTATGGCAATAATAATCCAAGAGGTTGATTAGCCAAAAATACGCGCCCGCAATTGCGCCCACAGGGTGCCTGCTGTAGTCGCAGGTGCGGCCACTGCAATTATTTTTCGTGAGAACCCCTGGACTCTAGTCTATCGCCCTTAGCCTTAATGGGGAGTTTGTAAATCCGTCCTTCAAAATGTATGAATGAATAAGACATTGGAAATTTCCCTCTTTACACCTTCATTGTCAGTGTCTTAAGCATTGTATGTGAAACACTGCCATGTACTCGCTGAAATTTGCAGCGCTTTTGCTCAACCGTTTTATAGTCAGTCAGTTGCCCATTGCATTATATTAATTGAAATCAGGAGGAAAATCCTGCCTCGACCAGGAATCGAACTCCGATTCTTCAACTCGCCAGGAGTGCATTCAAGTGCTGGCCTACCGAGGCATATTAATTCAGGTGTATTGCCCTTCTCAGTATTAGAATATCCGTCCGGGAAGTGGAGGCCCGGGTTCTATTCCTAATCGAGACAGTATTTTTTTCTTGATTGCCAGGAAACCTTACACTTTGGTATATGCTCACGTGCCTAAAAATGAAAGATCTACACTTTTCATCGAACAAGTTAATACGCCCGATCACATTCAAATCAATTGTTGGTGTAGTTATAATTTCCTAATTCAATTTATTTTCTGGAATAAGCACTTTAAAAAATTGAAATTATAGTAATGTATCTTAGGTGTCTCAAATAGCCATAAGAATGTTATTGGACCCACCTAAGTAAAGTACTTATTATTTCAATTATTTTCAATGCTTAAAAGTGCTCGTCCTTGAATTTGTCTTCAGCCACAAGACGAGCTCGAATAATTCTTTGGCGTAGTGGTTCTCAATATTTTGTGAGCCGCGGCACACTTTCAAAGATAAAGAGAGGGTTTTGCGGCACCTCAGTCTTTTAACAAGCTTCATATATTTTTAGATACGGATGTTACAACCTTTGGACACATCCATTTGTTGCGCAACTACATAATCAATTTATTAGAAAAAAAATTATTGCCCTAATTAACCGCCAACGCATACAAACCTTTGATTGTTTTAGTAGACAAAGTTTTTCGCGGCACCCATAAATATCTACTGCGGCACCCTAGCGCCACACAGTTTGAGAACCACTGCTCTAGCTCACTGGGGTCCAACCCCATCGCCATTCGCTACCTGTGGCGAATCGGCCATTGATATCTGGCGAATTGATGCTCACAGTCTACTATTTTTTATTTGTTTATTATATCACACAGTACTAAATTTGTTTATATCTGGTTGTATAAATTTGACATACTACGGAATTTTCGTAACGTAATACAAAATATTATTTTTTGTAAACAGGACTGAAGAACAAGGCTACAGTGATACACAATAATGATTCGCGCTTTCTCACCTCCGGCTGCCGCTGCTACTTACAATTAATGAGTATTTTATACCAAATTTCAGTGCCTACTTGAACAAACGAACTGTCAAGTATCACATTAAAAATTCAATGTTTACATTTAAATGATTTATATTGCTAATAAATAATTTGATTCATTATTGTTTGTCATTGTAACCTTTTATTTAAATTAAGTCCTACTTACAATATTGATATTTTACATTATGTGGCGAAAAGGCTGATCCATTCACCACGAAGTCTGGCGAACCTGAAAAATCTGTTTTATATTGCAAAGAGAAAGATGGAAGCACGATTACTTTCTTCCTTTCGAATTTTATGGACGTTTTATGGTTCCCGCCGATTCTTTTTCTCCTTCCTTCCTTCCGCCCCGACGGATGACGACACAAAATTCTATCGCTCTGCGTCCGGTTTCGGGGTTATCGACGATCGTCGCCAATGTCAACGCGTCGAGCGAATTTTAGAGGAAAGCCGAGTGCAGGAGGAGGCTGAGATAAGAGACGGAACAGTTGAGTGTGAGTGATAAAGAGGGAGGGAGAGCGGATAAAGGGAGGGAAGAGAGAGAGAGGGAGGGAGAGGAAGAAAGGGATAAATAGAGAAAGCGGTATCGCTACAGGGCTTTTGGCGCAGTCTGGAACAAGTGGCGCTTCTTTAACAATGGGCTAGTGTTCTGCACGGGTTCACAACCTGCCCCATATGACTTCCCATTAAGAGACTATCCCTTTCACTCCCTCGAACCACCCGGCGCTCTTTGATGAACTTAATTATTTCTCGCTCCCCGCGAACCGAAAGTGAACATTCGATTGCCTGCGCCATATTGGAGGCTCGATTGGATTTTAACGTGGGGATGGACTCTTAGTCCGCTCTTAGAGGCGACCCGCCGTGCGTGAAAACTGCTGCATTCTACGAGATGGAAATGTGACTTGCGATTCCGTTCTTAATTTATTCGGCGCATTCGACAGTCTAAGTTTAGCCGTCCTGCGCTATCATCAGGTCTTTCGTCCGAATGTTTCCTTACTGTTTCCGGAGGATGATAAAGTCGACCTTCCACGCCTATATTAATGCAGAGGGCGAAACCTCGAGCTAGTTTTACATATATTTATTGAATGTTAACGCAACCTTTAGATAATCTTCCTTTTACAGCTCTTTCCTACTAGTTTTCAAGTCGTTGTGAATTATGAACTGTTTAAAAATAACAATTTATGATACCTACCCTTAACTACAATTCAATTTTAAACATGCACTTAATCTAATCCTAATCTGATAATATATAGGCGGCCTGACTCAACTAAGAAGTTTAAGACAGTCGATAGAGCTCTGTTCGTCGTTAAAAACTTAATGGAAACAGTTACGTCATCCAATCTATTCGGAGGAAAAGTTTGTTACTTAAACAGTTCCGACGTAATGGCGGAAGAAGAATTTAGTCCTGAATCTTTCACTCCTCTATTTGTCAGTCTTGAGGAGATGGACAGAGAGAGGGAGAGAGAGAGGAAGAGAGACAGACAGACAAACTGCTTTATTCGAGGGAAATTGAGACCAACGGGTCTCCTGTTACATTTAACCCATCGTTATAATATACAGACAAACACAATTCAACAGAGAGGGAGTGAGAGTGGGAAAGGGAGAGGAAGAGAGAGAGAGGAAGAGAGACAGAGGAAAGAGGGGGAAAATGAGAGGAGGAAGAGAGGGGGGTATTGATTGGTTGATTGATTGATTTGACCATGTATTGGAGAGGTTAGCCCCAGTTGGCCCTCTCTTCCACCTAACCTCATATGTCACTAAATTCTAAAATACATTGTATTGTGTTAAGGACAAATTAAAACGAGAGAGATGGAGGAAGAGAGAGTGACAGAGGGAGAAAGAGATGGAGAGAGGAAGAGGGAGATGGAGAGAAAGAGGGAGAGGGGGAGAAAGAGAGAGGGAGGAAGAGAGAGAGAATGAGAGAGGGGGAGAGAAGTGAGAGAGAGGGAGGGAAAGAGCGATGGGGAAGAGAGAGAGGGATAAAGAGAAGGAGAGAGGGAGAAAGAGAGATGGAGAGGAAGAGAGAGAAGTAAATGGAGAAAGAGATGGAGATATGTATTTAAAGAATTCTTTGACGTCCACTTTCTGGTAAAGATAAATTAAGCCGATTTAGAACTTCTCATTAACTTCTATTGCAACTGTAATAATCCTCTTACTTTTATCTCTCCCTTTCTCTCTCTCTCTCTTTCTCTCTACAGCGGTCATCATGTTTGAAATCCGCAAAGGAAAGGGTCCAAGCTCGTTCGTGAATTCTGGTCTAATGATGAAACGGGAGTCGCAGAGGAAAAATGATTCATCCTCGTTAAGCAAGAAGCGATAGCGCGTTTTATTTTGCCACTCCAGTAATGGTTCCGAAATGCTTATGATCGCAAATAATTTTCGAGTTGTTCTTTGAATAAGGCAGTAGTTGAATTATTTATTATGGGAATATTTTAATACATAAAGAGGGTGGGTGCCAGTATAAATCCCTGCGGAACTCTTGACTTTTTCATAACCAAATGCGCTTTTCGCCTACAGTGTAGCCGTCTTCAGTGACAATTCAACGAAAGTAGATTCTTTTATATCTTTGTTATGGTATTAGAGATACCTAGGACGAGTAGGTACTTAATTTTTCCATTTTTGATACTTGATTGCTTATTTTAGAAGATGTGATCGAATTTTAAAGGGCTCGGTATTGCAGCACCCTAAAACATGTTCATTATGTTCCAGGAGGATGATATACGCACATTTTCGATTTCAAAGTTAGCCTAAAAAATGAACTGGTTTTAAGTAGTAGGTACCGACACGTTTTCACGCGTGAATGAGAGGAGCCATCCCGGACGCAACCATCCCTCTTTAGGGAAACATTCATGGCTCCCCCCCCCCCTTTCTCTCGCTAAATACCGTTCTTTTTTGTATGGGCGAACAAAACAGCTTTGAAAAATTCCATCTTCGAATGTATTATAATTAGTCCAATTAACATTTTCGCGCCTTCCCTCGAATTGAAATCTTTAAAACAACGGATAACGACTGTATATTTTTTTAAACAAGGCGTATTATTGAAAATTTCGACGTTTGCTTCGCTCACCCGTCGTTTAACGCTCTTTCGGTCGCGAAAGGGAGAGTGGTGGGGTCGCAAATTTACATAAACCGATCTGTGAATTTGAGAACAAACGAGGTTGTTAATTGACCGTGACCGCGACACGACCGCAGAGAAAGAATAACTTCCTTCCTCAACTCGACGCTGAGGATCCGAATTGTATCGAAGTCACGATTTCCAATCGAAACGATTTGCCGATATCGATATGACGCGTGTTTATATCGAAGAAGTCCGACGATTGTCGAGCGTTTGAAAATCGTTAAGTTTCGACGATAGTGTTTCGGGTATAATTCATTTTTTTTCAGCGTAATGCCTTACTCTTCAATAACTTTGCTATTCTGAATACATTTGCGACTCTTTATGATCATTCCAGTTTGCATCTCTGTACGTCCATTCAATAGAGATTTATCGAATAGACACAATAGGTTTCTCCGGCTACCGTATTAGAGGTTAAGGAAAATCAAGATTCGAAATTCAGCTACAAAGCAGCCGTCATCAGTGACGATTCCTCGATTGCGCATTCAAATAAAGTTCTTTTTGTTCAATATGTTGTCACCACAAGCTGCATCAAATTCAAAGAAAACCACCACCTCATAGAATGCCAACCATCTCCGTAAAACGACTTCCTTATCGATCCGATAACTCGTTCAAATGTGATGATTTATCGAATCGAATATAGTCGATATCGAACCACTTTCGTTGCAGAGATAATTAGAACCTTCCGCCCGACTCGGCATTAAAAAAATATATATTTCGCCGTCGCTATCCTTTACTTCTTCCGGGAGATTTAGATAAATATATGACCTTCATCTTTTTTTCGAGCCGACCGGAGTTGAGTTACGAGGTCTTTCACTCGAAGGTGACCGTCTCGCTCGGAGAATATAGAAGATCCTAGGCGGACTTTCATAGAAGTGGAGGCGGAGGGTGAGGGGTAAGGTGAGAGAGGGTAAAAAGGCGAGCATTATAATGAAAAGGGCTTCGACCGAGACCGCAGAAAAAAAGAAGAATGACCAGCGATGCGTTCAGGCGGAGACCTGGACTTCGGCGGACTCATTCCTCACACACGCGCAAACACACACGTCATAGCCGGGATGAGGCAGGGGAGGGATTCGGCGTGTGTTTCATGCCTTATCCGATTAAGAACAGACGTAATCTTTCCCCCGGGAGTCATTTATTCCAAGTTCCGCGAAGCGTGCATCCTCGCGTGTGCTCAGGTGGAAGATGGGCATCCGAGCGGGTCACTCATTTCGGAGCGGTCTCGCGCGTCCGAGAAGCGGTCATCGCGATTCATGACTGGTCAGGACGTACGCGTTAATATAAAATAAACTGATGTGGGCAACACATGACTTTCTCCATATTTATATGGCAAATTACATGTTGTTAGCTCTGGGATCGTTGCCAATATTTACTCCGATTGACAATTAAGAAAAGAAAAAGGAGCGTTACTAAGACGTAACTAAGCGTCAATTGTTAACAGTAGTGTTCGGTAGGTGGCGTGGTGGTGGCAGCTAAAAATATAAGATCTCCTAAACAAAGCATTATATAGAAAAATGTATCAAACAAAGGTAGAAAATAAAATTTCCTACATCTTTTATTCCAATACATTTTTACATTCATCAAATATTAAAGCAAATATTTCAAAATAACGGATAAGTGACAAGAGGAAACACTTACTCCCGGTCGACCGATTTTTACCAAAAACTAATCAGATCTTTTAAGTTTTATAAAAATGTTAAATATAAAATTTTGCGTTGACCTGATTAATAGTTTTTGAGTTAAGAGCGCCCACAAAAATCTATCACGTACAAACAGACAGTCACAGACATCATCGAGAAAATAGTCAAAACGTGTTCAGGGGACCTTAAAACATCTATTTCCGTTGAAATCACGAATTCGATTTTTTTCATGAAAGCAATACTTTCTCTATACTTTGTATATGGAGCAAGTAATTATCTGGTAGGTTACTTAATTGTTCGTCGGCGCGGCGAGACTTGTAATTATGGATGGGTTTTCACGGGGTCGATGTTTTTTTTCGCGTTTCCTCGGACAGTTGTGTCAAACTCGTCCCCCGAATTGCTCGGTTTCGCTTTACGCCTTTTCGGTTTAGCGCTGTTTTCTTATTTTAGATAACTGCCTAGAATTTTTACGGCCTTCGAATTCGCTGTAGATCAATCTCCGTGCGTTAAAAATCACGAAACGTTTCACTTCAACTCAAAGAATTTATAGGAAAGAATAAAAGAAATATTTCTGAATGCAAAATCGCTAAATTTACATGTGGACCTCTAAGACGGCGCTCATATGAAACCTCATGTATTTCTATGAGAAAACCTATTTATTTTCTAAATCATAACTGATCTGGATATTTCAAAACATGCCAGTATTTCTAACAACTTGAGTTGTGAAAATTTCGTGTAGTTCAATTTCAATTCATTGGATAGAAGTACTTCAATTGCGAGTTCCTGGAAATATATTTTTTGTTGAGTGTATTGTTTTCATTTCTTGATAGCTTCATCAAATATTTGATAGTAACAGTTCATAACATCAACGGGCTCGTATTAGTCATTTTTTTCCTTTTTATGCGTTCTTTGCACGAAGTGAACGCATATAGGGGAGGTCGTTTCCGTCCGTCCGTCCGATGGACGTGATGTGATGAAATTTGGTATGGGGGAGTTTTGCTAAAATTGGTCGACCGATTCCAATTTTGGTTAAAATCGGACAAAAATTACGACCACTTTACATGAAGATCGGCATGTAGTTTACAATTTCCCCTTGTTTCAACTAGGGAACTGCTGGACATATTTTGATAAAATTCGACTATTTTGAGTTTTAGTAAAATTCATTGACCAATTCCAGTTTTGGTTAAAATCGGACGACAATTACGACCACTTTATATGAAGACCTACATGTAGTTTACAATGCTCTTTCTTTTCAACTCGGGATCCGCAGGACGTATTTTGGTGAAATTTGGTATTAAGAAGTTCTACTAAAATTTGTCGACCGATTTCAATTTTGCTTAAAATCGGACAATAATAACAACTCTACGTAAGGACACATGTATTTTACAACGTACCTCGCTAGCTTCACGTTAGATACTCATCTGAGCGAAAAATATTGAGAACATTGTGTAATCTCAAAGAACGCATTTGGATATTTGCGTACGCCGACATGGAGCACACCTTTCCAACCTTGTTATAACTATGTCAGCATTTTTCAAAGTATTTGCGTTGATTATCCGAATATTCCATTTCGGAGAGTGAATGTTGACTTATCATGCGCAACCAAGACGAAGAACAAATTTTCATCATAAGACTAAAACTTGTTGAAAATAAATCAACAAATCCATTTATGCTTATGTGATTATCTCACGGAATATTGGTAAACATTTTAAAATGGCGGACCTTATAAAAGTATTTTAAATGGAGGGAGTTCATAATAGAAACTATTAGAAATATCGGCATGGTAGATCCTTTAGATGCTTTATCATTGGCGATTAAAATGTTAACCAAACTCATCATACTCGAATCGAATCAGAACCAAAGGATACATTAATGCCTAACAATTATCTGATTCATGAATTCCTATCGAATTAAAAAATCTTTAAAGTGGCATATTAATTACAGTAGAAGGATACCTCAGCGACGTTAAGAAACCGACCAAAGCTTCTTGTATCTTTGAAGGGCTTCCACCGTTAAATAATATGTGTTATCTTGTACGTGAAAGCTCTTCCGAGAGCATCAAACGAAATCCCCGCGTCCGTATGGAAACCCTTCGCTAAATCCCGTAATATAGTAATGAACGGCAGACACCGGAATCACACCTAACATTCCGTAGGCCCTCGCCAACTACGGGAAATTGGGAGTTAGGGTGAGTGAAGTTTGAGAGACTTACTTCAAGTCCTATAATATGCAGTTCAAGGTGGAAAATAAATATGCCAGACTTTAAAAAAAAACGTTTACTATATAAAAATACTAACAACAATTTCTAAGGAGAGGGAGGCGTAACCCCTCGTAGAGGCGGCCTTATGTACAGAGAAATTTCCCGATATTAAGAGGCCTAACATGTTCGAGGACCTAAGAATTTTGCACAAAAATTATGGACGAAATTTTAACTAAGAAGTATCTCACATTACACTTACTGGATGTATTATTACTAATACTGAGCTAAGAATTTCCATTGCAGCTTCACGAGTAGAAATTTAAACCAGAAATGCCCGACTGACTTATAGTGTAAGAGGTCCGAAATGACTCTCTTGCCTAGGGCCCCAAGAACTCTTAAGGCCATCACTGCCCCTTGCCTGCCAATCTAGACTACATACGACCCCATAGGTGTTAATGACCACAGCTTTTCTATGGGAAACCAACCCCTCAAATTCAAAGAACGCTAATAAAACAACCGCTCAAACTTCCAATTTCCATTTGATCTTATCGGGAGCTGCAAACATTTTCTTTCCTTCGCCTGCCGTTCGTGTAAATAACAGTTATCACATAGCTTCTTCACTTACGTCAACTTTAACATTCGTAAAATCAGTCAAGTAGCCACTGCCACACGGAGAACCACGGATACTAAAGACTGGATACCGTGGTTTACGAGGGGCTAGCGCAGGAGTGGTCAGCCAGTGTCTTCGGAACCGCATGCGGCTCTTTGAGAGTTGATACGCAGCTCTTTGAAACCTTGTTTGCCTCACATATACCGTAATTATCCGATTATAACGCGTTCACAGATCTACACGCGTGAACATTTAAAATTGTTTTATCATCCTTTATAATACGTATCTAGAATTGCTTTAATGTAGCACTTCACTTCGCTTATGAGTAAAGGAGAGGAGAGGCAGTTGCGATTGTGAGACCCGTTCCGATTTCAAATACTTCGGCATTTCGGTTGCAATGCATAATCTCCAACGTAAAGGGGAAATATCTACTATCACTTTCGTTGAATTGCTACAGCAGCTATATTATGTGTAAGATATAATTCATCAGTTCATTACATGTTACTGCAGTATTGTGGCTTCTGCTCAGGCACAGGTTGCCCAACCCTGGACTAGTACACGTGTGTCGCAAATGCACTTAACCCACCAGAGAGCTTTTAACGGTTCGGCGAAAATCCTTATCCCTCCCCAATGCCTCCAGAACACATCGCACGCCCCTACTTCATTACTCGCACCCTCCGCCGTTATCATTCATATCGAATCAAATGGACCGCGAAAAAACACATGTATACACGTATCGAAAGATCCCCGAGTCGTCGCCACGAGACGCGTTTATTTACGCTCGAAATTCCACGTTTAGGGGGCGCGAGGCGGCACTCGGGAAAGGGTTTTAAAGTACGCTAGACGCTCCTCGTCTCTGTCCCACGAGAAGAGGAAACGAAGAGAATGAGGGAGAGAGAGGGAGGGAGATAGCGAGTCCCCGAAGGCACTCGACTCTGAAAAACTTGAATACGTGCCAACTCCAACCTCTCTCTCTCTCTCTCCTCTTATTTTGTAAATATTGTAATTACTTATATGACGAAAGGGTTAAATTGGATAAAAAAATTGGATAAAACTATCAACTAGTATGATGGCCCTGCACCGCATGAAGCATAACAGGGACGTCTTTAACCTCGCTACCGAGGGATAGGTAAGGAAGAGCCCCATCACCACCACGAGGGCTCAACCCATTAGCGACCCACTGGCGACGCTAATTACCAGATCGGTCGGATCGTCGGTCTCCTTCCACCTCTGGTAGGGCGTTGCGCTCTAGCGTACGCGGTCCGAAGACATACCAACAGCCCCCGCGAAACCAAACCCATTTGCCAGTCTGGCAAACGACTGGCACCCGCGGTACCAGCATTTATTCCTGTGTTTCCACGGGACAACGACACTGGTGGGTCGTCCCCTAGCCCTTACGGACCAGCTACTCTTTTCCCAGCACCGACGGCCGGATCGGGAGTCCGATGAAAGGGTTAAATGTAAGAAGGGACTACATAGTCTCAATTTCGCCCTAATAAAGTCGTTTGTCTGTCTGTCTGTCCCTCTCTTTGCAGATCGATCTCCGCCAAGAGTTTTCAGCGCGGAGTTGTAGAGAACGGAGAGAGAGGAAAGTGGGTGGGAAGAGGAAGTGGAATGATGGGGGGAGCCCCCTTTTTGTTTTGTATATAGAGAGAGATGGAGAGGATGCAACGCCCGAACCCTTTCGGACCGAAAAAATCTCTCTGATTAAAAAAGTAAATAGTCGAGAGTATTTCGTTCGAAAACGGACCGAAATCAATACGTATCTCTCTCTCTTTCTCTCGCGTCAAAAATATCGTTTTTTTATTGAAGGAAGTAATCTTGCTCCATCTTCATTTTCTTTCTCTCTCTATCTCTATTGGTGGCGGAAATAGGAAGGATGGAAGGAAGGAAGGAAGAGTTAGAGTTCCATGTCTCGGACCACGAAAAAAATCGGAAAAGTAATGGACGAGTTTGGCGAATTAAGCGAGTCCCGTGGTGCTGTGGGACTTATGTACACCTGGCCCTCGTATAGTACGGGCTCTTATAACACGGATTCGCTATAGCGCGGTTTTTTCAATAGCAAAAATTCATCCAACGCGGATTATGGTTCTCATCAACGTGATTTAGTCGGATTTGGGATGCGGGATTCCAGGTTGCAGAGCGAGGAAGAGAGGTGTTCCTGGGTCCGGAGTGCTTTGTTTTTAGGCTTGGATATTCGGTGACAACTATCCATTTGTAGATAATATGTGAATTAGAGAGGGGTTTGGGAAGAGTCAGAACGGCTTCGTTTCAAGTGATCTGATTGTCGGAGGGATAGAACAGGATATATAGAATGAAAGAAAAACCCAAAAGGTCGAGGTGGAGAATACATTAAGGAAAACGTAGGAAATTCAGAAAACTTGGCCGAACTTCTCTTGGGCGCGTCCGGAAGAGAACGACGTGCTCCGCGTTGCGTTTGTTTTTATTTATTTTTTTCGTTCGGAATGACACGGACGCCTTTTCGAACAAAAATAAGAGGGGAATCGGCCACAGAGCGACGCACGACGCGGGTGAAGATGAATCACTTTTTCCCTTCCTCCGATCGATATGCGAGAGACGTGAGTACATATAGGACCCTCCAAAAATAAGAAAAGGGTTGGATTTTATACGAGAGGGAGAATCGAACGAGAAGGGAGGTGCGCGGACGGCTAGCAGCGTGTGAGTAAACACTCAGGCGGCGGTGTTAGGAGATCCGGCGTGCTATTGCTCTCATAACGAGGCAAGGTCAAGCCGGCGACTTTGAGGAGACATAACGGAAACCTGACAAACGTCGAAGGTTGCGACTCAAAAGCTTCCTCAAGGATTAACTCTTGGAAAGGGAAACTTGCGAAATCCGCGTTAAAAGAATAATTACGTGTGTAAGGCTCACAAAGGCGGAATGAGAGGCTTCTACAAAGAGCATGCCACGGTATAGAGCCTTACTTCTTCTGTCTTAATTACAACGCTCTCAAGGTGAATTATCCCGTTCGCCTTTTCGCTTGCATCGGGGGGAAACGCAACTCATTGTGAACATGTATATAATTGTTACATAAGAATAACAAGTCAGCATTCAGAGCACAGTAACAGATATAATGAATGAAATACATCGAGACGAGTGCTCCAGGTATGATTCGTCGTGTACGAAATGGCCAAGACAATGAATAAGACTGTTAAGTGTCACACTGAACATTATAATTTTTCAGTGATAGAATATAGTATCGGAATATAGTGCTATGTTTATCGTGTGCATATGTGCTACTACTGATTTTGTCCTGAATATACAATAGTTTCCATATTTTCCATTACGCATCATTACAAGTTGTTATTTCACCCTATAAATCTTGTTAGATCTTTTTCTGAAGTTTTTAAATATATATTTTATTTTACGAGGCAAGTGTGGTGACCTGTCCGTGACGCTTGGCGAGAACTGAAATCTTAAAGGGCATCGAGGATAATAGCAGGAGGTGCGACCTGCAACCATTAAGCGACCAAGCCAAACAAACGTGCTTTCAGCTGCAGTGTTCGTCTTCTGCAGGCATTCAAGGATATTTGATGTTGAATAGAACCAGCAATCTGTAAATTACCTAGAATAGTGAATACTATATAGACGATGAGTTATCTAGATCAGCGGTTCCCAACCTTTTTCACTTCGTGGACCCCTAGAGCTGACCTATTTCTCGTCGCGAACCCCTTGGATTAACCTTTCTTCTTCGCTAACCCCTTGAGTTGTAACAGTTTTGGCGGAAAATCCCTTATAATGGCGAGTAAATTTCGTAAAAACAAATCTTTTTGAACGCGTTTAATTAATGAAAAATAAAAAGTTTACATGTGTAAACGTTTACAATAAAATCAGAATCTCTGATATCATCACTTTCTAGTTAGCGTCCTGTAAAATTAAAATACAATTCTTGAAGCCTAAGAAAAAACTGAAAATATGACCATGCAACTAATTTGAAAGAAATTAAAATATTGGTAATAATTGTGGAACCAAGAAAGTAAAAATAGACGCCATTACCAAATTTTTCTCGCGAACCCCTAGGGGTACGCGAACCACCGGTTGGGAAGCGCTGGTCTAGATCGTTAATTCCAGAAAAAGATCGACAAATTTTAAGTGTTGTCTTCTCGGTTTACAATGGAAATATATATACTGCGGTTTTTAGTTCACTCACATGATTTACGATATTTCGAAGGCGTGATTTATGCAGAAATTATTGTACCGGCACGATCGAGCACATATTTTACAATATCGGCTTTATGGAGACATAATGATAATGACGCGAGTTGTTAATTTCCGCGGAATACGTTACACCTTCTAAATAATTATTTTCGAAAGCGTCGTTATTTAAACCAGAAACATGAGGGTAAATTAATCTCATTGGAAGATAACGAAATAAAATTAAGGGGATCCGCGATGAATTAGATATCTGGAAACTTTTCGGTCACTGGAAATACAATTGATCCAGTATCGCATGCAAGCATCTCGTCTGTCCTCTATTTTTTTACAAATATCCCCGAGTAGTCGAATAGGAGCCATTAGCTATTTCAAAAACTCGTTACATTTCACCGTTTTACCGTCATTTCTTTCGTCGAAAATTGTTTCACTAGTTTATTCAAAAGTGGCCCACGAACAGTCCTGAGCGGCCTTTCGGAATGAGCGCAATAACTGTCGCAAGGACGGACACGTGCGAAAATCTCGTGGGTTGAAGCCGCGACCCTAGCACATTCATCTAAACCGGCAAAACGGGAGAAAAAAGAGAGAAATGGAAAGATGGGAAGGCAGAAAAAAAGCCATTTAGGGCAAGAGGAGAGATCGAATAAAAGGGGAGTAGAGAAGGGAGGGAGAGAAAGGCTCAGGGATAGAAGAAGAAAAAAATGCGTCCTGTTTGTCGCATCGTGGAAATCGATGGATTTCCTCTTTTTTTTATTTTGCACTCTCCGCAGTCCTAGTGCCACTGACCCATTTCGAGAGGATATGCTTCCGCGGATATATGGGCAAAAAAGAATGTGTAGTGTAGCCTTATTTTTTATCTATTTTTTTCGACGCCCTCTCTCTCTCTCTGTATCCCTCTCTGTATCATTCTCGCTCTGTATCTCTCTCTCTCTCTCTCCCTCTCTCTCCGACACCATTCTCGTTTCGAATGCATAGACACGCGGCGCGCAACGCTCGGATGGTTAACGGCCGCACTCTGTGGAAACCGCGAAGGATAGATTTGTGGAGATTTCTTTGTCCTCTTCCTTCTGGTGAGGGAAGAAAGTTCTGATGGGTGAGGATGTGGGAATGAAGCATCTATTCGTTCTTTCTATTGTTCTAATTTCTAATGTGCGAAGTGTGAAGGGGAAGAAAAAATCGTGGTTGCGAAAGAATTCCACTTAGGGATTTTGTCGATTATTCACTTCTTAGATGCACCTGTGTCCAAAAATGTTTTTTTTTTGCAATTACGACCGTTGTCTGTCGACTTTAATCGCTCCTCTGTTCTCTGTCGTCTGTGCGTGAAACTGTGGGATAAACAGTTGTGAAAAATCTAAAGAAACCTTGTATTTATATAGGGTGCTATCAGGAAAAGGAAACCTTGTCTTCTTTCGCTAAGTCGGATGATATATCTGTGGATTTTAATCGAAGGAATTGGGCCAGTTTCTCCTAACATGAAAAAAGCGAGTTTTCGGAAAGCAGGCAAAGTATATTTACATCCGAGGGAATTCCCATTGCCAGACATTCGTTTGTGCCGTTTTTATCACTTTTTGAATCGGGCTGTTTTCGGTCAGCCTTCTCATAGGCAACTTATGAGTCCGGACCAGAATTTGTGCCTTTCTCTCGGGTTTTACGATCGCCTCTACTCTCTAACGCAGTGGTGTGCAACCTGTTTTAGACGCGGGTCACACAAACACGGATAAATTTGCGAAGTGCCACGCAATTGATTAAAAACACTATCAATATATAGACAATTTAGGTACTTATGGTAGGTTTAATTTCCATTATAAAGCCAGATTTTTTACCTTTCGATAATTATATTCCTCCCTGATGATTCGACCGTTAGCTAAACCGATAAATTAATAAAATTGAAAATTCTTCGAAGGCTCGCGGGACGTAGGTTGCGCACTACTGCCCCAACGCATCTAAACCTAAATTGTGGCTTGCAACCTCGGTTAATTGAGATTGAATGGAATTTCTGGCTAACCAACCTCTTGGATTATTATAGAAATGGAGATTGAATGAATGAAAATTCTGGCTGTGCCTTGTGCAGTGGCTTAGTATTAAGGTTCAATACTCAGTACGTTTTTACCGGTTTATTAAAAATGAAGTAATTAATTTGAGGATGAATAATCGGTTTGCCTTGATAGCTTACGACAGGGCTCGACAAATTTTCTAAAAACCTTGGCGCCAGCGCAGACGTTACGTAATTTTGCCGGATATTTTTATCTTCGCCAGGAAAATAAATATATAATACTTGAGAAATGCATCTGCAAAGATATTAAGCCATACACATTTAGTTCTGTCACGTCATGTAGCAAAACAATGAAACGAGTCGTATACATATCTTAGAAAGCCTAACGAAATTCTGAAAATGAGAATCAAAACGGGTAAACTCGGTAAAAAAATTCCACTTTTTAAAATAATATGCAGCGGAATTTATTGCCGAGTGTTGCCTACTCTGATTCTCCTCGAATTTGGAGTTCCACCACGTGAAGACTTCTTCAGTTGACGAAATCCTGGAAACTTGCACTTTATGAGCAAGAATTGGAACGTGGCCCGCGGGCTCCGTGGAAGGTCTTCGTGCGGCCCGCGCACCGATGTGAGTTTGAGACCCCTGATTTAGAACATCCGGCCTTAATCCCGGTCAAAATCAAATTTTATCTTCTCTCTCGTGGATTTTACAATGGTGTATAATTATATTAAATACCTTATCTCCATACTTGTTTTGAATTTACGAATGTTTATTACATATATTAATAACCGCATATGAAATCGATCAGTCTGCGCCATTCAGTGTAATAAATATTATTATTCCTAAAATTGCAATTTACCAGCGAATATAGTTTCAAATGAAATGCGTTTTTCTGCAAGTACTCTGTCTCGCCGGCACGTTTTTGTGCACATGCAAATTCTCACGGAAGAAACAAAAACGAAAAAAAGCACCGGTTGCGAATTTGAAATTAATGTATTTAGAATTTAAACGCTACAAATATAATCTTTTCCGTTTTTTTTCTTAATTGCCGCAAAACAAATCGATTGGGATGCGGTATGCACTTCATAGGATTTTCGTTCGTATAGCGTTCGAACAAGAAATAAAGAGAGACGCATCTGGAAAAAAGTCTCATGTAAACAAGCTACGTTTTAGTAACATCACCCAATTTCCGACCGTGATGCATGTCCTCGGAAAGCCATCTTGGTCCGGATAATTCCGCGATATTTCGGCCGAAAAGTGAAAGGTGCGCCTTTTGTTGTTTTTTAACGACTTCGAAAAAATACGAAACTGCTCGTCTGGTCTGACCCCACGACCGAAAGCAAAAAAAAAATTGCTAGGTCGTGATTGCCAAATAAATAATGCCCATGCGGAATGTGAATTGGAACTCGAAAATTGTTCCTTGACATGTTTCCCTTGTCTTTGGACATTTTTTTAAAAGGTTTATCACGCCGATACGCGAGGACACAACTGTTCAAAAATAAAGTGGAAAAAAGGTCCAGAGAGCTATGGAGTGGTAACGGTAGGAAAACTGAAAGATTGAATGGGAGACAGACAGACGTACGACTTTATTAAGGGCAAAGTTGAGACTTGACAGTCGCTTCTTATAACATATTTGGTTTGTAGAACATCAAAAGAAATACAATAGAAGAATTTTAGGGCTGTGGGTTGAAAAAACTGTGTATCAGCCTTGTTTAATTCAGAAAAAAGTCCCACTACGCTAAACACCTACGAAGCGAAGGAAAAAGAAGAGGGTAGAGTAATATAATGAGTGACAAAGGGGAGGTGATGTGTATTTATTATGGCGGGATGGGGGCTTGAAAATCCCTTCTTCCCCTTAACGCTCAAACTCAGGTCGGTTCGCGGACATATCAAGACTACAACGAAAACATTAAACATCTGTTTAACCGGATATCGATTAACCATAATTTCGATTGACTGGAATATTATTCACAGTTTTTATGCTGTATTACGTAACCATATATTGTCGGTTTTTACCTGTCCAAGCTATACTATATTGACGTTTCACACTTACGATATATCATATTAACATCTGTGAGGATACTAATGTTTAGGTTCTTCTAGATGAGCTGGTGACTTGAAATTTGGCAGGTTTTTGGTCACAACCAGTAAAAACGATAATTCCAAAATTGTCAATTTTTAGAAGTTATTTTTTATCCCATTTGTACATTAAAGTTTAATAATGTTTATCTCGGAAGCTATAAGTCGTAGGTACGTGCTGTTGCGGACGTATATGTAGAAAATGTTGCCCCCTACCTGAATACATTTTAAATCGATACTTTACAGATCATGTAAGGGCAAGGGAAGGCAATTAGCGATTTTGCATGTCAACACGCCGTCAGGGTCACAATGTAGGCTAAACGCGTAGCTGCGGAAAGCAAGAACGCATCGTTCTCCGCGTGTTCTAAGATATTTGCAGACTGCAAGCACCTTTTAATATAATGACTATCAATCACGTGACTTTTTTATTTTGGAACTTTTGTTCGGTATGGTACACTGAATACGGCTGATGTGTGTTTCCACAATACAGTCTTTTACAAAGTGCTTCAATTCATCCTTTGACGACACAAGAGCTCATCGGAGTCACCGTGCATGCGATTTCATAATCTAAAATAAACAAAGTGATCTGAAATGCTTGCAGAATGCAAGAATCAACTATTTGTACCTAATAAAGGTGTTAAAGTATTTCAACTGTGACCACACTATATATAGTAACATTAAAATAGACCTTTCTTTGAATCTTCAATGACTTTATTAATTTTTACTTAATTATTTTGTTTGTGCGTACTTCAGTTGTTTAAAATGGGAACATCGACCAACCGGAATAGGCTTGGTACCGAAAAATCGGGAGCCTGTTGTGCCTATTTGTATGTACGCACATGGGTATGCTAAGGGATAGATAGATAGATAGATAATCGTCTTTATTCGGGTAAAATTTAGACCATAAGGTCCATTCTTACGTTTAACCCTTAAACATGTTGACCCCGACGTGATTTGAACACGCAACCTTCTGATCTGGAGTCAGACGCGCTACCGTTGCGCCACAGAGTCAGGGAGGGAGAGACGGAGAAAGCGATGCAGGGTAGATGTGAATAAAGAGAGAGGAGGTGCCGGTGGTGTAGTGGTTAGGACGCTGGCTGCTACTCGCCTGCTGCTTGAATCCTGCGCAAGTAGGATTTTTCCAAGGTCGCCCGGCCCCCTGTTTGTGCGGTTTGAGGAGACTGCGCAAATTCAGCTGTTCCTGGTGTTCTTCGTACGAGCAGGCAAATGCCGGCACCGGGTTTCCCTCTTCCCTTCCGCGGCTATTCATTGCACTGCCTCGGAGATACCCACTGTGCGTAGGACAGAGGCGAATCGGCTGGGCACTCAAACTCAATGAAAAGATGCTGGAAGTCGGTTGAGAGACATGGACGGTATTGAGAGTAGGAGAGAGTTATATAGTAGAAGGAAGGAAGAAAGGTTAAGATAAGTGAAGAACGGGGAAGGGAGAGGAAGATCGTAAAGGAAATGGAAATGATTACGAAAGGAGACCAGGAGAGAAAGAAATGCCGAAAGAGTTGAAGCGGGAGGCTGTAAAAGCTCCGTCTGGCGGATTACTAAAAAAGCGGCGACCGTGCGTGTGTGTATTAGGGAAGAGTGAAGGGAAGGGCGAAGTAGAGTGGGGGTGGGCGTTCATTATTCAATGCTACGTTATGGTACGCGTCGTGCGGCTCGGTGCGGTTCATGAACGAAAATCTCCCCTCATCCCCCTTCTACCTCCACTCCCTCCTTTATCTCCCTGACTTCCCTCTCCCTATCTCCCCTCTTCCCTAATGAGGATGCGGTCCTGTGTGCGTGCGTGCCTGTGTGTGAGTTTGTGTGTGCGTCCCCTCGCTAGCAGATTCTCTCTGAAAAGTCTGAAATAAAAGAGAAAGGTTTTTTAAAAAAGGCTCTCTAGGATCTCTGCTCCTCCTGTCGGTAACTTTCATAAACGTTTTTCTTTTTTTTTAAGTTTCGGAGTGGGTACTTTTTTTAGCCCTTTTGCTTTTTTTGTCTGAAGCACTCATTTGATTCGAACGTTGTGAAAGGAAAAGATAGAGAGGATCGAAAGAGTGAGGCATATGAGTTGGAGAATGGGAGGTGATGGTTGGTTCATTTTTAGGAGTTTATAGAGTCAAGCTTATACATATACCGTATTTACCCAATTATAGACGATCTCGAATATAAGACGACCCCTCTTTTACAGAAGTTAATTTGGAAAAAAGGTATGTTTTATAAGGAATTCCGAAGCGAATAAATTAAACAAAATTATTAGAGTAATTTTTTATTGAAATCTCTAAATATTGTCACCGCAATAAACAGTGCAAAGATAAATGTGATTTAAACCAGCGTTTCTCAACCGCCAGTCCGCGTTCCAGTATTGGCTCGTCCGAGATATTCCATTTTTCTCATAAATGTTTTACAATAGGCAGAACTAGTTAATGAGAGGGTTGAGTTTTCAATTGTCAAAGTGTAACAATGTCAAATGATTGGTGGTTCAAAATTGATTTAACCGGTTTTAGGTGGATTATTCAGATAATACACCGGTCCGCGGCAAACTTTCTGGTATTTCACCGGTCCGAGATGAACTTTCAGTTGAGAACCACTGATTTAAAACATGTTAGACTAGGTGCCCGTAATCACTATCAATATTTTTTATTTATTTCTTTGTCCGCGAATATAAGGCGACCTTTGACTGAAAAAAAAACAATAATGTCGTCCTATTGTCGGATAAATATGGTAATTTTAACGCCTATGACTCGATTCTATAAAACAAAGGCGTATTAGACGAGTAGAAGTTCTTCAGTAACTAATATAATATACTATACTATATATACTATATATACTATATATATATACTATATATATATATACTATATATACTATACTATACTAATATAATAAACTAACGATTGATCCATTAGCTATTATTTCTCAAGTCGTTGAATTAATATTTCACCATAATGTAAAAAAAAAAGAATTTGCCATAAATGAATTGGTCATGAACATACCCGCGATGTGGGATTTATGCGATGAGAAAGTCCGCATCAGAATTGGGAGCTATCCTAACATTCCTCGTTCCCTAATGCACAGAAGTGTGGACGAATGATTTTACAAGGATCCGGTCAGATACTTCTCAGCCAACATAACGGTCCTCAAGAAATATATGCGCGATGTCTCGGTCTGTTGCCGCGTAAAAGTTTTTTTTTCAAAATTCCACCTTTTCTCAGTTTTTTTTTCACATCCCTTCCTCTCTGAATCTTACCGCGACGCCGTCGCCAGCCAAGCGCGGCGAAGATTTTTGCGAATTATTTTGACCATGTCCGGCGCGACCTTGAAACGTCCCCGGAGCCCATTTCCCGGTCACGTCGGGATTAATTTCGGTTGAACCGGTTTTAATGGACCGTCTCGATGAGGCGGCGGGGAGACGGAAGAAAGATCGGGATCAATCAAGCCGTCTTGAAAATTTATAAAACGGGGACCTAACCTATTTTGCTGAAAAAATCCGTCCGCGCTAAATCTTTCCTATTTATCCAGCCGGTTGAATTGGTCGAATGTGTTTTTTCGATCTATTGATCTTCGCGGTCTTCGGTAGTGAAATAAACGAGTTACTAATAAAAGGGAGATGCTTTTTGAGTGCTCCGCGAGGGCGCTTAATAAATGATAGGTAAAGGTTTCGCTTAATGATTACGTCGCTCGAGGGATAAATTGGCGTGACGAAATGAAAGCCACTACCATTCCCTTTGATGCATGACTGATTTATGTTTGCTATCTTTTTGACCGGCCGACCAGCGCTAAGGAAAATGCAACCATGGATTATTTATTTTTTTAAGCTCTTCGTTAATCACCGCGGCAGGTACTACAAAAAATGACTTTGATGAATTTGGAAGATTTAATCTTTCACGAATCGAAGTTCAAAGGAATTTTGAAATCCTTTGAAAGTCCATTGAAAAGCGATGCGCGTTATGTATTATTTACGGTCAAAGCTCAATGGCTAGTGCCTTAAAGGCCACGCTAAAATAATAGGATTGAACAATTCGAGCTGTTTAAGCAATACTACGGAACTTTGAAATATTTATGCAAGTATAGATAGATTTGTGTAATATCTGCATTCAGTAATTGAAAATCGGATACTAGAGGTTTGTTTTTGCGAAAAATTTACCAAAGAATTGGAGCGCGTATTATACGTACAAGGTAACAAGTGTAAGCATTGTTTTTGCTGGTTAATAATAATTATTCCCGGACACATTGTCACTGATAAAGCATAGTTGTAATTAATGTTGCGTTTCCCTGGAATTTCTTTTTAAATTTTTTGCTACAAAAGCAAAAATAAGAATCGTCTTTTACTTTCAATCAATAAAGATGGGCTTCAGGTTAGTTGATCTACACTTATATCTATATATCTATACTTATAATTTTTAGATTTAAAAAAGATTTATTGCACGCATTCATTTTTTTAAATCGTAAGTAAGTATAGTAAACTTGCCTTTTATATTATTGATATAGATAACAGCAATCTTTACTAAAATCTGCGCAAGATACGTTGCTATCGTTACCACAAAATTTTAGGTGCAAATTATATATGGTGCTAAGAAAATTTTGACATTTCTCTCACGAAAACAGTTATATTTGGGCTCGTGTTATAATCAGAAAATAAGTTTAAGTATTTACAAGGTTGGGAGGAAGATAATCCCGTGGACACCGTGAAGCTATGTCGAAAGATGCCACAAAGATGACGAAATACGACGACACCCATATTTTTTGTTCTTTCTTTCGCAAATGACCGTTTTTCATTTGCCTTTGATGCCCATTGCCCTTTATAAAAGCTCGAAACCTTTAAGAGTCAGTTTTTTTATTCAACGCCGTTCGGTTTACCTTTTCAGCCGCTGTGTTATCGACCGTCCCGTCGATATATGAATGATGGTTCATGTGACTTCTGTAGCCCTTGATCGTTTTTAGAGTTCGGTAAATTATTGCCGAGGACGAATGCTGTTCAGCTGAAGTGCGCTTTTCAATTTGGTGAATCGTTTTACCGGCTACTGCAGTTACATAATTCATTAATTTCATTTGAGGAATTTGCTTTGCGGTCTTCAACATTTTTTACTTACTCATATACGTAGTATATTTTACTTTCTCATATGCGTAGTATATTTTACTTTCTCATATACGTAGTATATTTTACTTTCTCATATACGTAGTATATTTTACTTTCTCATATACGTAGTATATTTTACTTTCTCATATACGTAGTATATTTTACTTTCTCATATACGTAGTATATTTTACTTTCTCATATACGTAGTATATTTTACTTTCTCATATACGTAGTATATTTTACTTTCTCATATACGTAGTATATTTTACTTTCTCATATACGTAGTATATTTTACTTTCTCATATACGTAGTATATTTTACTTTCTCATATGCGTAGTATATCGAGAATATAATGTTATCGTGAAAAAATTCGACTTCGAGATCTTGATGGAAATACGCGTTTTAGGTGTCCCTATGTCTGTCGGTCTGTTCGCTGTTCTAGAGCCCGAACGCGTGCCTAAAATCCAATGATATTTCGTATTTGTGCAATATATAATCTTTTGCGTGCAATTTTTTTTTATAAAAATGATATTTCTCAAAAACTAAGGTCTTGGCGGTTTTTAGAAAAAGTTTATTTGCTCAAAAATGGCTAAAGAGAATTTGATTAAAATCAGTCCAATTGTAGAGCCCTATGTCACAAATAATACTACGTAAGCTAATCTTTTGAAATCGCTATATGGCGTTCAGTGGCATTACAATGTACGCTAAGCTACCTTACCCAAGCCCTATGACGTCACGCCTCCGCCTCGATCCACTAAAATTCTTATTACAGCCTAAACCGTTAAACTGAATCGAATGATATCTCATATTTGTGGATAATATCATTCATAATAGAAACTCTGAAGAGATGAACGATATTGCCTAAGAGTTAAGAATACTTTATTCTTGGATATTTTGAAACAAAATTCGATTTACTCAGAAATGGCTATATGTATTTTGATTAAAATCCATTCAATCGTACAGCCTGATGTCACAAATAATACTTACTAAGCCATATGTCCCAAAAAATTATTAAATATCCACCAGTGGCATTAAAATATACACTAAACTACGGTTAACTTAGATTTATAAACGTTTTTCTTTTATAAACGTACACATTCGGCCAAACTTATATACATACGTATATGAGAGAGTTTGTGCAATGTATATTGCGCCGTTTCTTTGCTCTACGTTTCAGCATTCTAAATAATCGTCTCGTATTCCTTAGTACATTTTAAACGATAACAGAATGGGTAAAAATATGAAACTATCTTTATAAACGTAAATAATGGAGTATTTTTATCTTTTTAATCAATTTTTCCAACCCTGTTCAGACAACCGTGAAGATAATATTAAATATAATTATTTTTCTATCCCCACTCTCATCTTTCTGTGAACGCGTGCTTTTTAAATTTTTATTACATTGTTTATGATTTTACTTTGAGATACGCCATCCCGAAGTCGTGCATAAAGATTGAAGAGGGAAGAAATATTATCTTTAATACTATGGCGTATCTCTTTAAAACTCCTCACCCCACTCTAAGGGTAAACCCACCTCGGGTTGAAAACCCAGCATTACGTAAGCTCGATGGTTCATTTTTGCATTTATTTACTTTAGGAACGACAAGATATATACCATAGATATAAGAATTTTCGTGTCTGCAATTTTTTCATGGTAATTTTGATATTTTTTACTTCATATTTCGTTATACAGTCGAGCGTCAACAACTAGAACGTCTATCATTCGAATTCTCAGTGCGTAGAAGTAGGTATTGTTTTCCTTCGTTCAATATACGCTATAACTCGTGTTTTCGGTACCTCCACCTCTTTCTGTGTTCGATTTATCGAGGTTCGACTGTACGTATTTATCAAAGCCTTCAAAATGTGTCACTTAGCCATTTTACTTATGTTAGATCGTCCAAAAATGTACCATTTCCAACTGTCGAGTTCTCGATATCACGAACTTTTTCGGTGCTCAAGTTATCGAGGTTTGAGTGTACATATTTATTGAAGCGCTCAAAATGCGACTCGCAGTACTTTTACTTCAATCACCAAAAGAAAAGGATTTCAACTGTCGTCGCTATAAAACATAGTGCCAAAAATTGCGAGTAGTCGAAAATAGAACGAGATCGATTGTGTGATTTCGACACGATTTTTTTCGATATAATTTTCACCTCTTTTTTTAAATCGACCGCAATAAGACGAGAAAACGGACGAATCGGAGGGATACCGCCTAAATCTCCTGATTTTCCAACGAATCCATCAAATTCTCGCGAGAGAGAGAGAGAGCTCGATATTATAAAAATGACTTTCTTGCACCGCGGAAGAGAGACTTCTTTTCTCGAGGGCGAGATTCATGAATGGCGTTGCATCGCCATATTGGCCGGTATTCCATGCGCGCGCGCACATACACAGAATCCGTGGAATGCGTGAGTTATTTGTCGTCCGTCTCGACGTGGCGCGTCGACAACCTCTCTCTCTCTTTCTCCCTTGGTCCTCGTTCAGCCTCCCCCTTTCCCCCCTTTTCCCTCCCCCCTTCCCTCTACCCAACCTTACCTCTCTTCTCGAAACACGCATAGAGAGAGAGGAGAGAATTAAATACGATCCGTTCCTTTGGTATGTTAGGAGAAGGTTCGTTTTTTTACCTTTCGCTCCCTCCCTCGGAGAGGAAAATCCGACCCACGTGAATTTCTGGTTACGTTTAGCGGGCGACATTCCTCCTTTAACCCTTTGAGTCGTTGTTTAACATTGAAACCAACAAAACGTCAATGTTTTGGACGACTTAAGCACTGGTTTTTATGAACACCCGTTATGTTCGCTTCGCGATGGCACAATAATTTTTAGCGGTTTTGTTTTTAATCCGATAATGTAATAGTTTTGTACGTAAATCCGTCCGTCACACTTCCGTGTCCGATGAGCAACTACCGTTCAAGTTAGAGGAATCAAATTTTGAGGGATTGTTTATTGCCACGAGTTCTTCGCGCGGTTGAAATTTGTAGGTTCCAGAGGCAGTAGTTTTTATTTAAGAAAAAAACACCCTTAATATTTGATTCATCAGTTATATCCTTACTTGTTGAAATGTTCACCATAATCTGTTATTAAAAATTAGAGAATAAAAAATAAAATTATAAAAATAAAATAAAATTGTTCACTAAACCCGACTCGTGGTTCAAAGGGTTAAATTGAAGCTTTTCAAAATAAATGTCAATCATATCTTTTTAATAATATAAGTTGATCATTTTATCGTCAATGAAAGTTGGTTACATAATTTACTCTACCGTATCCTTAGAACAGCGGTTTCCGGACAGGATGCCGCTGCGCACTGAGATGCCATAGCTGGCTTTTAAGGGTGCCGCAAAAAAACTTGGTTTTGTAGATAAATCGCGCAAATGGATGCGTCCAAAGGTTGTAATATGCGTATTTAAGAATGTAAAAACCTTGTTTCAAATTGGTTGCGCAATTTGCTGTCACGCCTACAAAATGCTTAGAAATCACCGCCTTAGTACATACGACTTAACGCAACACAAAAATGCGATTAAAATACGGTTGAGTAAAATCAACAATTTATTTGTTCAACGGGGAAATATTGATCTCGTGCCTTCAATGTGAATAAAATAATTAGTTCGTTATATATTGAAATAAAGAATTCTATTGTGACAGATTTAATTTTTTTAAGTTCTGATGCAAATTCATCAACTGTGTCTTTCGTTACAACTTACGCTGATAATTATGGTGTTGACGCGTGTCTATAAAAACCATAAATGAAATCATTACAACTTTAAACTGCACAATTCAAGAAAAATCTTTCTTCGCCGCATATTATTTATTTGGGTAAACACGTATTGCTGTCCCCAAGGCCGGATTAAGGGGGTTGGGGCCCTGGCGCATAATTTTTCGCTTTACTCCCTGGGACCTCCGTGGGCTCCCTTTTGTCGCGGGGCCCTGGCGCAAGTGCGCCCCGGTTATTCCGGCTTTGGCTGTTCAATGTCTTAATGAAATTTGGTGTATAATAACAAAACGGTAGCCTTTAACTTTATAGAATAGCATAAAAAGGCTATTATATTAATAAATTATACATATATCATCAACAGCCCTTCTCTTGATACTAACCCGGACCCAACTAAGGAAAACACCCGTATTTAGAAACGACAGAATTAATGTGCTACGATAGCTCAGTGGTAGAATATCCGCCCGGTAAGTGGAAGACTCGGGTTCGATTCGCGGCCATAGAAGGATTTTTATCGTTTGAAAATTATTCTCAGCCCTTTTCTATCCATTGGTCGTCGGGGAACTGTCCCAGACTTCTCCAGTTTTCCATATCACTTCCTCCTCCAAGTAGGTCCTAAGAACTTCACAAGCTCTCTGTCCCATCTTTCTTTCGGTCTTCTTTCCGGTCTTTTGATTTTTCTTGGGATACATTCATTGTTGTTTTATGTCCACAGCTGACCATTTATGCCTGCGGTGTGACCCCTTCTAAAGGGTACTACCTAATTACGTAGTTAGTTTTAAAGGATAAGCGAAAATATTACACAATATTTTTCCTCCTAAGTATGGATAACTTTATAAAGCATTTTTGGACCGTTTTTTACTAAAAATCGAAAGTCGAACTGAGAAAATCGACATATATTAATCTTATTTTCGCGTACTCTCTCAAAACCCAGTGTTTAACAGTGGAATAATTTTACCTTTTTTCACGCAAGTGTTCGTCCACGGTTATATTAGCCCGTATACATGACCAGTTTAAAATAAAAGTAATGTTCGTTTCATAATTATTTATCAATTCAACTTTATAATACGCTGCAACATGACACAAATTGATACGCGACCAATCGTTATTCCGGTGCATGGTTATCGGTGGAGGAGCGCCGAAAGACTACTACATAGGTTGAAACTTGTAGAGAAATATAGATCAGAAATCTAAGCTGAGGAAGTACTCGGGAGTAATTGCAGCATCCAGTTATATTAGAGGGAAAAACCACAATAATAAAATACATGATATCGACGGTAGTGCAGAAAGATATTGAGGGTCTTTTATTTCCTAGAACGATTATAGATCACCCCTGGATACTCGGAGATATTTTTAGGGAATCTGGAGGACTACAATCCCTGCCAACCACCTGCCTGGTGAATCGCATGGTATTATGCAGACGAAAATGACGGGGAGTCGAAGTTCCAAACGTCATCACTTTTTTTTCCTCCCTCGGTTTTGCGGACTTTCGTGTCAACCGCGCTAAAAATAAGCAAACACTTTCGCGGTAGCGGTGACGATGTTAATTACAGGGCGCAGTCCAACTGCGGCGGTCGCGACCTCAAAAAGTTGAACGATCTTTCGAGCAAGGACGAAGACCCTTCTCTCTCTCTCACGGGAATAAAAAAATGTCGACGACAAATTTCGCGGAGGAAACTCGTGATGCATTCCAATTATTTATTTTTTTATTTTCAGCTCTCGAAAAGTCGATGGCATCGAAAAATTCTTCTTTTTCTCTCTCTCTCTCTTTCTTCTCTCGCTCATGTTTGTCGAGAAACTCGCCAGACCAGATGTTCATCTCCCTCTTTCTCTCTTCTCCGTCTATCGAACCCTTGGTAATTCAAAAGTTTTCTGTGTATGCATGCGTGTGTGAATACATGTATGTGTGTGTAATATACATGCATACAGTAATTCGATGAAATATGGTTCAATTTAATTGGTAGCGTCAAGCGGCTAACAACTAAAAGTTGCTGCCTAGATTAAACTTAATTTGACCCTTTTGTTTATATGAATATAGTGTTGTTGTCGGTTTTCTAAGCTTCCAAACAAAGCACTTGGAGCATCCATTTCGTTTCTTCCTCGCCGGTCAATCTTTAATCTAAATACTAACCTAACCTAAATACTAACGCGTTGTCTCAGCTTTTGGAATTAACGAACCAGCCGTGCCGTAGCGAATCCGCGTTATAAGAATTCGCGTCGTAAGGATCCGTGTTGTTTGAATCCGTATTACAAGTCTCCGTGTCATAAGTGTGTTGTAAGAAATCGTGTTATAGGAGGACTAGGCGTGTATACCAGGAGAAGGAGAGGTGAAGCGCCCGTCGCGTGTGTTTTGTTTAGGCATTTCCTCCCCCCCTCAGTCTGTGGGCACACGTGTGCCATTCTTGGTCGTGCTGCGTGGTTCCGATAATGAAGGCGCGAGAGCGCCAGTCACGCCTCCTCGTCGCCAAGCGACCGAAACTTCTTTTTTAGAAGAGTGGTTCCATGCGGTTCAAAGATTTCGGAATACAAACGAGCGAAGGGATGCGTCTGCGCGAGGAAGGAAAAGGAATGTCCGTCGGTGGTGGCCTCTTCGGGTTCGGAATAACGGAATTTGAGCGAAGGCGATATTCTTCGGAGCTGTGCGGTTTCTCTCGTTCGTCCGTCCCGAAATGTAATCATCGAGTTCAGACTATGAGTCGAATAAATTTGTCTAATTTACGAAATCCTATGTCTCTGTAAGTGACTTATAAGAGATTCTCTAGATCGGCGGTGTGCAATATAATTTTCATGACCGCCATATCTGTGGCGAATGTAATGCCATTTTCGTCTCATTAATACAAAATGTTACGTTATATTTATAAATAAGACTTTATAGAGGATTATAATTATGCACAATGATATTTTATATTATTTATTATTCATATCATTGAGATACTTTACATTACTTTTCTATAGCTACTACATTATTACGTTGAAGTAGTAGAGTAAGCAGAGCATCAATTTTCCGCACGTCAATGGTCAAATTGTCACATGTGGCGAGCGTACTGGACACCACTTCATTAGAGAATTATCGAGCTCGTCTTATGGCCGATTACAAGTCCAAGAATAGACACTGAAGTATATAATATTGAGAAAAGACAAGAACTTAATTTAAGTATCTCCAATAACCTTGTTATGACTGTTGGAGAAAGATTATTTCTTTATTTTTCATTTTTTTATGCTTAAATTTCTATTCTTGAACTAAGAAGAGGTTTAGGATCAGTAATGTTTCAAAGTAAGAGCAATAGATGCCATTTAGTATATTCACATTAGGTTCATTTTAATTGGCAACGTTAATTGGATAGTAACAATAAATGAGCAGCCTCCTTAAACTTCATTTGAATTCGGAATTCCAGGTTTTATTACGGCCTTAGTGTCTGTCTTCCATTGCTAGGTTTGCGGATTCGAATCCTGCTGAGGGCATGGTCGTATGATGTGTTCGCCATTCCTATCGTTGTTGCGCTTATTTTATAAAGGCCATAATGTGCTGTTTATGAGCTAGTTAAAAATAAATAACCGAATAATCGGTTTATAACAAAAGCCAGTGATAGCAAGAAGAGGCATATTTGTATTAGTAAAATCGGTGCGCAGACATTACCGAATATACATCTCGAAGAAATATTAAAACTGGTCGACATGGTATTTGATATTTTTATGGAAAAATTTGTCTTGAAATTGCCTCAGAAATAAGAACGTCGATCATTTTTTATCTCTGACACAATCGAATGATTACAGGGTGTCTAAAAAAGACCTTGAATTGTCTTCAATTTTTATTGAAGACGGGAGAAGATGCGATCTTATCATCAAATAGAACCCTCCATTTCCTGCGGATGCCAGCGCCTCCACAAAAAGATCCGGTTCAAATTTACTTTAAATAAATTGCTTTACGAGACATTAAAAAAACATATGAAAGCACATCAAAAAGGTGTACGAACGGAGAGGATCGGAGGCAAAAAAATATTGGCATTATTCGATCACCTTCGAAATGGCCCGGTAGATGGAGCGTTGAAGATAACTATAATGATTGATTATCTCGAGGTATAAAAAAAAATAAAAATTCGAGTGTTTCCTGGACGAACCCTCGAAAAGAGTTGGAGATAAGGCTGAAGTGAGCCCTCTTTTTCGCGTGGATGTTTTAAAAGCGCTTCCTTTCTCTCTCTCTCTCTCTGCTGACATAATTACTTTTTTATATCTATTCAAAAGCCCGTTTACATAAAATACGTTTTGGTTATCTCTGATTTTCTAAATGTGCGAGAGATTATTCCGAGGTATCGCGGATGCTTCATTCCTATAGAATGATATCATCGAAGCGAAATGAAGACCGAGTATGCGAAAAATCAGATCGATTACTATCGCGGGTGTAATCCATTGATTCAACGCTGTCACCTGCTTTTGTTGATTTCACATTCCTGAGAAAAAAGAGGAAAAGTCAAAAGGAATTTAAAAACGCTAGTTGAAATGATTGGACGTCGCGTTATCTCAGCCAATCACACGGTGGCTCATATGTGCGTGCGCTTGGGTTTATATATATATATATATATATATATATATATATATATATATATATATGCGTAAACCCAAGCGCACGCACATATGAGCCACCGTGTGATTGGCTGAGATAACGCGACGTCCAATCACTTCAACTAGCGTTTATAATTTCCTTATGTCTTTTCCTCTTTTTTCTCAGGATATATATATATATATATATATATATATATATATATATATATATATATATATATATACACACACACATACACAGATTTAATTACACTCTCTCTGTCACCGAAGAAGAGCTACGTGTTTCTTCGACAACCCCAGCGGGTCGCCAACTTGGTAAGTGTCCATTGGGTTCCCTCCAACACCATGTTACCACCATCTTCACTACCTACCTTTCCTTTTTCTCAAGATTCCATTTTCAACATATATCAGGCATGTCAAACTTGCGGCCCTGACACTGCGGCCCGAAAGCTAATTTTTGTCTAGAGTGAACCGTGGGGGATTTCATAAAAATGCTTTATTTTAGCAAAAAGAAGAAGATATATTTTTCATGGTTACCGAATTACAATAGAACGCATTTTATAAATTATTGTTTTTAATTACAAAACCCCTTTATAACATTTAATCGCTTTAATGCGGCCCGGAGGCCTCTTCGAGTTTTACTTGCCTGGTTTATATCTAAATATATATATGTGTGTGTGCGCGCGCGCAGAAAAGTGTTTGTTCCTCTCAATGTTTATCGAGGCACCTGCCACGCAGAAACTCCAAAGGAGAACGAGAGCATTTTAAACTCGCTCGGTTTCTTTTATTTACCCCGCCGCGAAGGTGCGGTGCCACATATGAGTTGCATAGCACACATAGTACTCTCGCGAAGGATCCACTTCGTGCCATTTCCATGCTCCCAGCAGATGTTCATTTCTTTCCCCACCCATTTCCGCCTCAGTTTCTCTCTCCTTTGCCCCCTCCCCTTCCCCGTATCTCTCTTTCCCCTTCCCTCTCTTTCCCCCTCCCCTTCCCAATCTCTCTCTTCCCCCCTCCCCTTCCCCGTCTCTCTCTTTCCCCCTCCACTTCCCCATCTCTCTCTTTCCCCCTCCCCTTCCCAATCTCTCTCTTCCCCCCTCCCCTTCCCCGTCTCTCTCTTTCCCCCTCCCCTTCCCCATCTCTCTCTTTCCCCCTCCCCTTCCACATCTCTCCCTTTCCCCCTCCCCCTCCCCATTTCTCTTTCCCCCTCCCTCCGCATTTCCCCTTCACTTCCACTCTCTCTCTCCCCCGCGTCCTCGCTCTTCTGCTCTCTCGTGGTCTCTTGCAATCTGTCCTTTTTTGCCTATTCGTGCTCTGCCATAACTTCTCCCCTCTTCCCCGTTCCTTTTCTCTCGTTCCCTCGTTTCCATCCTGTTTCTCTTCGTGGTGCTTCTTTTTTCCCTCGTTCCTTCCCCCTCATAACTTTTCTCTCCTTGCAATCTTTAAAAAAAATTTAATCGGCGCTGTTGTATCAGAATATTTGGGTGATGTCGATGCTGGATGAATCGAAATCGAATTTTCTATTAGCCGAATTAGATGTTTTTCGCGGAATTCGTGGGAGCCGAAATGAATGCCCATAAATCGAAGTTTCGATCGATCGAACTTTTTTAGTCCTTTTACTTTCGAGACATCGAGTTCGACTTCATGCAAGTTTTTGTGAGAATTGATAGATGTCGAAGGGTAATCTCGTTACCGATAAGAAAGTTCAAAATTACCTCGATGTAATATTTAATTGATGATAATTCATAAATTTATTTCCCTCCGTCTTGATGATTGAAACCATTATCTAAATGCTTAGAACTTTTCAGAATAAGAAAAAAATTTATTATTATAATTTAAAAATGTAACGGTCTATTGGAGAATTTTTACAGTAAATAACGAAAGATTGGGAAATGGGCTATAAAAATAAAAATATTTTACTGTTAACCTGCTCTCCAGTGCATGCACATTACACTTCTATCTTTCTTTCTTACTTGCTGATTCGCCGCTATTTATGTCACACATTACCTGTTATCGTGAACTCTACGGAATATTTTCAAGCAGCGGTCGTGCAAATTTACGCGAATTATTGTATTTATTTGTGATCCATAGCAACGTTGCCAAATTAAAAAAATATATTTTGAGAAATAAATGCAGGCATTTCTCGATAATCGTTGTTAATCGGTTTCTGGAAAACGCAACGATTAGCGAAACCCGTTCTCTCATGGGCTCAATGATATAAATAGGGGTTGTGTTCCAACGGACCAAGATCACGACATATAAAAAGCCACAGCCACAGCCTAACAAACTGTTTAAATATAACAAAGAAGTGCATTATTAAACTATTAATAAAAGCCTTAATCTGTTGGTTGTTTTGTTGGTTGGAACGCTATATGGGATCTTAAATATACCTCTTTCACACTTGCAGACTTATATTTTATGCAAAATTAAATAAAAAGTAATTGACGCACAATCTTCGGATAAAAACCAATTTAAAGGAAATTAAATGAAGATTCTTATTCTTATCGTCGATTTTTGTTTTCAAATCGAATTCGTTCACATTAAGCTAAAGTATTTGAAAATTTGTCAAAATTTTGCATTTTTATTGAAACGTTCCCTTGGCGATCAACGGCATTGTTGTTCATACAGAAAATCAACATATCTGGTGAGTCCATAAATAGCTAATTTTTTTCGGAATAAAACGTTAAAGATGTTGTTAACTTAGTTAAAAAATTGTATACTCTTATTGCCTTACTATTAAATATAAAAAAATATATTAAAGTGAAAACCTGTCCATCTATCTTATCTAATGTTCTTATAAGTGTCAGATTTAGCTCACTTCCTTCCGATATAGTTGAATATATTAAGTTCCAATTTTCTCGTTGAATTTCAACGGGCAATTACACTAGTAGCATAATAAAAATATTAATTTTAAACGACGCGTAGCAGTTTCTCGTTCTGGAAAAAACCACCGATTGCGCGAGGGTGGCGCAGATCGGGCGGAGGAGGATAATAATGTTGTAATAACGGTTGAGCGAAAAAACAACGATTAGTGAGGGACATAGATTTACTATATGGCCATAGAAAAACTCTAATTGCAAGCGACGTTTGACCGAATGAAAATTCTTAGAATATAGCCACAAGAGGAATCTCAAACGGAAATCATGTGTGGGTCGCGTGATGGCTCTGCATTAAATCTTCGGGCCCGTTAATTAAGGGACCGTACTACATCCGCGGTATGCCTTTCATATCAAAAACATTCATCTGTGCACAAACTGCGCAGAGTGTTTGAAATGGGAATGAAAAATAAAATGCGGACATTTAGGACGCATCGATTATATGCGTACATTTCCTATATTTACTAAATGATTTAAAAATATTTTGCAAGAAAAAGATATGTTTGGATGCATCATTGTATAAAACAAGGGCTCTTAACTTTTTCTTGCTGACGTAGCCCTTAAAGCGTTTTTTTTTAATGGTCGCGTATCCCCAAGTACATTTTAATGTGATATTGAAAGATAGATAACCCATGTTTATAGCGTGAAAATGCACAGTTTAGGCGTTTTTTCTGATTTATTCGCAACGTTATTCTTAGCCATAATAGCACAACTTGAGATTCCGAAGTCATGAATAAAAGACGAAGTAAGAAAAAAAAATTATAATCTTAAACACTTTCGCGCATCCCTTCAACACTCTTGACATGCCCCTAGGGATACGCGTACCAATGGTTGAATACCCCTGGTATAAAGTATCTTATTTCAAGGGCCGCATGAATGCTCTATCCGGGCTGCCTGTTTGAGACTCCTGAGTTAAAAGATCATTGGCAATTCTGTTTCTTCTTCCTTCATTTCATATTCCTCAACCTCGTATTCTTTTCAGTTCCTCTATTTACCCCTTTCTCCTTTTCCCTTGGTATTTACACTCTTCTTCTATACTTTCTCCCCTCTTCTATCCCTTTGTTTTTCCTTTTCTTTCGTCCAGTCTCCTTTCTTATTTTTTACACCCACCTCTCTTTATGTTCGTTTTCGTTGTCACAAATCCCCCTTTTCTCCCCTAGCTTCTTCCCTCAACGTGTTTTCCGTTTTTATTTCACTTTCCTTCCATGTTTTTTTCTTCGCACTCTCGTCGAAAGGGGGGGGGGGGAGAGAGCGAGTGTAAATGCGTGCTCTTACCAGAAACTCTCGTTTTGTTTCAATCTGCTCAATCCGTGCCGGCCAAAGTGCATTCGAGAAGAGAGGAGCGAGTTAATGCGTTACGCCGAAGCGTGAAGAGGAAGTCGCGCGAAAAAAAAAATGGCGAGCGGATTCGACAGCCGACACGTTTAGTCGAGAGATGCGCGAATGGCTCGTTTAAAAAGAAATCTCGTTAAACGAGTCTTGTTTTTCTTTCGCACTCACTTTTGTTCATTTCGACGTCATGTCGTTTTGTTTTATATTTCCGTTCGATCAGGCGAAATAACAAAAAATGTCCAGATGCGTGATGTTTTGGCGATCTTTGAAAAATGATGGTTTCGTGATGCTTGTATGTTTACGTGCTTCCCGCGTGGACGGGGATGAATCGCGTCTCGTCGCGCGATAATGAGTCGTTAAAAGTGTTCGTCCTCACGTATTCGGACGAAAGATCGCCTTGATTGCGAACGACCTCTCTCTCTCTCTCTCTAAGATCTCATAAATGCAGACGAATATTATGCTAGCTTATCATTTAGAAATAATTACCATTATGTATTGCTGTTGTCTTTTTTACCTTTATTGTATTTCAATGTGTTTTTGCTGTTTTTCGCCCTCTTTTCTTTTAAGGCGAAGTTAAATAGCATTCAAAATGCATAATAATTATGGGTAATTCTAAAGACGAGCTTTTGAGTCATACGTGATGTCTCCATTTGTGTACCCTTCCCCAGAAATGTAAAAACCTTTAAATCAAGAGTTCAAAATATCACTGGGAACGATATTCATTACTTTTAGTTAATTTATTGTTAAATAATATCGTAAGATGAATTAATTAACGAAGGAGCTCGAACTCGAAGCTCCTAACAGGAAAAATATATGGATAGAATATTGTATGTGGTATGTGTATTGTAAACTGAATCTTCTTAATATGTTTTTATATGTTTTTTATATGTTAATTTTGTAACCTTGCCACCGAGCTAGGCGCCCACTTGCATTGTATATAGAAATATTAATAATAATAAAGGGTCAAATCAATCACTCAGTCCATGAATCTAATGTGGACGTGAGTAGTTTTTTATATTTTTTTCGAAGACGGAGTTTGTGGAGAGGGAGCCTCTGTGTAACAAATGACGATTTGTTGGAATGTAAAGCGATGTTTGGATTCGTTCAAAACCTTGTTTTCCACAACAAAGATGTCCGTAAGTAAGTGTTTAGATACGAACGATTCCAGAGTCTCCATAACTCGAAGCTAGGGGACGAAGGAAAATATAGTATGTACGTATAGTAAATATATTTCGATTTGTAGAGCGTAGATTTTAGTCACGGTAATAAAAACTGTAAAGTACATTCTTCGAGGGAATGAAAAACCGATAAGTTGATTTTTGAATCTTTTAGAATAGAGTGCGTGCGTGTATTCAAGCAGATAAACATTTTATGGGTTGGGTGACCTGAGTTTATCTATCTACCCGTATAAACATACCTGCGTCGTTATACTAAAAAGAATTCAAATTTGTCTGCACTTTTGTTACTTAATTGCGAATTCGCGAAAAACGCACCGTTCGCAATTTGGCGATTGTAGTTAAAGATCAGACAAATGATTTCAACGCAAGGGTACGATGGGAGTTTCCATAGAGACACAAAAGCGTCGTAGGATGAACTTCATCGGAGACTTGCGTTCGATCGAGCGGCAGCCGACGTACGCCATCGTCGAATCAATTCCCGGAGGTTCGAACAAATGTAAATCCTTCACCGAGTCCGTCACGCGCGTCCATTTTCAGTTAAGCTCCTCTCTCGGTCGATTCGAACACAAAGCGTCGGACGTCGCCTATCGACGAACTCGGAATCCTTTTTCAGGGCGAAAAAAATAGAGGTGGTGGTCGTATGGCGGAGAGAAACATCGGTAGATTCAGTCGACGCATTTGTTTTGAACCTTTCTTGCTTTCGGGGAATAATAGAGAGTTCCAATTTTTTTATTCTGAAAGAGAGAAAGGGAGTGATTGGACGGGATTGTTTCAAAAGGGGACCGCTATCGACCCTGGGTATGTACGCAGCTTCCCTTCGTACGCAATTCGCGTATCCCACAGAGAGGAGAGGGAGATGGGGGGGGGGGTGAAGAGCGAGGGAGTGCCTAGAGGGGGAAGGTGGGGGGTAAGAAAAAGAGCGAGTGATTGGTCGGCGGGGGCGTGGGAAAGGAAATGAAAGGGGAAGCGGCTCAATAAGACCGGATTGGGATGAGGAATTGATGGATTTGGGACGCATACCGGAGTTGGGTACCGGAGTGCGTTGCGTCCAGCAGTTCATAAATTTTGATTTTCTCCCTTCCTCCTGCACCAGGGGTGGGGAAACTACGGCCCGCGGGCCAGGTTAGGTCCGCGAGAGAATTTTATGCGGCCTGCGATTCCATTATAAAAAGGAACTGTGACATGCAATCAGCGCCCTAACTAACTATTTTAGCGCCCTGGGCAAACTGCTAAATATGTGACCCCCCCTCCTTCAAAAAATTATCTTCTCTAGTTTATTTAGTTACTATTTGGATTTTTTGCGCCCCTTACTTAGTTGCGCCCGGGGCAGATGCCCCGCCCTAGTTACAGTACTGCATGCAATACAGATCATTTCATATTTGTTGACTAAAATTTTGGCTGGAAAACCTTTTGTTATTATTAATTATTGATTTTCACTAATAGGATCCTTCGCATTCTAAAATAACTTTCGATGTGAGCCCTAATGTAGACCGCCGAAGCATTTTCCTCTGTTAATGCGGCCCGTCTAAGAACCCACAACTGTTAATGCGCTCCGCCGCATAAAATCTCTATATTCCGGGGTAATCTCATGATGTATTTTGTTTTTCGGTGTGTAGACGGGAAATCGAATTTGTTTTACTTTTCCCCCCCTGCCGTCTCCGCCGCTAACTTCTCGTTTTCCAGCGATTTCGCTTTATCAGAAAAATTTTCAGCCTTCGTAAGACAAGGGTTGGAACACACGCAACCAGTTCGATTTACCCTCGGTCAAATTCGCATGGACTCCATTGGGTGTTAGTTCGATTATTTTCACCCTTTCTCCTCTAAATTTCTTGATGTACTGCCGAACCTAACTAACTCGAACTTCTATAGCTCTAAATTCGATAACTCTAAATTCGATAGCTCTAAATTCGATAGATCTTAATTCGATGACTCGATATTCGATTGTTCATGTTTCGATTACTCCGACCTAGCCCGCTCTAATTTTGAACATCTGATATTCTAAGCGTCCCAAGAAATCTATCGAAATCCTTTCACTAAGTTTTCTTTGTCTTCTCTGTAAGTTGGGGTTAAAGAGCTCAAGATTTTATTTTTGCCTAATGTTCGCGTTGAAAAGGACACCAATCCGATTAAAACGAATAAACCCTCTTCGACTGATGTTTCGATCGATGCAACACAAAACCTGAATCAACCGCTCCTTGGGACCGAGGGAGTTATTTCTCGCGTATAGGTTAAAGCAGCTTATCCGCCTCGCTGGCTTTGCTCGGAAGATGCTCGGGTTTGAGGTTCCCTTAATGGGAAACGCATGTCATTTGATCGTGAGGATTCGGATTTCGACATTATACCTGTGCATGTATCCCTTGCCTCCCTGTTGTTATTTTTTAAGGCCAAGTTCTCAATAATGTCCCTGCGCCACTGGTAACAGGAACTCGTATCGGAATCAATAACGTTCAAATTACCACTGAAGACGGTAGATGTGCAGTGATCGTTTAGTTCGTACCAGCGTTTTGTCGCCATAGGAAACAACTACATTGTTATTATATTTAAAGTGTAAGTCATCTTTCGATTTTTTTATCTCATACGTTTATGATAGTATCCTTTGAGCATGGTCGAAAAAAGGGTAAAAGGGTAACCTATAAAAAAATAAATTGTCTCTCTAATGGGTGCTGTAAAAAAAACGATGCATGTGGTCTCACATATTGTCGATGCTTTTTGAAACGTGACACGTGTCGGACAGGGATTTTTTCCCTCTCCGAACTTCAGTTGGCGCCACTTTTTATTGGCCATTAGATGAATCCTTCGACCGCCCTCTACTATCGCCCCCCCCCCCCTTCTCCCTTCCTTCCCCACATTCTCATCTCTCCCAACCACCACCGACTGCCAACTGCCATCCCATCGAAGAAAAATAACGTATGGTGCTCGAAACGAGGGGGACACACGGGGCCGGCCCGAGCTACGGGTGAGCCGGACGGCTGCCCGGGGCGCCGAAGTTTTTGGGGCGCTTTCCCGATCATTTATCTACGCATTATGCAATTGAATAAATATTGGATACCAATTTATATCGAGGAACAGGCTAGAATCTTGATGGTATTCCTTTTAACTTTTCATTATCAATAATTTTTACAAAGCGATGAGTATATTAACATGTGCTTTGTAAATATCTCAACAAAAATTAACGGAGGGGGGCGCTGGAGTGCTATCTCGCCTAGGACGCCAAGATTCATCGGGCCGCCCCTGGGGACACACAAACACACACAACTACACGCACACACAACCACACACACAAGCACATACACAAAAACCACACGCAAAAACCGCACACACAAACAACCACACACACCACCACACACAACCACATACACAATCTCGCACACAAACAACCACAACCACAAAAGCCACACACAAACAACCACAACCACAAAAGCCACACACAAACAACCACACACCACCACATACGCAACCACATACACACAATCACACACACAATCACATACAACCACATACACAATCACACACAACCACACAAACAAAACCATACATACACACAACCACACACACAGAACCACACACACAAAACCATACATACACACAGAACCACACACAAAACTATACACACACATATTAAAAGCCTCGCTCGCGAGAGTGCGGACGAAAGCGTCAATGACAACCGACAACAACTTGAAAAATATCTCTCGGATACGAGTGCGTCCGCTCGTTTCCTACATCGGAGGGCGCCCTACTCGATGATAAGGATGTCAAATGACTCTTTAGCTATCACGAACTCGGTCGGGACAAAACTCGAAAAAAAAACCTTTTTATTTTTTCGCTCCGACCGGAAGACGCGAGAGTGGGAGAGTGGCAGGGGGATGGGGAGATGAGGGAAGTAAAAACGCGCTCCGTGTCGCAAACACATTTCCGTGGCGACGGCTGCGTTATCTGCCCACGCATCCCGAACGTTTCGTGCGGAACCCTCGTTTCAGAGCCATAAAGATATATAAATAGAGAAGTGGAAACATTCGACGATCACTGTCTAAACTCGATGGATGGGCGGTGAAAACTTCTGGCCGAAATTTCTTTGATTTTTTTCCATGTTAAAGTACCATTAACCAATCCATGGGAGGTGTTTTTTTATTTACAAGGGACATTTTTATTCGCTTTCCTTTTCTTTTAGAGCAGTGGTGCCCAACCTACGGCCCGCGGGCAATCAGAAAATTTAACGGAAATTCATACGTTCCTATGAAAATTTTGGTAACAAAACTTTTAATATTGGAATATTAATCATAAAAACCTAATATAGAACCTAAGAATATATAGGTAACTTCCCATTTAAACTCTAATCCGGCCCGCCGAAGAATTGGCAATTTCCAATGCGGCCCGCCGAAGGATTCGCAACCACCAATTTGGCCCGCCATGTAAAAAGGTTGGGCAGCACTCTGTTAGGGGATGAAAATCTTTCTAGGGCGCTCTCCGATTTCAAAGGGAAAATAAAAAGAGGAGAGAATTAGGGGAATTTTCGGGAGAGTTCCCCTAGCCCGTAGAGTGGAATTATTTTTCTTTGATCTTCACGTTCCGGGGATGATGATTGATCAGAGGGAATCGAGATTAAAAGCGGTAGGAGCGGCAAATGAAAGAGGTGAAAGCGTAGTCCTGGGAGTGGATTCCGCCAATCACCTCGCACCGAGAAGCAGAGGTGGTGGAAGTGATTGAGATCCGCGGTTTATGTTAATGTAAAACAGCGGATGATGGAAATTTTGCTGACGAGCTCGGGCAATTGAAAAATGTACAGTCGGTCACCAGGTAACAATGGCTATTGTCTATGGCCAACTCTTTTGTTGTCATCCATCGTCGCTATCAGCTGTTCGAGTCGCCTACGTTCGGTTTAGTAAATGACGGCAGAGAGTACGAAAGAGAAGTGTGTTCCTACGACACTATAGGATTCGTCACCATGGTCATTCGCCGAGTTTTTTTTTCATAAAATTGGCAGTTCACTAGAGAATTATCGATCTAGTCTTACGGCTGAAAACATTCAAGAAGGATTGAATATAAAAAATGAGAAAATAATCACTTGTCTTAGATATCTCCAACCTTGTTATAGCTGTTAAAGATACCTAAGGTATGTAGATATCTTTTTCATTTTTTTTTGTACTTACGAACTTTTTATTGAATGGAAAAAATAGGTTTTACTTTGAAAATTTAAAGGTGTTTTGATGTTTATTTTTGCATAAACTCTCTTTGATTAATGCTGTTGTCTTGACGAAATATTAATTAGAAACAGAGAATATATTTGTCTTAGTTCAGGTGTCGAAACTCCAGTTTTCAAACTTTAAGGATAAAAAAATTCTAATCTTGAAACTTATAAAAATTAAAGCTATGTAGAAATTCAGATTAACCTATTTCTCGTCGCGAACTCCTTGGATTAACCTTTTCTCTTCGCGAACCTCATGAGTTGTAACAGTTTTGGCGGCGAACTCCTTTTAATGGAGAGTAAATTTTGTAGAAACAAATCTTTCTGAACGTGTTTAATTCATGAAAAATAAAATGTTTACATAGCACATAGTATGTAAACGTTTACAATAAAATCAGAATCTCTGATATTGTCGTCAGTTTCTATCTAGTTAGTACTCTGTAAAATTCAAATATAATTCTTGGAACATAAAAGCAAATTGAAAATAAAACCATGCAACTAATTTGAAAGAAAACAAAATATTGCTAAGAATTGTGGGGACCAAGAAAGTAAAAAAATACGCCATTACCAAATTTTTCTCGCGAACCCCTAGGGGTACGCGAACTACCGGTTGGGAAACGCTGTCGTAGAGGAATGCAGACGTTAAGAAAAAAATGTTCTAGGCATAATAAATTCGAGTTGGGGTGTTAGCTCTGTATTTGCACGGTTTTTACTTCACACGATGTTTTCCAGTAACGCATGTACCGCGCAAAGCGAGGGGTGTGTATGTTCGATTCGGCAGAGGAGGAACTGTCAAAGGCGTGATAAACCTAATTAAGAATCGATCCGTGTTTGAACCGATGTTCCGCGTACTCCCCCTAGTGAATGCTTTTTCTGCGATTTTATCGGACACACATGCCTGCAAAAGAACACGCGTTCATTTTTTGTCGTTTTCTCGCTTTAATCGTTCTCACCACCCGTGGTTTCGTTCTCCAGATGTATTTTCCTTCGCCGCCTCGCGTCCATTTCCCCTGCAATACGAGAAGCGTGCCGAAACACGAAATATCCAGCCTTAAAAAAATCCCGGGTTGAACGATTTTCAAAGCAAGAGTGCGTCGAGCTTAAAAAAATCATCCCTCTCTCCCACGCAAATGTTTTCACCTAATGAGATGGAAAGGAACGCGTGAATTCCCTTGATTTTGCGCGAGCGCGCGTGCTTAAAACCCTCTCTGCCGTTGTGCGCGCAAAACGATCTCTTCTGTTTACACGAGGAAGCGGCTAACGGGAGCCACTTCCGAATGCAAAAGGAAGAATTCCCCCGAAGCCAAAGATGTTTGGAAGTCTATAAATAGAATTTTGGACGGCAAAAAAGAAAGATATTTCTTCCCGTCGGTTCGAAATTCTGTCACTTTGAATCATCCGTAACCCGAGTTTCTCTCGAGTTTATCGAGTTTCGAATCTTTCTTTTCCTTAGTTCCGTTTGGCACCGCAACCAAAATACCTCCATTATTACTCTTCCTCTTCAGTTTTTCGCCGTGTTTACGTGAACAGCCTAAGGTCAATTACTTTTTAAAATCTCAGCTTCTCCGGCTCACTTAGACTTGGACACCACGTGTTTGTGTTGTCTGTTAGAGTCGCCCGTTTCGCGGAGTGTCGTTTTTTCACCCATTTCTATTTTTTGAACGATTCGCGAGCGTTGAAATTTTTGATGCTCTCCAAACGCCTTTTAATGCCCTAGAAATGAGTAAATCCCAAATCCATAAAAAAAACATAATATTTAAATTAAGAGGTGAAAATCCCAGCCGGTATTTTTAAGGTACTGATTAGATTAAACTGACGTGAAAGGTTTACCGTTATACAGATTTTAGTGCTGTCTAAGGCATGTATTTGATAAACCTCGTAAGCTAAACTCGGCTGCTTATTTTTGAAGATTTTATCGTGATTTTTTTCCACGAATGATTTGAATAAATGCATGTATGGAAGGTGTACTTTTCCACGTTTACTTTCACTCGTGCTCGGGAAGAATTCTATTGAAACGATCGCGAAATTTTTAAATTAGTGAAGTCTCTTTTGTTTTTTTTTACAACCCGTTATGAGCCACAAATTTTAAAGGATGGATGTCAATCGGTTGATACATATGCTTGTGACACGGACGTAGGAGTCGATCGAATTCAGCGGGTATATTTTGTTTTAGCGTCCAATAAAAAAGGCCCGAGCGCTGTCTTTGGACCTAAATGAATTAATAAGTAAAGGTGGAGAGCAGTGAGGGCCATCTGGCGTACCGCGGACCACATCCGGCATTTTATTCGGCTCCCGGTTTTTTAATAAAATTATTTTTTATCAAATTAACACAGTAAAATTTCGTTCATTGTCTTTATTAAATTTTATTCAAAGGGACACGTGTCATTGTTCCCACTATCTATATGGCGCATATTCATTGTAGGATTTAAAATTATAAAATTTCTGAACGCACATTATCTGGTTACATCCTTTCGGCTCCGGAATACAGCCGGGTAAAATAGTGGCCCGTGAGCATGAAGCAGTTGGCCCTCACTGGCGTTAAGAGTAAATTTATTGTGAGCTGGAGTTCCTTGGTTGGTTTTAGCATTTTACGATTGAAAATATTCCTGTATATTAATTTCCTCTTATGATGAAACGTGAAACGAGGAAGATTTGGATAAGATTATTTCAAATCGCTCACGGAAAAAGCTTGGCTGAGTTATTCGTGCGTGATTTTTTCTGATGCTGGTCGCTTTACCCCTACGAGGAAATGGTTTCGAGGAAAATAAACCGTGGATTTATGCGCACGCACGCGCGTGATTAAGCGCAGCCGCCGATGGCAATTAGTCATATCGGTATCGGATGGCATTGTTGCTGTAACGGACGGTGATGATTGGACAGGGAGAGATAGATAAATGGGAGTTAATTTTTTATCTTTCTCACACTCCCACTCTCTCCCTACCACTCCCTATCTCGCGACCGTAATGCGAGTGTGACTCCCTCTCCTAAATGATGTCTCAAGGTTTTTGATTACCTTGAGAAGGAAAGAGAGAGAGCTCACGGACGTCCGTAAAATTGTTACTCATTAACCACAAGCCGTCGAATCGAAAGGGTGAAAATATAAAACAACTCTCGCGCCTCATCTGTCTATTATCTTGAGGGTATCAAAGATAAGTGAATAAGAACGAGAGTGAGAAAATGAAACTCCTTTTTTTATGGCCGCTCTCTTATTTTGGAACGGCTGACGAAATCGTCGGAAAATGTACTTTATTTTTTACATTAACGTTGCTGCGGGTTATTACATCCGCAAATCGTAAAAAATTCACGCATTTGAGAGAATATTTTCCTCGCCGCAACTTAAAAGTTGTAAATTCCAGGTTAAACACTTATGCATAAAAAATTTGAAAGAGAAAGTACTCGTCTTAGGTATCTCCAGTAGCCATAACGATGTGATTAAGACGTATTTAATTTTTAAAATTTCTTACGCTCAAGTCCCTGTTCCTTAATTTTCTTTCAACCATAAAACGAACTCGGTAGTTCTCTAGCGTAGTGGTGCCCAACCCTTTTAAAAGGGCGGACCGCATCGGTGGTTGCGAATCCTTAGGCCGCATTGAAATTTGTTGATTCTTCGGCGGGCCAAATCAGAGTTTAAATTGGAAGTTACACTTATATATTCTGAGATGCCATATAAGTGAAAATCAATTCTAAGTAAGGTTTTTATAGTTAAAATTTCAATATTAAAAGTTTTATTATAAAAATTTTCGTAAAAATGTATGAATTTGTTTGTTAAATTTTCCGTATAGCGAGCCGCGCAAAAACCCTTCGCAGACCGGATGCGGCCCGCGGGCCGTAGGTTGGGCACCACTGCTCTATCGAATCAAATAAAGGCATTCGATTTGTCCTTGGTAGTTGAGTTCTTGTGTGGGTTTTACAAAAAATTAGTTCTGGGAATAACTGTAACAATTATCCTTGTCTAAAGGAATACCTTAAAATTAATATTATGGATGGATATCGTTTCCGTCTTTGCCACTGTTGTTTCGATTTAGAGGTCAAGAGAAATCTACTTGTTAATTGCCTTTGAATTTTACGAAATGCAAAGAAAAACTGTTTGGACCTAATTAGTACGATTTATAGCAGTTTTTTTACTGCGAGGTTTTTATTACTGGTGGCTAAGATTCTGCAGATTGCTTCTCTGAAGCAGGCGAAGAAAGAATTGCAAAGCAAGTTTAATTAAGGCGTTTTGTTTAAAAAAACTTTGCTTCGGTCGTTGGGCAATGAAGAAATATTTGCTGCGATTTTATCTAAAATGGAAGCTCTTGCCCTGATAACTTCATGGTCTGGCTGCGTTAGCTCGCCGGATGTCTTGTAAACTGACGGAAGTGTAATGACGCAGAGGGTGAAAATATTTATTTATTCGAAAAAGCTCTAAAATATATTTTGGCTATACTGTCATCTTTCCTAGTTTATTAACACGTATCACAATTCTAATAGTTTTCACAGACAATGGATTTATCCTTTCAAAAATTTGATCATTTTGGGATTAATCGCAGCAAACCATCTCTTCAGAGGCGCTGTATATTTCATAAAAATAACATTGCGATGAGTAGCATTAAAATTAAGCGCCAAGATAAACTGAATCCAGGTCCTTTTTAGGCACAGGTAACACAATTAGAATCTCGGCGATGATTATAGAGAGCATTGGTGTCAACTCTTGTTGTCTTATTCTACCGATAATTGTCATTGTTCAGAGGAGCACATCAATACAAGATGATCCAAACGGAACTTATGATAACTACTTTCCATTTTTATAATTTATTTAATACTTTTATTGCCTTTAATAGCTTTAAAATCACCGCGAATCTGTTGCGTTTTGTTTTCCCAATTTTCATAATTTAGGGTTATAAATATTACAAATACATTCGAACAGAATATTAAATTTTGCGGCAAAAATAACGCGTGTATGTATTAGGCTATACCGAATCTCAGTCCAACAATAGTTGTTGCTATGGCAACACACTCGTAACGAGTGATAAAAACTGCAAAAACGCCATTATTTACGCGAAATTCTAATAAATACAATCGGTAAGAAACATTCTACTATTAAAATTGGAATCTTCATTCCTTTTCTCAGAGAATAGTACAAATCCTGCTCCGATATTATAATTCTAAGATATTTTAATGTGCAAGAGAAAATTACCCTGCACGATGGATTTCAGATTTCCCATGTAAATCAAATGGGATGGATAGTTCCTGAAATCGAACCCGGGACTTCAGTCTTCGCAACAAAAACTATCCTCGAGAGCTCGGCACATGTAGCAAGAGATTTCCACCAAGTTTCATGGAAATCGGTCTATTAGTGCAAAGGTTAATAGGGAGAGACAGACACAACGACAAAACTATAAGCCTATTCCCACTCTGAAAAGTAGGCTAAAAACATTACGAACGAAAGGGAACAAATGGACGGATCGCTTAACGAGTAATTTGTTAAGTATCATGTAATTAAGAGGAGTATTAAGCCGACGAAAAACATCTCACATCATTAAAGTATTTCCAAAATTCCTTTTTACGCAGCCAAGACTCCCGGCTCCAAGGGAAATTACCCCTTTCCGGAGACAAAATTCACGTACCGTCTACAAACAAATAACATTTTCCCCGCGTCTCCGAGAGCAGTGAATGCAAACAAAAAAAACTATTTTGTTTCCTCGTGAAAACCCATGAAAAAACGCCGGGAGACCCCATAGTTACAGAAGGTTAGGTTCCTCGGACCGCCGAACCGGAGACGACAAAATAACCGCCCACCCACAAAAAAACATCCGACGGACGAACCCCGGGTTAAATTATTCATGCGTCCCTGAGTCCTCGGCCTTAAACACGACCGATGCCTAGCTCTAGCACGTGTGTTATTTTTTTTAACGCCTCCGCCCCCCCCTCCCCCCTTCCTTTTCCTCTCTCCTTACCCAGACCGACAAAAGCAAACTCCATTTGACGTCTTCACGCCTACTCGCATGCTTGAAAGGGGGCGCCAGTGTCCCACACAAGTCTCCTTCACTGGCGACCTCGAGGCATCCTCTCCCTTCCCATCACGTGTGCCCACCCTCTCTACCTCCTCCCCTCACCACGTCTGGATACTTCTCTTCCTCTTCTCCCTCCTCAAAACTCCCACTCCCTCTCTCTCTCTTTCACATGCTTTCCCATTGTCTATTTCTATCCCCATTTCTCACTGTTTTTCTTCCCTGGTTTGCTCCTTCCCTAAACCCTCTCTAGCTCTCTTTATTTCTCACACTCCCTAAATCCCTATTCTACCCCACCCCTGCCTTTTTTCCCTCTCTCTACCCACTTTCCCTCTCCCATGTCTCCATCTCCCCCACCGCTCTTTCTTTCTCCTGTCGCTCCCTGTCTCTCCCATCCCTCTTTTCCTCTCTCCCTTCCTTTCTATTTCTATTGTTTAGCCTTAACTCGCAGAAAAGTCATATTTCTTTCTTTCTCTGCTCCATCTCTCTCTCTAATCCCTCTTTCTGCCCTCTCTCTCTCTACCTCGTTCTACACCCACTGTCTCCCCTCTATAACATCTTTCTTTACCTTCACTTTTTATCCCTTCTCTCTCCTTTCCCTCTCTTCATTACCTCTCCCTCCCTCCTCACTCCCTCCTAAATCTATGTTTATCTTCTCTCTCCCATCCCCTCCATTAAATGTAAGAAGGAGCTATATAGTCTAAATTTCGCCCTTAATAAAGTCGTCTGTCCGTCTGCCTGCCCCCCCCCCCCTTTACCTCATCTTTGCTCCTATTCTCTCTCTCTCGCTTCCTCCTTTACTTTTTCTAAATCTTTGTTCTCCTCATTTTCCACTTCCCGTCACTCTTACATCTCTCTATCACACACTTCGTGTCATTCCCTTTTCCACTTCTCTATCGCTGTCCCTGTCATCGTCTCTCATTATCTCTCTCCCTATGTTCTCCTCCTGCCCGTTCCTACGCAGCTTCCAAGCACGTCACCACAGGGGGAGACGTCGATAGACCATTTATGTGCACTTTCTCCAGACATTTTCGGCAGCTCGCTCCCCGAAAAAACCACCCCGCGTAGGTGGAGACACGCTCTGGAAGATTTGGAAGGGAACTTCCGAAATGGGTAGCCTCGCTGAAAAGTAAAGCTTGCCCGATATTTGTTCACTTCTGTTCGGTTTTAGGGGAATCTCGGGGGGAGGTGTTTTCCGAAGGTTTTAGGAAATATCGGGTGAGATAAGAGAGAACCGAGGACGGTTCCGGAAGAGCTGCGCAATGAAAGGGGAGTGAGATGGTTGAAACCCTTCAAGATAATGGACTAGAAAAGCTAAGGGAGAGGAAACGGAGAGTTTACAGATGAGCGTGAGCGCGTGTCTGAGCCTGTGTACTGCAGCGTTAGGACGAAATCGTATTAATCGTATCGCATTTCAACTCACCGAAACTTCAGAGGCACAAAGCAGTAAGCACAACAAGCTACGGGCTTGCGAGCATAAAAGACAGCGATTGCCGGCAAGCAGAATGGTGGGCGGAAATAAAGTCACAATTTTGGCTAGGAAAAAACTCACAAGAGAAAGTCACAGAAATAAAGTCGCAACTTTGTCTAGGAAAAAAGTCACAGGAAAATAAGTCGCGGAAAAAGTCACAATTTTGTCTAGCAATAACCGTCACAGCAAAAGCAGTAGAATTCTCCTAGTAGAGTTAACTTTTTTCGTGTATTACTCGAAATTTGCTTTTACGTCGGGACTGATTTACCGCAGGGGTAAAAATTATCCTATGTTCAATAAATAATAATATCTATAGGAATAAATTATTATTATTATCACTACTATTAATCGTTTTACTGAAAATGACCACATGAGGATTTATTTACCATTGTGCGGGCCACACACACACCTTTAAAATAACCGCGTGTAAATTTCAGAGGGATATTTTCGAGACTTTTTCGATCGTGTAGTTCCATACGCCTGTATCTAAAGTATATTGCATCTACGTACTCGAATAATATCGAATAATAATAATAATTTATTTAACACAAACATTTCTCCAATTACATGTGTTATAATAGGTACACAACAAGCAACGACCATGCCCTCAACAGTATTCGAACCCGCGACCCTTGCATTTTATAAACGATATCTAATGAAATCTCCTTCTGGCTAATATACAAATAATATTTATATGGGCACGGATTGTCTTGTTTGGAACAAAATTAATGTCGTCTACTTGTACTTGGGAAATTGATGACTTGCCAACCGTTTGCCAAAAATTCTAAAAGCGAAAAATTCATGTTATTACTTCTCTTTCTCGCCGAATGAGTTGAATCTAATTTATATAATTTGTGCCATTTCTGTCACAACGAAAGGGTTCTTATTAAAATCGATGACGTTTGAATTAACCCTGAGAACGGATACTTTGTTGATTTAATGCTCGTTATTTGTTTTGTTTCGCATTCACATTTCTGTAGCGACTCGAATTTCTATTCCTCTAATATTCATCTTCTTCTTCCGACGTTCCAAACATTCAGGAACGATCGTAAGTGAGTGCTTTGTTTTTAATAACCATGAAGGAACATATATTTCCCTTCGGAAACGAATAAAGCAGTCGTATTTTGCGCTTTCGAAGATTGCGCGATGCGACTCTTTTTTGTCTCGGGGAAATTTTTATCCCGTTTCCTTTCGTCGTCCTCCTCCGACGATTTTCCTATTTTCTTCATCATTGTATACACCGCAACTAGGAAGGTGTCGTACGCGTTACCATTACAACGCCGCGCTAACGACTGAAAGAGAGAAGATACATAGAGAGAGAGAGAGAGAGAGAGAAAGAAAGAAAGACACATACGTTCTCTCTCATCCTATCTGCTCATTTTGAAGGATAAATGTCACAAGAGGGAAACATCGGCTTTGTTTGCTTTTCGTATAGCCCGAGGAATTGATATTAGTTCATGCTCAACGCGATATAGGACAGGGTTTTGGTTATATCGCGATGGAAGCGACCGAAAAAAATTGGGTTTCCTATAACCGTTCCCCTGACGTTAAGGGTTTGAATTTATAGAGTAGAAAAGGAAAAAGAATTTTCCTGTATTAAATAACAGTGAAGTTTTGAATTTAATGAATAGAGCAGCGTTAAGAACAGCGTGGCTAAATTTATAGGTATATGGAATTCCACTAATTCTCGGCCTTGTCTATTAATTTAATTAATTGAATTACTTAACGATCATAGCATCAACTTAAAATCAATTACGCTGACATAATATGTCCATCCAATGCTCACCAAGAGGTTGGGTGGTACAGAGTCTCAAATATAGAGGATTTAGAATTTACTATCGGCGAACCACCACTGACGACGGCTGCTGTGTAGCTGGTTTCCCCAACCTTTATCATGGCGTTTGAAGAGACATAGCATGCCAGTTTGATAATGCCCATACGGCTCGACGATTATCTTTTGAATTCAATAAATTGGATTAAATTTTCTTCCAGAAATTCCAAATCTTCATAATAAGGCGAAGCGCGGCCGATAATAATATAGAGTAAAATCAACGCCGTCGCGTTAACAAAAAATCCACCTATGTTTACGCATTTAATGGTTTCCATTTCAAGGGAAATACCGTCTTTCTCTTTTGTATTGAAACCCCTTGTGTAAGACGAGGAGGCGACGGAGATGAAGACGGCGATGCCCTTTTGTCGAACGAAAATGCGGGATAGATGATGTTCCGGGAAAATTTCGCCCACCTTTAGCGTTCAAGCCGGAGGTGATATGGAAAGTGCAGGAGGAAGGAATGTGGAGAGAGTGGGGAGGGAGAGTTATTATACGGGTTCCAATTTCCCTCCTCGAATTGGAATTTCGCGAGTATTCGTCGTCGTCGGTTTTGAATCTCTCAGCCGTAATTCCGATTCGCGCTTCTCTTCGTCTTTTGTTTCGACGTGACTTAATAAGGGTAGACGTCGCCCGTGGGGAAATACTGGGTTAGTGGGTAGGACACCGGTTGGGGGGAGAGGGAACTGGTGGGAGTTGTGGGTGCTTATCGGTTGCTGAAGTCGAGCTTCAATTGGATTAAATTTTGCAGCGAAGGCGTTTTAAACGGGAAATTATCCTGTATTTCGGATGCGTAAACGTGTGGAACCGTTGGTGGTAAATCGGTTCTGTGGGCAACTGCGGTCGATCTTCCACGAATATGCCGAAATCGAATTTTATAAATACACGAAGAAGAGGTTTTCCCTTTAATGTTTCGAATCAGAATTCCTACGAACCTTTCTGCATTCTCGCGATATGACGAAAATAATTTTTGTTTCCTTCTATTAATGTACGATTTACAGAGATCCGTCTCGCAATGGCCTTAGACGCTCGAAGCTTAAGAACCCAATGTAATTTCATGTTACGACTTTATGAATGGGTGAATTTTTATTATTTCAGCTCTCAGAAAACCCTCACATTATTGGATTTTTTATCTTTCTTTGTAGATCACATCTGCCAAACTAATGAACTGAAATTTTGAGCGCATGATCTTCCGTCCACGAAAAAAGCGCGGTCATATTTTTGCCGTTTTATATTTGAAAAATGCGGCGATGTAGTCTTACGGTGCAGTTCTTTACTCGCCTGTTTATACTTCATGTTGACCATTAATGAAGTTGAAGCAAAAATCTCAATACGCTATATTTTTCCACGAAAATGACTTGCCCCACTGTTGCCAACGGTATCATGTTTTCTGCATTGCATTTCCCCTCGATAACTCGAATGAACGTGTATGACGCAAAATTTTGATTAGTCGAAGCTCGATAATTCGAACGCCTTCAACTTGAAATTCGGATGTGTCTAAGTAGATAACCCTCCCGTTCCTATTCATCTGCCTCCAGATGAATTTATACCACTCGAAGCTTCGATAACGCGAACCTTTCTGCGTTTCCCTCGAGAGTTTGTGGGGTTAGCCGGATAAAAAATAATCCTCAAAACTTTTGGACTTACCACCGAACCCTCCGGACCTCTGAAACGTACTTTCCCACCAACAACCCAACCATCCCTAGCTTTCCTAACTGACACGTGTCGACTCCACGACCTACGTATTCGTGAAGGTGTTAAGGGGGCGCCGGAGACCAAACCGGCAACATTCTAACGGGTTTAAAAACCCTTTACCGGTGCCCTTTCTCAACGGAGCATCCAGAGAGGCGTCAATTTCGGTTCTCTTTTTCCTTTCACGGGTCAATCCTCTAAGAGTTTGAACCTGCTCTTTAGAAAGGACTCTCTCTCTCTCTCTCTCTCTCTCTCCAACTTCCATAAACATACGATGCCCTCGGGTGCTTTTTGATTCAGGTTCCCGCTCGAGAACAAGCGCACAACACTTCTTCCTCCTAACGCGTAAATGTGTTCTGAGTTGTATTACAGAGCTCAAGCTTGTAAGGCTCTCAATGAATAAAACGGTGTGATTTAACTTTCACCACCAAAAAAAATAATCGGAGTAACTATATGCGCCAGTGGCGTGGCAAATGTTTCGGGAGCCCCAACGCAAAGTTCCTTTTTAGGTGCGTAATGAAAAATAACCTTTCAATAAGAAATCAACTTGCTATCCATCGGTGAGAGCAAGACTGTGTAAATTTCAATGTGATACAATGGCAGCAAATGCTTTTCAATTATTTCGCCGAGTCCTGCCAGAAATATTGTGATAATTGAAAACAATTTACGATGAACGTAATGACATCCCGAACTACGAGTCTGAATAGTTAAATATAATTTACAGAAAATAGCGAGTTTAAAAAAATTAACATTACAATTTTTGATGAAGTACTTCTATTTTGCATGGTTCCTCTTGACTGGCGACTCCGGTTCATTGCACTGGTTCGCTATTAGTACGCCATGCCACTGATATTCGCATTTTACATTTACATCGCAAGTGGGTGTTGGCGTGTGGTAGGCATTAAATTAAAACCTCCATCGGCCTGTCGTCTCGCATCTGGGAAAAATATTATGAGTAATATCTTTAGGTTCTGGAGATTATTTCAACGTATTTTCTTGTTCGACAACACCCATCCTCGGTGGTGTATTACCAAAATTCGATTCCAATGTCAGACAAGTACCGGTGATCGCGTTGTGGTTGGATTACGCGTACGAAGAGTGTTTTTACGAACTATGCGCATTTTTTAGGTTCAATGCGCCAATAATTTTGTGTCTAACATGAAATTCTGACAATAAACTCGAACCTCGCTTTTACGGTCACTAATGAAAATTTAAGGCATGGAAGAAAATACCACTATTTTGACAAGGTTGATTATCCGTAGGTTCGTACCATGTCTGACTTGATCATCACATTAATTCGTGCTTTTATTGTAAAGATAGACAGTTTCCTAATTGGAAGGTTATAGAGGATTGAATATTTGCCCTATTATTCTTTAGTTTTTCCATTTTTGTATAGAATTAACGGTCCTGTCATTCGAATAGTTTAAAATAAATATTTTACATGTATTATTATCGAGACACTTTATGATAGCTCGCTTTTTTATTTATGTTTGAATATTAATTTCGGTGAGCTTTATAATACCTAGCTTTATAGTTGGGACTATATCATATCTCGAGCACTTGTTCATATCATTATTTAATTCATTTTTAAAAAATTCGATTAATTTACAAAAACTCTCGTATTTACGACATACGATCCACGTAAACGCAATCGTTTCATCACTTCTTTTTTCGAGTCGCAGTTCAAATCGGTATCGGCGATTCGCGTTGTTGTTTCTTACGGAAAATTCCCCTACGACAGTTTTATTTTAAGCCTCCTTGTCGATTTTCTTATCGTTCACGCGCGATTTCGCCATTGTCGGAAAAATATGCCTTTCTTGTTTCGCCGTTTTCCTGGAAGACGAACTGAGAGACCGCGTCGTGATTTGATATTCGCCTGACGTCTTATCTCGACGCGCTTACGTGGAGTGACACACTCGACTAGGATGAGGGAGAAGCTTTCGGGAGAGAGAGATAGAGAGAGCGAGTGAGGGTATGAAGGGGAAAGGGGGAGGAAGTCTGAGGATGCCATTCTGAGGTGTCTTAAGGTGAAAGTGCGCGAGGGAGCGCCCCGAGGCGTGTTGGGTGCCGTTGACTCCACCGAGTACCCCAGCGCATCACGTGCTGTTGTGTTCGCCCGAAGACCGACTCTTGTTGGTGGTGAATGAGTTCTGGGAAGTAATGAAGGCGAACAGCTGATTTATTTTCCATAATTTAAGGCATTAAAACGGTACACTAAACCGTATGCGCTATTTCGGTCAGTAATTAGCCCTCCTTGGCGGCCGTTCACCTTTGAAAGTGCGTATCGGAAGCGATTTTCGGCCTTTAGCATCTTAAGACGGCCGCTTTGTGGTTGATGTGCTGATATACATAGTTTGCCCAACCATTTTATGGCTATGGGAGTTACCCATGTTAATGTGGCTACTGGAGTGGCGTAGGTGCGTCTACGAAGACTACGCGGCACGTACGGGCCCGCCGGCGAATTAGGCCAGTTATGATAACGCTACTGATTATGTTTTGTGTTTCCATATATACATATACAAGACAAAAGTTTTCATTGAATTATTGCCTCAAATAGTAAAATAATAGTGCACGTTTTCCTATGTTGATTAAGCATTATTTTTGCGTTAATTCTGTAATTAATTTTCAAGAGGGACCCATCATCAATCATTGTGCCACCCAGGACTCATTCATCCGTAGGTAAGCCTGTGGGATATAGTGTTGCCAATATTAGTTAATTTACTAGAGATCAAATGTAAAATACATATAAAATACATTTGTTCCTCGTAAATTTCATTAGGGCTTCATTACAGGATCGTTTAAATTATTTTAGTCAATGGAAAATCCACGAATGACTTGAAGGAGACACTACTGTGGGCAGTTCTATCGTCCACCAAACTTTAGCGAATTAATCATCAGAGATTAATTTAATTTACGAAAAGCGTATAAATCACTTAATTTGACGGGAAAAAGTCCGAGAACGACTTCATCGAGCCAATATTGTGGGCCGTTCAATCGACGTCCAAGCTTAAGCGAATCAATTATTGAAGATAAAAGTGCTATACTTGCAATTCTATCCCCTGGAGATAGCACATATTTTTATGAGCGTTTGGCGTTTTGTATGTATACATATAGGATAGCGAAATGTCTTCCGAGGTGGTCCCTCCAACTTTCAACAGGTGCTCGGAATGATGCGTGGGCGGGGCACATTTTGGAATGCGGCTGGGTGGGCTCCGCAAGGAGAGAGAAAGAGAGAGGAGAAAAAAAAGACGAACGAAAATAAAAATAGGGAAAAAAGACGGAAGGACGGAGCAGCGAAGAGGGCAGCAGCGTGTGTTTGTGAGTGGGTGTGTGCTCTCTCTCTTCCTTAGAGGTCAGGTGGAGTGAGCCGGGATGTAGGAGGAGGTGGGAGGGAGATGAGGGAGGAGGGTTAGAGCCACATGAGGCGTCCGTCCGTAGCTCTGCGAGATCCCTTTCACCTCCGAAAGAGGCGGTGGAGCGTCTTGTTCTGGTCTCTCGTTGTTTTTTATTTCTCTCTTCCCCTCTCTCGTTCTCTCCCCCATCATCTGAGGGGTCAACTCTGTATCTCTCTTCCCCTTTGCCTTCCTCCTCGAAAGAGTGCCCCAAAGTCATTTTTTCCGTTACTCGCCATAAACCTCTACTCCCCTCTCCCCACCTTCGCCGTGATAACATCAGACCGAAGGAAAAAAAAACAATAACAGCGACGTTTTCCTCGAATATGGATCGGTTTCGCACCGTCATTTGTTTTAATCCATTTCTTTATTGTTTGTTTTTTTCGAACGGCCGCAATGCCGTCGGGAAAGTTCGCGCGCGGGGGAGGTGGGGGAGAAGACGGGAAGGAGGTGGAGGAGAGAACGGTAAAGAGTTGTTGTTGTAACTCCTCGAGACCCGGTCGAGAAGCCACCCGATGACCCAGTGGAGTAACTTCATCTGCGATGAAGAATTTTTAGTACTTCCAGAAAATATTTTTCGCGGTTGGGTCGGCGAATATTTCGTTTCGTTAATTTGGCGACAAAGTTAGAAAAGGTGGTATTTAGCCTTTCAGGCTCTCAAGCGATCATTTTAACGTATTTCGGCATCCCCAGCATTTGTTTATTTTTCTGTAGAGGAAAAGTTACATGAATGGCTTTTTTAGGTTTGGGCAAATGGAAGTAAGGATCCGTACACGTGTACGGACCTCCGTCGATGAGGCAGGAAGCAATATTCCGTACATGTGTACATCGAACCGGGCTTGAGAGGATGAGCAACGCGATGGTGCCAATGTGTTTGACTGTCCTTATGGCGGGGCGAACGCCCATGGACCCTCGCTTTGGGGGGCCCCGAGCACCGAAAAAGAAAGTTTAATTCGATGCTTAGTGTGGATGGGGCCGCACAGGCCGATTCTCCCCGGGCAACCGCCCACTTAGGGGTGGCCCTGCCATTTTCTTTACTTAAGTATCTGAATGTTTTTTTTTGCTGTTTTAATGCTTCAATGCTACTCATTGCCCTCGAGACAATATGTCCGTGCTCAGTTCTGCATGGATTAAGCGCACGTTTTTCTTTAAAAACATAACCAAAAAGCTATTTCTTTAAAACCTTTATCTTAACTGGACTCATGTTGCAAAACATGTCTCCATTGAGAATATGCGGAAATGGCATTTTTTAAACCTTGAGATTATTTAACGGTGTGAATATCGAAATGATCAATTCATGCTTATGTTGTTGACGTAGGTGGCAAGTAGGTTTGTTTTGTAGATAAATGAGGAAGTTGGTTACTAAAGCCATAAAACGATCGATTTGACAATATGCACATTTCAAATAAAAATTAGCCGCTCTTAGCAGAATTCCGCGGACTGTTCATAGTAATGAGAATATCAATTAGAATCAACATTCGCTGAGTATTTACTATTGGCGAAATGCAAATTCGGGGTACGTAATCTTTTTATGAACATAGAAATAAATTTTGTAGTTGAATTGTAATTTAATATACGAAATTTTTAATTGTAGTCAATGTAGTAGTAAATATTATTTTTAGCTTATATAAATTATAGTACCTAGAGAGCAATTAGTAGAAGAAATCTGTAAATATTAGTTGGACAAAGGTAAATTTTGCGTATAAATCATCTTAGTTTATAACGTTTCCATCTGGCCTTCTGGTCAACTTATAACTAGGGTATGGATTTTTCGGGTTAAAAAAAATTTCATTCAGAGGGTAAATATCGAGTTTTATTGTTTTCCTTTTCATTCGGGTTAAAATCGGATATAAATAAGTTACAGATTTTTCGAGGCTTTAAAAAATGTTCAGTCTTTGGTAATTTTCGGATTTTATTATTTCGCAATTCGGATAATATAATTTTTAAATAAAAATCTTGTTTAAAAATTTGAAATTTTTATCAATACTCAAAACTTTTAACTATATTTTAAGTATGGTTGAGAGTGTGATATATTGTGTTAAACGCCTCCAGGTAGAGAGGAACACCTCGCAGGCTGCACAAATATCTTTCTTCCCGCTCAACTTCTTTTGAAAACACGCCAGATATTAGTGAAATAATTTTTCTTTCGTAGTGTTTCCAACTAACAGACACTCGGGCTCTTTTTTTCTTATCCTATCAAATATCTAACAGCGACTAGCTAAGGCGCTCCCTTGACTATTCGTGGCGCGAGCAAACCAAGGAGAGTCATATTGTGTTAAAAAAGTAAGCTTACGAATTAATTGTTTACAAAGAGAATAAACAGGCTGATCACGAACATCTCGGACTGCACTCAAGTGATAAGGTGCCTACAAGCGCCAGAATAGAAATTCTGCGACCAAATCTAAAAAAAACTTGTGTTTAAAGAAAACTAATAATTTTGGGTTTTATCCGAAATTTCAAAAAGGCAATCGGAGCGTAAAAATCTGGTAAAAATCGGGACAAACCCGAAAAATCCATACCCTACTTATAACCTTTGCTGAAATATTATAATAATATAAACTGTAATATACATCAGTACTATGATACAAGCCATAGCTGAGCTTGTTAATTTTTTTTTTTTAAATATAGGAGCTAAACATTATATTATTTTCTTTTTCAGGTAAGCAAGTTTAAGTAATGTTTGCAACGTTGACCTCAAAATTACCGAGTCATCGCGATCAAATAGCTGCACAACATTAGTGTAAGTAAATAATATCATTAACTTTAAACGTACTTATTTACATATTTAGGAAAAATTATTCACGATACTTATTTAGCTGCGAAAACATTGAATGAGCCTTTATTATTACAACCACCAATTTAAATTACACCCCTTCATCGATTCGCATAGTATTTATACGCGTTTCTGAAGAAAAACCGCGTAAAAGGAAACCGCGCAAAATTGGGTACACTTTCGTCTAAGAATGCATTAGTTAACACTTGAGCGCTGTCTTAAGTTCAAAGATTTAGTCATACTTATTCAGAATTGCTTTTTTTATCCTTTTTTATAAGCTCTTGACTCTGGCTGAAACATTTCATGCTTCCTAATACTCAAAGAGCCTGTCCTAAAACAGTCCTAAAGCTAAAATGATGGCCTTGCTATTCGAGGTAGAAAACCGTGCTAAACCGAAAACTCGTAACCGCGCGATTTGAAGGGGGATAGTACTAGCGAAAATGGTCATTTTATAAATGAAATTTGCACCTGGTTTACTCATCCGTTTTCCTGACCAAGGAGTTATTTTTTCTTATTTATTTCATTCATAGGGCGAGATCGATAACTAATGTTTCGAAATTTCGATTACGTAAAATTTTCATTATTTTTTTAAATTAGAGTTCAGATTTATCAGTGCAATTCTCCGTTGGGGCCTTTCATTTCAATTTACGGGATCGATTCAGTCCTGCGCCGCTAATCCTCGGGACGTCTTCCTGAATTTCAATTAATTCGCCGGGGCGACGGTGTTGTTTTATCCTAATTATGCGTCTAATCATTTCAATAAAATCCTCTCTGTACGTTTTCGCGCTCAGGATACGTACTATTGCCTGCACGTTAACGTGGGATGCATTCTCTCCAGAATTCTAGGCGCCGTCCGCTAAACCCGTGCAACAACGTAATGGAATGCTAAAGAGAGAGAGAGAGAGAAAAAGATGGCGATGCACATCCATAGTCGTACGTATTTACTTCCACCCGACGATCTCGATTGTTTAACCGGTGGCGCCAGCGACGACGCCTACGTGTACTCGCACCAACACACACACTAACGCGTATTCTCGCTCTCAAAAGCCATGGAATTCTGCAAGGCATTCCATTGTCTTCCTCCCACGTCTAACCTTGGCGATCCTTATCTCTCGTTCGCTTCTCTCCCTCATCCCATCCTTACATATCCATAATGGGAGAGAGAGAGACCGAGAGAGACAGGTATCCGTAATGTTACGGAAAAAGAAAAAATTTCCCCAGCAATGTGAGGAGAAAAGAAGATGGTTGATGGAAGCATGGTAAAAAAAGGGAAGAAAACTGTAGAATGTACGAAAGATAGAACGTAATGGAGGTGTATAAGTAGTGGGAACTAGGTAAAAAAATATGACTTCGGGATCGAGGGGAATCTCAATAAAAAAAGATTAATGGCCAATCTCCTAACGACCTATTTTTTTACCCAAAAATATCCCCCTTATGTTCAGTTTTATTTCGTTTATGTTAAGGAAACCCAAACAACATCAGCCTTGGGACTCCAAAAAACCTCATCCACCATTGTATATGGATAATGTTTTTTGAGGAAATTGTTTTTAAAAATAGTTATTTTTTCTTTGCCTAAATCAAATAATGCTTTAAACTCAAGACTTCAATGGAGAATTATCGAGCTCGTCTCCGAGCTAAAATCATATCGACACGATCATTACTTACTAATTTGTCTCCAATATGGGTAAAGGTTATGAAAAGCCATGTGCGCATTTCGGTTGCTTTTGGAATTAACTGCTGGTAAATTCCACTGATGACTGCTTCTCTGTAGCCCAAAATGTTCATATGATTTTTCATAACCTAGTTATGGCAACCGAAGATTCGTAAATGAATACTTATTATGTCAGTTAAGTTTAGCCTTATTTAATTAGTTTAGCAAAGAGAGCGAAAGAAAGGAAAGGAATAGAGGGGGAAAATGGATGGAGGAAATAGATAGTTGATGGCCTTCATAACGCGAAAGCAAGGCTACAATGGTGGTTCCCAAACTTTTTGCGGGCGATGCACTCTTTCGGATATAAACAAAACCCCGCAGCGCCCCCACCTTGAAATAAACTTGCTTTATTATTTGTGCAGGTATCACAACACGCGGGCACATTCATTATTTGCTACTAAATTGTCATCATCAACTAATCAGAGAGAAATGTATCCCCCTGATGACATATCAACATTTTCTGATCTTTCCTATGCTTTTCGCGGCAGTCATAACAATCTGCTAAGGCGACTCAGCGTGCCGCAGCATCCCGGTGTGGGAAGCACTGGACTGGAAATTATATTTTTTCTTCTATTCGTATGTCACGTACAAACATCAATAAAGTAAACGAAAGGTATAGTGACATACGTAATGTACCTGGTGATAAAAAGAGGAGGGTATTTGTAGAGGAGGGAGGTTAGCTAGGGCTAGCTAACGACTTCGCAGGAAAAAACCCAAGGTGGAAAAAAACAAAATGAATGGAGAGAGAGAGAAAGAGGAGTGGGAGAACAGATATTACGGACGACACGGAAATAGCGAACCTTTTCTGCCAACCTTCCTCTCTCCCTCCCTTTCTCTCTCTCTTCCTCCGTTTCTCTCTCTCTCTTCCTCCCTTTCTCTCTACCTCCCTCTCTCCTTCCCTACCACTCTCTTCTCTCCCTCCCTCTTCTCCCTCCCTCCTCTCCCTCCCTCCTCTCCCTCCCTCTTCTCCCTCCCTCTTCTCCCTCCCTCTTCTCCCTCCCTCTTCTCCCTCCCTCCTCTCCCTCCCTCTTCCCCCTCCATATTCTCCCTCCCTCCTCTCCCTCCCTCTTCTCCCTCCCTCTCACTCTCCCTTCCTACTCTCCCCCCTCTCACTTTTCTCCTCTCCCCCTTTCCCTCTATCTATCCTTCCTCCCTAGCTGCCTATTCCCTGGCCCACCTTTCCTGTTATCCTCCCAAAAAAACCTCCCTCTCTCACCTTAACCCTCCCAAGAACTCCCTTGCGGAATGACGCAATCGCGTTCATATTACCTGTCTTTCTTCCCTCTCCTCCATCACACCCTCTCTCCTCCGCATCCCCGACCCTGCAGCAGTCCAGACACTCGGGGGATACCGTTGGGACTGTAACCCCGTCACGCCTCTTCCCTCTCCTCGCCCCGCCTTCTCCATTTCGTACTTAACTCTCTCTCTCACTCTTCCCCACTTCCCCTCACCTCTCCGGAGCCTCGTCATTCTCACCCACACTCTTACCTCGTTCGAATTCTTTCTACCCTCGCGCTTTTACGCCTCCCTCTGCATATTTCAGCCTCACTTTCACATTCCCCTCTCCGTAGCAAATCGTTTCTCGGGGCGAGAAATTAGCCACCCTTCATCGGGGGAGAATTAAAATTTTTGCTAATCGATGCAGGAAACAACAGTGATTTATAAATAACCTATTGAATATTAAAGTTTTCTTATTTATAGTCGCGTATATTTTGCGTTAATGTTTAAGCGAGACGAAATTTTCGAGGGAAATTGGCCAAAGAAGAGTCGTTTTTCATGTAAGTAAATTTCGGACAAGTAAACTCATCTCAAGTTGAAGTGCGAAAAGCACCGGAAGGAGATGGAATGGGGGCTGAGGGTGCGGACCGGAGGATCCCAAAAGGATATTAATCCGTCCGGGCGACCCAAAACCAATCAAAGCCGTCACGTTTATAACCCTTTGCGGGAGGCTCCGTCTTGTTTTTATCCCCCACCCCCCCTTTTCGATCAGCCCGTCCAAAACTCATAGAGCCCTTCTCTAAGAATTTCCGATGTTGGGAACACCTGAGACTGGTCGGAGGTTATATTGGAAGGTTCGGGATGGAGAAAGGGAGTGAAAGGAGGAAGGGGGATAGCTGAAGAAAGTGAGAGACGGAGAGAGGAGGGACGAGAGGGGGGGGAGAGGGATAGATAGATATAGGAAGTGAGAGTTGGAGGGAGTCTACTAAATAAATTACGCAGATTGCACGGTTAGATTTTTATTGATTAACGTAATTTAAAAATTCGTATTAACCCAGTATATTAAAAACAGTTTAAGTATGAATTTCACAGATTCAAATGTTACATGGATAAAATATACAGCATTTTAATACGGGAATTTTCGAGAGTATTCACTTACACATACATCATTTTAATACGGGTATTGCCGAGAGTATATCCTTGCAAAACGCGATGTTACGATCTTGGAAAAAGCCGCTTTGGGCGAAACCGCATTGCGCAAATTTAATTCCTCGTAGAAAAAATCACCTGTTCTTATAGCTTCCTCACGTCATATATATGTGGCTCGCGTCAAATTCATTATTAAGTTTTATGCGTGTTGGGTAAATAAGGGTGGATGTTATTTAACCGTGTGATGAAACCCGCATCGTACAAGGGTTTACTGCATATCGGAGCGTAAAAACGTCGGGCAGAGATAAGCCACTGATGGAGAAAACGGTCTCCTCCGAGAAGGTTGGCAGTGTTTGAGAATTACTTGGGTTAATATAACCGGGAAAACATCAGCGGAGGCTGCGAGGAAACAAGAGGCGGAGGAAGATATTGAAAAACGTGAGGATGATGGATAGAATAAGTATGTAGTATGGGACAGCATGAGAAATGCGTAGGGAAAGAGAAACATCAATTGAGAGAGAGAGATTGAAGACAGGACTTTGGTAAGGATGAGACATGACATCTAGAGAGAGGTAAAGATGGATTACGGAGGTTAAAAGAAAGGCTATGAGGGAGATTATGAGAGAGATATCGGAAGACGGGGAGGAAGAGAGGAATCGAGTTAGAAAAAGACGTAGAAAGAGAAATCAAATCTTTCGCTCGAGAACGCCGAGAAGTGGCAGCACTCGAAAACAGAATCGAGGAACTCTCTGAAAAGATGAATCAATCTCGAAGCGTTCCCGACTAAACCCTTCACAGCCTCCTCCTCCACCTCCCCCTTTTGCCCTCTCCCCTTCCTCTCTCCCTCTCTCTTCCGCTTTCTCCAACTCCGCTCACTCCTCGCGTGCCAATAATTCAATTATCTTCGGGCCCATTGCCTAATTAACTGCCGAAAAGGGCCCATTTATGAATTTGCTCGTTCCTGATCCTCGAAAGAAGTTTCCCGTCGATTTAGTTACCGTTGCGAATCGTATCTTTTTTGTGTTTGGATTAGTTCGTCGTCGTATGTTCGTCAAATTTTTTGGAATGACGTGCGCGCTTCTGAAATTACACGGTGGGACTGAGGGATTTTTCTTTAACAATATGGAGACAAAAGGATTGTAAACAGGAGCGGAAACTTCCCAAACAGTGGGTGAAAGATCGTTCCGAGCGCTCCTTCCTCCCTTCTTGATTCCACCATTGCCGACGCCCTTTATTGATAGATAGATAAATAAACGTCTTTGCTAGTTAGAGATTGAAACTAGATAGTCTCTTCTTCCATGTAACCCATGCAGGGTGGCCCGAAAGTCAGGACACATAGGGGCAGGGCTGGGACAAGAGTTAGTCGAGCGAGACACCCGCCTGGGGCGCAACAAATGAAAATTTGAACTTTTAAGTGTAACATTTTATATTATAAATGTATTTTATATAGTTTATTTTACCTCTACATATATACCTATAAATCTGTAATTCTGTTTGTTTGTTTTTCCGCTATACAATTCCACGTCTTTGAAGATGTCGTCACGAAACTTCACATAGATATATAATTTTACCCTGCAAGTAACGTAGGCTATATGGCGATAAAAATCGGTGGGAGTGCTTAATTCAATAAATGCTGTTTTCCATCTATCGTTGAGAAAATTGTTATTTTTGCTAGAATAATCTCATACGTTTAGAAACTTCATAATAAAATGTGCTGGAGTATTGTTTTTTAAAGTGTATTTAATAAATTACATTTTAGGAAAAATGGAAAAAAGTCCTACTGGGGAAAGAATCCGAGTGCACTTTGCAACGCCTTCAATTGCAAAACATTAAGCTTCTGAAGTAATGCTGATAGATATAACTTAAGCGATGATTGAAGTGTATTCCCAATATTTTATACACTTGGCAGTGGCTTAAAATGATCCCGGGCAACGCCGGGTACTCCAGCTAGTTGAAAATGAACTAGTTTTGAAATATTTTTCATTAGTAAAAATATTTAAAATATCTCAGTTGAAAAAGGATCGTCATGAATGGTAAATTTTCGATTTTTCTATCAGCGACCGCCGGACTACCGCTTATTTAATTGAAATTCCCTTATGCATTTCTCGGTTTTAATGATTTTATTAATTGGCTGATAGTGTTATACGATGACTGCTGGTTTTACTAGATGGGTATAATCAATAATTAAGTCGTTATTACGAAAAGCATCAGCCAAGATGCATGTTTTTTGTTTTCAAATGTTTATAGAAAATATTACCTATATATGACTAAAGCGATCAAAAATGTTTAATCCCATCTTTTTAATGAAATTTACGTGTCTGTATTCATAAATAAAATATATTTTGATTAAATTCTCAGCTGTTTATGGACGGGTTTAGTATTCAAATAAGTTTTCATTAATTTTACGATGCGCTTTGTTTTACACCTCGTATAATGACCTTATTATTTTACTAAATTTAGAATTAAACTTGTTATTTCGAAATGGATCAATCTGCAATGCTATGATTGGCCACAAATGAAAATGCAGATGATGTACGACCACTTTCACTCCGGTTGTGGTAATTCCCCCGTAAACGATGAAACAAACACACCAACGAGGAAATTAATTCGTTCTTGTATTCGGCAGCCTTGTGCTAAAATTCGTAAATGTGACTCAAAGTTATTATTCAAGTGGGCACTTTTTCCCCCTTAATTTTTTCTACTTTATAGTTGTTCTTCACTTTAAGTTGGGCAGATATAATGAATAGACTATCGAGGGAAAGAAATACGGCTCAAGATGAAAAACTCTATAGGTTTATCCCTCTCTTGCGAGAATGGTTGGTTAAAACGTCATCATTCACCCCGAATGAACCGCCGAAAATTTTTTTCTCGGCGATAAAAAAAATGAAAAAAATCCTTCTTTCGGTTTCTTACTTTAATCCAATAAATATTCTCCTTCTCTTCTGAAAGAAAAAGTAACGGAAAAAGTCATTTTTTTCACTTAGTTAATATCTTTTAGATTATATCAAAACTTTCGCTCTCCTGTATAAAATGAAACGAATGAACAAGAATTTTACCTTATTTCCTCTTAAATTTTTTCGTGCGTCTGTAATGATGCACGGAATCATCTAACCGGTTTCCTTTTTCACCGTAATGGAGCATGGGTAATGTATATTTATTTAAATTTTAAATTAACTTCCGTTCTGGCATTAGATTATTATATCTCTCTGAGGGTTTACTTTGGATTTTACTGGGTATGTGAAATCATCCAAAACATCATTCTAAAGGAGTAGAACTTTGTAAACTCAAAATATTAACCATTCACTTTCCATCCTCAGAAATACTGCAACGATATTTCTCATATCGATAATCATTATTTTCTATAACTTCAAGAACCTATAAATTGGTGTTCTAAAATGTAGTTTTTCTCCTCGTTCTCGCAAAAAATCTTCCGGTCAAACTCTTTTTTTAGGGTCATCTAACGCCCTTTAAGCTGTCAAAGTCAGAATATCAAAAGTTCTCGTTCAATTCCTAGTCCAACCATGAGACATCTCATCAGTTAATATAGATAAGCGAAGGTTAAGTCGCGAGGAACATAAACGCGGCGAAATAAGTATCATCTTCATCAATTACATCACGTGGTCCTTAATCCATCGGGCCGGTTCGAGATACATGCGTACGGACCTTACCCACGCGCCTTAGCAGCAGTTGTTCCTGACTTATTTTTACGCAGACATAAATATTTGAGCCATTTATTTACGTACTCTTCAACAGAAAATAAATTAATGCCAAGGATGTCGAAATTCGTCAAAATGACCGCTTTGAGGGACGAACAGGAATGAGAAAATAACGGTTATAAGGGATTATATTTTATTTCCATACGATCAGGATGTATTAATCCTTCCACTTTCTCCAAGCCTTCCCTCTGTCGGACATGGCGAGTAAAAGGGGAGTCATTCAATTGTCCCTTCCTTTGCTCATTTTCACGGCATGGGGAGAAAGGGTGAAGCACGTGTGCTCCTGCACCCTTACGTAACGTTCCAAAGATGCCTTGGGGCTATGTCCCAGCGTCCCACCCAGGAAGGAGGCTCTTTGTGCCGCGCGCGTACTCGTATTGGAAGCGTTCCTCAAAATATGCAAATCTGGATGTGGTAGAAGGGGGTGGACCAGAGTAGAGAAACCTGCAGCAACCGGTATTCAAACGAGAATTCGCTGCGTAGAAGGCTAGGTATTGTTAAAACGCAACGTCGCCGTTGCTCGAACGGACACATGTTAGGTGGTTACAAAATAAGATGGGCCTAATTAATCCTTAAAAGGATATTTTGCATGGGATAGGGCAATATTATCTCTTAGGTTTTAACACTGTCATATTGCAACTTTGAATTTGAATTGACCATTTATGATTCTAAAAATAGCCAAACAATAGGTAGCTACAATAGGTAGCTGCGTAGAAGGCTAGGTATTGTTAAAACGCAACGTCGCCGTTGCTCGAACGGACACATGTTAGGTGGTTACAAAATAAGATGGGCCTAATTAATCCTTAAAAGGATATTTTGCATGGGATAGGGCAATATTATCTCTTAGGTTTTAACACTGTCATATTGCAACTTTGAATTTGAATTGACCATTTATGATTCTAAAAATAGCCAAACAATAGGTTGAGATGGCTAGATTCTCATTCCGGCTACAAATTAGCCATCATCAGTGGTGATTCACCTATGGTAGATTCTACAAAAACCTCACGTCCAAAGGCTTTTTTTAAAAAAACCTTCCCGTTTCAAATTTTCTTGCAACCTTCCCCTACCCGCAACAGGCAGCCATTCCCCAAAATCGCAACTCCCACCCTCTCACACGCATGATGACAACAATTTGGTATTCCCAACCTCTCTCTATGGCTATCGGGGACACATTTTTTGGCAATGCGTTTTCAGCCGTAATGCGAATTCGACAATTCTCCATTAAATTTATGTTTGGGCAGTTCAAGAATTGATACGAAAAGTTTATAATGTGTTGAGTGGTCACATAACGTGCGGCTGTTTAGTTTTCGTTCATTTTATGCATATATTTCTAACGGAACCATTCTTTTTTATGAGGCTGACTTCGTATTCATATTTGCGTCAAATATCTGGTAGAGCAAACTGTGCTACGCGTGAAGTATCTGCTGGGGATAAACTTAGTTTTTTTAAATGTTGTTCAAATGAATTCAAATATACTTCTTACTTTATATTTTATAATTTTTTTGTTCAATTTAAATACCGTTGTGAATTTTACATCACAGTAAAACAAACCATGAATTTCTACAGTATATTTTCCAGGCGTGTCGTAAAGAAAGGCATACAAATGTTTGTGAGTGACACATAAAAACATGTTTAGGAACCGATGGCGCATGTACAAAAGGAGAGATTTTTTCTATCTCTATGGAATAATAAAATGTCAAAATTTGCTTTATTTCAACGAAAGGTTGTCACTGAATGTGTTTCCAACTGACTCGACAGGATAGCGTTAAATGGTAGGCCAACGAATCAAATCCCCTTATCACGACAAAGCCTTAAAGAGTTGTTGTTGCGCCTGGACTGAGAGTGTTGTCCTAATTAAAAGGAGAAAAAAGGTTTTTCATTTTTTCCAGATCCAGTTAGACTTGGAAACGACTTACCAAGGTCCCTTATTGAAAACCTTCCAGGAGCGTTTCGTTATTGAAATCAGCTTTCCGTCAGAATCGACATCCTACTCGGGATTTAATTTAAAATCCGCACTTTCTGTCGGAAAGTTGTCGAAGATTAAAACAAAAACTAAACGAAAAAAACTCAACGGAAAGATCGGATTTTATATCATCCCTCGAGATTAGATTTCGTTTTAAACATTCGAATCGCGATCCGACCTCTCCCAAAAGCGGTATTGGTAAGTAATTTCGAAAGCTGCCCTTTCACCAAAAGACGGTCGTAGGATTTCGCATGGCGAAAGATCCTCGGTATTATCACAAAATGAAGGTTAAACCAGTTCGACTACAGTTGCGTGGGAGAATAGAGAGAGAGAGAGAGAAAGAGTTTAAAGATGAAAGACGGAGAAGGTTGTGCTGCATCGCTATGCTATGCGGAGAAGAAGAAAGCGAACGCCTGTACCTTTCCTTTCCTAGCGAAAGTAAATGGACGAGGTGCTTGAGTCGGCCACGCCTCCTGAGATGACGAAGAGTTTGCTTGTGATTGAGAGAGGAACGGTTGAGAGAGGCTGATGGGTTGAGAAGCTGAAGGATTGACCCTTTTTATGAAGGTGCAGAAAATTTATCTATAAATGTGCGTGTATATATACATTATATATTATATACATACATACACACACACCTATACATATATATATATTATATACATACATACACACACCTATATATATATATATATTTATTTATTTATTTATTTATATTCTCTCTGTAGCTGAAGAAGGAGTAGTTCCGAAAGATTCTACGTTTGTGATGTTTCTGTGTTTTAGTGTTCTTTTACGTGTGTCGCTTCGACATCCTCGGGGCCTCGCCAACCTGAAGTCGTCTGATTGGTGAGTGTTCACTGGGTTTCCTCATCCCAACACCTTGTTGACATCCATATATCCATTTTACCTTTCCTTTTCCGTAAGCTGTTATATATATATATATATATATATATATATATATATATATATATGGATGTCAACAAGGTGTTGGGATGAGGAAACCCAGTGAGCACTCACCAATCAGACGACTTCAGGTTGGCGAGGCCCCGGGGATGTCGAAGCGACACACGTAAAATAACACAAAAACACAGAAACATCACAAACGTAAAGCTTTCGGAACTACTCCTTCTTCAGCTACAGAGAGAGAACTGATGGCGGTGACACTGGGTGGAGGCATGGGGGTGGAAGGGTAGTGCGGAAAGGTCGAGGATTGGAGGAAACGGAGGGGGTTGGGGATGGGTAGGGTGTTGGAAGAAGACAGAAAGGGTGTGAAAAGCTATCGAAGGTTGAGGCCTGGGGGAGTGAAGGAGTTTAGGAGATGGATATGCGAAAGCTCCCACTGACGGAGTTGGGGAGCCGAAGCATTGTCGGGGAGAGCGCGAATGACTCTCACTGTGAAGCAGTTGTTGAACTTTAAATTATGTTTGTTCGCATGAACGGCCACCGGCAGCGGTCGTTTGAGAATGACGCTGTTGCGGTGGCCATTCATTCGGATGTTGAGGGGATTGCTGGTGAGGCCAACATAAAAGGCGGGACATTGGGTGCATCTCAGGAGGTAAATGATATTGCGGGTGGTGCAGTTGGTGGTGGAAGTTATGGGGTAGGTGATGTTGGTTGTGGGACTGGAGAAGGAGTTGCAGGGGGGGTTTATTGGGCATGTTAGACATATATATATATATATATATATATATATATATATATATATATATATATATATATATATATATATACTAGTAGTTGGTGCTTGCATACTGCAAGCATTTCATCTCAACATAAAAAAACATTCATTATTCATCTTTCATCATTACACATATATTTTTAATTCTAAATATTTCACCTCCGCAGCGATTTTCGTTTTTCCCAAATGTAAAAACAATAGTTTTAAAAAATCCCCAAATGTCGCAATTTTAAAAATTTTACACTTTCTTCATTATAAGGTTCTAATGCTACACAATCTAGCCAAATTTTAAAGTTGTAGCACTTCTAGAAATAAAATAATATTTTTCTAATTGTTTAAATTTAAATAATTTTTAACGGCCGCCGCAATACATATATGGTAAAATTGAAATGTTTATTTGTGTAAATTTACCATATTGTAAATAATTTGAAATTTCAGCTTCCTAGCTCATCCCATAGTACCTAAACAGCTATCTATTTGTTTAAACTTTAAGAATTTTTAACTGCCAAAAAAATTAAAATATCAAAATTTGTATAATCTCTATTTCGTTTTTTTAAGAATTCTACTTATAAAAAAAATTTCAGCTCCGTAGCACATGCGGAAATACATAAACCTTGAAAATTTGTTTAAACAATTGCGAATTTTTAGTGGCCGCATTGTTGCACTTTTTAAAGATTTTCGCTTTTTCTTGTCGGTTTTGCACAAAATTCTACCTATGAAAAAAATTTCGAATCTCCAGCTTATCTGGAAGTGCCTAAACATTAGTATCCTCCTGTTATATGTTATCTCCTCCTCCTCTGTAAGAGTCATCGATATATAATGATATATATATATATATATATATATATATATATATATATATATATATATATATATATATATATATATATATATGGCACGCTCATGCTATAAAAACCCCTTTTGACGACACACCGTTTTTATCACTCGATCGAAGCTTATTGCGGCGTTATTACTTCTTAAGAATAGTGACTTGCCGAATAAAATTTTCATGATGATTTATTTAGGGTTTAATTCATACAGGAAATATTTAAATTTTTGCGAAGTGTTTAGCTTTATATACCATTTGAAAATTACTGATGTAGATAAGTTATTGAAAAAAATGTAATGATTGGCATCTGGCGTTGATGGGTGGACGCCGACTAGAAACGGTTTTTTTCAGGTTAACGTCGTACTTTTATTAATATTACACTTTAGTTTTCGCGTCCATGGAAGCTGTACTTATTGACATAATGACCCTGTTTAGCATGAAATTTTCAGAGTAGCGTAAATCGAGGTATGGCTGTATAAAGTATTCATATATGTGTGTGTGTGTGTATATATATATATATTTATTTATTTATTTATATGTGTGTGTATGTGTATGCTTACGGAAGAGAAACGGTAAATAGGATAAATGGATAGCAACAAGTTGTTGGGATAACGGGATAAGAAAGCCCAGTGAGCTTCGAGGACATCCGTTGGGACAGTTTGATAGTAGCTTGGCTATTTCCGTCCCAACCAAGAAAACATCCGCCTTCAGAAACGAGAAAATTGATCTGCTACGGTAGTTCAGTGGTAGAATATCTGCTCGGCAAGTGGAAGACTCGGGTTCGATTCCCGGTCATAGCAGACTTTTTTCTCGTTTCAAAATTATTCCCAACTTTACAGCTTATGCCTGTCTGTATAGGATCTTCGGATCGCTTTATTCCATCAATTTCTTGCTTGGCATTCTCACCATTTGAGAGGGAAGAGTTTTCTTCGATGTATCTCTTAGAGGACATCCGTTGGGACAGTTTGATACTAGCTTGGCTAGTTCCGTCCCAACCAATAGAACACGCGCGTTCAAAAACGAGAAAATTGATCTGCTACGATGGTTCAGTGGTAGAATATCCGCCCGGCAAGTGGAAGACCCGGTTTCGATTCCCGGTCACAGCAGACTTTTTTCTTGTTTCAAAATTATTCCCATCAGAAGTACTGATTAGTTTTTGGTAAAAATCGGTCAACCGGAAGTGGGTGTTTACTCTTGTCACATCCGTTATTTTGAAATATTTTCTTTAATATTTGATAAAAGTACAAATGTACTGAAATAAACGTTGTAGGAAATGTAATTTTCTACAACTTTTGTTAGAAACATTTTCCCATATAATGCATTGTTTAAGAGATATCTTATATTTTTAGCTGCCACCACCACGCCACCTACCGACGACTATTGTTAACAACTGACGCTTAGTTACGTCTTATAACGCTCCTTTTTCTTTTCTTAATTGTTGGAGCTTCATGGCTATATCCAATATCAGAAGGCTATGGTTTGTAAAGTCTATAATTTTCTCGGTTTTTTAAAATATTTATTATTATGTAACCTATTTAGAATTTTTATAAATATTACAGATATGGAAAAGTCATGTGGTGGCCACATCAGATTTTTTGTTTTACGTTTGTCACTTAGACAACCCCAGCAGCTCGCCAACTTGAATACGTCTTATTGATGAGTGCTCACTGGGCTTATATATATATATATATATATATATATATATATATATATATATAACAACTTACGGAAAAGGAAAGGTAAAATGAATATATGGATGTCAACAAGGTGTTGGGATGAGGAAACCCAGTGAAAACTCACCAATCAGACGACTTCAGGTTGGCGAGGCCCCGGGGATGTTGAAGCGACACACGTAAAAGAACACTAAAACACAGAAACATCACAAACGTAGAAGCTTTCGGAACTACTCCTTCTTCAGCTACAGAGAGAGAACCTCATCCCAACACCTTGTTGACATCCATATATATATATATATATATATATATATATATATATATATATATATATATATATATATATATATATATATATCAGGATGAGAATGGGGAGGGCAAAGGTGGCATTTATGAGACTACGAGATTTCATAACGGAATTTGAATAAAGATATTAAAAAGAGGTTACATGAAGTGTGGAAAAAGAATATGTGAGTTCATGAGAGATTTCCGAGATGTAGAAATGGCATAGATAAGAGAAAATTAATTGGATTTAGAGAAAAACGAATGCGGAAGAATTTAGTAGAATGGGAGAGGGTATTAAGTTAATTAAAAAAATAAAGGAATGTCAGAAGAAACTGAAAATGCTCTGTTTGAGAGAAATAAAAACAACTTGGTTGCTAGGAAATTGGCGAAGGGGTAGGAAGAGAGAAGGAATATTGGAAAGACTGGACAGTCCAGATTGGGTCAGAGAACTCAAATCCTAATGAGAGGAAGAAAATTGATTACGCACGCACCCACATTCCGTGTGTGTTCTAGATGGCAAATCACCCTCTTGGAATATTATCAACATCCACATACATATAAACGGATATTTAAATGGCAAAGAAAGCGTGTGTTTTCAAGGCATGCGAGTGTGCGCGCGCAAGATATTTTCGCGGTATTTAAAGCCATTGTGCGCCGGTAGGGAGCGGAGTGGGCGGGAAATGGATGAGGGCGTGTTTGAAATTCTTCCCTTTATAGGATGGGAGGCGAATCGGAGGGAAATTATGTGTCTGGGAGAATTCCATCGTGAGCGAGTTTAGAGAGAGAAAGAGAGAGTGAGCGAGGGTTTTAATCTTAATTAATTTTTCCGAGTGCGCTGAATGTATTTATACGTAATTGTCGTTTGAAAGGAAGCTTCGTTTCGTCGAATCCCGTAAAACATTTACCGTAGCATTCTTCGCGCTCCGCAGACAACGATTGCGCTAATTTTCTGAGCGTTTCCTGACAACGACGTATCCAAGAGGAGAAAATGGACCAATGGATCGTTCCACACCATCTTGGACCCGGTTTTTCCTAAACCTCACATTGTGGCGCAGCAAAGTTTCTTCTCCCCTACTTTTGAAGTTTCCAGTTCCGCTCGTTTCCAAGTTATACATCTTCGCGTTAGGGCAGGGGTCGAAAACCTTTTATAACAAGCGGGCAGAATTTGCAGTTGCGAATACTTCGGAGGCCGCTCTGGAAGTTGCTAATGTTTCGGGCCATCAGGATAGCTGTCAAAATATTGAAAGAAGAAAACATTTTTGATAACACTTATTCCATAATTCTCAGATAACTAAAGGTTTAAAAAATTTAATTCGTTTCTCTTTCAACTATAATAACACAGGACAACAAATTTACACTTTTTGTTGATAACATGAACTAAATAAGATGTTTTTTACTAAATCAAGTACGCTGATTATGAAAATGACAGTCAAAAATTTGTAGCACGCAGTTTTTTGTTATCTCCTCATTTGTATTTGTATTAAAAATATATGAACTTACATATCACCTATTATGCAGTTTGGAAGATTGACGCTATTTAAATGAGATTAAACTTTGAATCGCTATTAAAACATCATAGACTCACTCTATGGTTACAAATATAAAAAACATAAAGAAAAAATATATGAAAAAATGCGCTGTTTTGACTTTAAATTCAAATCACAGAAAGTTATTTTTCCTCTTAAAAGAAGCACAATTTAAATGAGAATAAACTTGGAATCCACTAATTAAACTACATTATGGTTCACAAATATAGCAAAAACATTCAGAAAAAAATAAAAGGGAAGAAAAACATGGTATTCTGACTCTATACTCATTACAGGAAAAATTATTTTTTCCTCTTATGAGCGGTATCATCTTCCCTTTGCAAAAACCAGCAATAGTCTTCACCCATCATGGCAGAATCCCACCTTCCTTGGTAGCGATGTTCCATATTACTTATAACTTGGTGGGATCTTTCACCTTGTTCATCGCTAACAGCACCCAAGTTGTCTGGGAAGAAGTCCAAATGAGAATGAAAAAATGTATATTTTGAGTGACATCCGGCATCCTAAATTTTTATAGTTATGCAACAGTTCTTCTATCCATTGTTGATAGTTCTCTTTTTTATTACCCAGAAACCCATGAGCTATGAAATTAAAGGATTTTCATGCAGCTAATTCAATGGAGTTTAGTTTGCATTCGAAACGGTTATCATACAAAAGTTGTCTAATTTGTGGACCAACAAAGATACCTTCTTTGAGTTTCATGTCACTCAGTTTGGGAAATTTCCTTTTAAGTAAACAAAATCATCACTATTTTTGTCCAAAACTTTCACAAAATTCTTCATTAGACTCAGCTTTATATGTAACGGAGGAAGAAGTACCAACTCATGATTCAGCAATGGCGTGTATTTAACATTGCGTTTTCCAGGTACTAAGTCATCTCTCTCTCTGGCCAGTCCTTTACAACATAGTGATGTTTTGTTGCTTGACTATCCTATAAGCAAAGGAAACAGCAATATTTCTTTGAATCCACATTGCAATCCAAGCAAAAGTGCGATGACCTTCAAATCATCACATAACTGCTAACCATGTTCCTTGTATTTGATTGCATTCAGTATGTGGGACATGCTTTCGTAGGTTTCCTTCAAACCAACGGAATGAGTCACGGGTATTGAAGGCTATATGTTCTCGTTGTGCAACAAAACTCCCTTCAAACTTAATTTAGAGGAATCTATAAATAGCCTCCATTCTTCAGGTTTTTGTTCAAATTCTATTTCTTTCATCAGTCCATTTATGTCTAGACACACATATAAACGGAATCCTGCATACCATAAATGACCAATAGTTTTTCATTCCTCATTCAAAAAACGAAAATTCTCATATCTTTAGCCAGCAATTCCCATTCTTGTAACCTGGATCCCAAAGGTTCTCCTTGTTGCTTTGACAGGTTCAGGTCACGTATTAGGTCATTATGCTTGCTTTGCTCAATTAGGTGTGGTTCTTGGCTACCCTGTGGAATGTAACTTAGATCAGAAGATGTTGATGGACATTCCAAATAGTACTTTTCTTCATCATGAGGAATAGTAAGTACCTCCCATTTAGGTGGTGAAACAGGAGTAGGAAGATCTTTTCCGTGCGGCGCTGGCTTCATTGCAGACGGGATGTTTGGATAATCTATTTTATTTTTTCTTTTCCTCGAAAAACCCCCAATTTTTGAAAGAAATAGCAGTCTTTATGGTGGCTGGTTGTTTCATGCCAGATCATTGGAACGGCAAATGGCATGCTCTTGTTCTTTCCTTCCATCCATTCTGTCAGGTTTACGTAGCACGTTATGAAGCATACATGCGGTGCCCAACTTATATCTTGATCTCCCAAATGACAGCCAAAATAAAAATAATAGGCTTGTTTTACCGTCTTTGTTATAGATCGACATCGTGATTTTGCTGTAAACTGCCCACACACACAACGAAAATTGTCTGGCGAATTCACACAGCCGCGATGGTGTCCTTTCTCCATCGGCAGAACACAAATTCAAAGAAGAACTACGCGACAGATGCCTAAAGTGCATGTGTTTGTTACGATATCACACTCCTACTTCCCCTCTCTCCCTCAGTTCTGCCAACACTCTTACGTTATACCCACCAGTTTTGCCAACATTTAGTAAGAGATGTTTATTTTTACAAGAATTTATGACAAATGGTCATTACTGTTGTTTTCTAAACTGTGAGGTGATGCAAAACTTTTAAGTCCAGATCTGGGATGAGCATGTCAGAATTAATGTAAAAAGTTAGTTTCCATTCATGTTACCAAAACCTTGTTGACTAGTGTAATTATTCATAAAAGCCAGTGACTGGATAAATAACCTTTAAATCATTTTGTATCCATGCAAAAATATTAAAATAAAATACGCCTGTGGCAACCAACAAATTGTAACGGAACGGGCATCATAGCATTGTAAATAAAACACTTCTTCTTACTAGACGCTAAGTAAGGTTTTTAAAAATTGGAATGAATTGGTGTACTACATAAGTAAAAATCTGACATATACTATTTATTTAATAATAATAATTCGTTATAAGAGGTTTTTAGATGGTAAATTATACTAACAATAACGAAATCATCTGTGCTAATTTCACGGAACCTTTCTTATCCTATATTTGCGGATCTCTTAATATATTCTTTTGGGCACGCATGCGGCCCTCGGGTGGTAGTTTATCGACCCCCGCCTCTGTGTTTGATACTTTCATCCTTTGGATTAAAAGGTTTTGTTGGCACAACTTTTTGAATTGTCGTTTTTTATTAAATTTTAAAGACTCAAACGGATCAATATCAAAGATTTAATCTTCTTTTTATTGAGACCCATATTGAAGGAATCACGTCCCAACTCTTTCAAAAAATCCATGTTAATTTCCGTGATTGACAATCATTTGTTTGCGGTCTCATCAATTAAGAGCTAGCCGAAAACCGAAACGAAAATCCACTTTGCGTCATTCGTTTATTTCCCCTCCCTCCCCCTCCATCCTCCTTCCCCTCCCGACCGTTCCTCCTCCATCCTCTCGCATTATATTTGAATTTTCATCGCCGACTCTTCGTAGGTTTTTTGTGGCGAATTCAACGAGCAGATAATGGTCGGAATTCTTCATTCAAAGCCTTCTTCCTCGTGCGTCTGTGCTCGTTTTTTCCTCTCTTCTTCGGGACTCCGCTTCCCGAATTCAACATTCCGCCTGCGCGCTGCGTTTCTTTTTTGTCGACGTCTCCGTCGAGCCTCCTCTTCTTCATCCTTCCTTTTTCCCCTTCTTCCTTCCTTCCTTCCCTCTTTCCCGTCTGCACTTTATCATTAAGGGGTATAGGGAGCAGGCCTCGAGGCGAAGTTGGATCGAGAGTTTACGTGGGCGCTTCCTCCTCCAACTACAGCAAAAAAACGATGCGAATAACAGAACAACAAAAACTGCGCAGAAAGCGAAGCGCAGTGAAGGATAGGAAAACTCGTGCGAACTACATAAAAGCTGCACATGCGCCCGACAGCACACCTAAATACAGTCAACCCCCTATTTAGCGCCACAGTTTGCCCATCACTGACATTGGCGCTAAAGCGAGGGTGGCGGTAAATCGTGGTATATGTTTGCTCTATGTAATCTTAAGATGGAAGTTTTGTTCACAACGATTCATGGGCGGTATGCGGGGGTGGCACTATAGTGGGGGAGGGTACTAAATCAGGGTTTCACTGTATGGGCGATGCTGGATTTTTTTCCTCTGGGAAATATGTAAATTTATATATTTTTTTATTTGACTTTTCTTTAGCTGATATAAATATATATATATACAGTGAACTCCCGATCCAACGTTTTTTGCCGGACCAAGGGAAATCGACTTTAGATGCGGAAAAACGTAAGGTGCGGAAATGGAGATAATGATATTCGCACATAATAGTACTTTGTCCGTTACATTTTAAATTATTGTACAGGACGCCCAAATGTCCTGTACTTCATCAACTGTCCCGTAAAATGCTGTATTTCATCAACTGTCCCATAAAATCCTGTATTTTCTGAAGTGAAAGTTTTTACAAATATATTATAATAAGAAAAACATCGCAAATAAATGACATGGTGGTGATGTCCGGGATTCTGCCTTCGGCTTCTTCAGGTCACTTCGGACCTGAAGAAGCCGACTGGAACGCCGGCGAAATATTGTCCAGAAAATGGATCAACACGGCAGAATCTCGGAAATCACCACCATGTCAACAGCACGTCGTGGAAGCCTTCGTACTAATTTATCGCAAATAAATTTATATTTTCAATTGTATTCCAAATTCTCGCTCTCGTTCTTATTCTAATTAAAACACGAATATGTCAGTCTTTAAAGGTAAGGGGATATTTTCTATACATTTCTGAACCATTCAGATAAAATCAAACGCACGCAGTACCATGGTAAGAATTGAATGATTAAAAAATGATAATTGAAATTTTCTCTTCTCACGTCTTTAAAAGGTAGAAGTGTTACCGTTACCGAATATGAAGATTCTACTACAGTTGTAACGAAGAAAACTACTCTAGATAAGTCATGAGAAAAGGTATTAGCAACTTACCTGGTTAGCCTCCAATATCATACCCATAACAGGAACAAAATTAGCATGTGCACACAGCTGAATATCGAAGATCAAAACTAAATGGTGAACCCACAGCGTCGGAAGTAAGTCTTGTGCGCATGCGTCGATTGAATAAAATGTTTTTTTCCGGATGGATAAAATAAGGAAAACCAAGAGATTAAGACATTAAATTGTAAAAAATTGATTGGAGAGATTTTAAGGAAAAAATCTTTAAAAGTTTTCAAAAAATGCAAGGTACATACCATATCTGTTTAGGATATGTTATTTGAAGAAAAAAGATCACTACTAATTTTGAATGACAATTACAAATGAAAACCATACAAATATAAATGATAAAATTTAGTATTTTTTGAAAAAGTCGGATATTTTACTTTGTTGCTTTCTTTCATTTGAGTGAATACCATAGAGTCCCTTTTCAAGTTTATCAGTTCCTTCAAGAAGGTGTTCCGTCCCAATACGGGACCACAAATATCTCTTGATGGTAACCAAGCCCTCCAGAGCTTGTTTAAAGCTTGGTTGGTGGTTCAGTTTCGTTTACATCATCATCTTCACTTTCAGGACAGTCATCATGTTGTAAATCACAAATTTCACTCACTGTTAGTAAACCACAAGTAGCAACATTATCATCAAAGGTCACAAACTCATCAAATGTCATTTCATTCAACTGCAACAGTTTCCAGTCATCATTATCGACTTCATGAAGAGCATCTTGTTCTTCATAGTCAGCAACGGCATCACGGAAGAACTCAGCTTTTCTAAAACAATTCTTTATCGTTTCAGTCTTAATGGCTTTCCAAGCTGATGCTATATAATGATGGCCTCTAAAACTGTCAATTTCAGTGTACTTTTGCTGGAATCCATAATTGCCAATGCTTTGGATACCAGCGCCTTTCTATACTGCTGTTTCAAGCTGTGTAAAATACCTAGATCCAATGGTTGCAAATGACTTGTGCAATTTGCTGGTAAAAAAATAACTTGAACATTCCGTAGATTGGCAGTATCTTGTGGATGAGCTGCACAACAACTATCCACAAACAGCAACACTTTTCTCGAGGTGGAACCCATTTTTGCATCAAACTCTTGCAAATACTCCATGAATAATTTTGATGTCATCCATGCCTTGGAGTTGTTTTTATACTTACATGGGAGTGCCCTCACATTCTTGAAGCATCGCGGTTTGGCGAATTTTCCAATCACAAGTGGTTGGAGTTTTTCGCTACCGTCTGCATTGCAGCACAGCAAAACTGTCAGTCGCTCCTTGCTTTTCTTCCCTCCATGGCAAGCTTCTCCTCGAAAAGTTAAGGTTCAATCTGGTAACAAATTATAAAACAATCCTGTTTCATCGGCGTTAAATATATCGCATGGTGCATAGTTCTTAATTTTCTCGGGTTACTCTCCTGTCATCCAATGATTCACTGATGCAAGATCTACGTTTGCACTCTCTCCTGCAATGACTTTTTAAACCTATCAAACCATCCGCTGGATGCCGTAAAAGTAGGAAACCCCAGTTGATTTGCGATTTGTATTGCCTTTTCACGCATTATAACACCGCTAATCGGGATGTTGGAAGCTCTAGTCTGCTGAAACCACTCGAGTAACAATGCTTCCACTCTTTCGTAAGGTGATGCTCGAGAGTTCTTCCTCCTTTTTGCAGCCACACCGCAGTCGTTTACAGCTTTGAGGATCGATGTTCGGTGAGCCATAATTGTGTTCAGCGATGTCACTGCCAGCCCTAATCGCCTTGCCATTTCAACACGTTTCAGATGTGGATTTCTATCTACTTCTTCGATTATTAATCTTTTTTCATCAAGAGATATAACCTTTCTTTTTGATGCCATTAGAAATATATGGGGTGGAGTACAAAAACTTTTTAACAGCACTGAGAGTAAAATTCTCTAAAATATTTAAAACTTCGTAAATTTACAGCTTTCAACTTACGAGGTGCAACTGTCACTAAAATAGAAATGACATAGAATGCACTGATTGTATTATGTCAATCAGACAAACGAGCAGAGTTCCAACGGTAGACGACTGAACTTGGCTTGTTGCGTACCGAAGACGACGGCTGATAAAGAACTGTCACTGAGAAAGTTTAGATGGTGGAGACTGAGAGTAGAGATGCTGCAATGTATGCAGACAAAGTTTGATGGTAATTTAATGAAAGTGAAATCTAGTAGACTCTGCATAGCCACATTTTTCTGTACATAGATTGTAACTGAATAGGGCATACTGGAAGCAAAATAAACACTTTTACTGACCTTATTGAGTTAATCGTAAACTATGTATAATACAAATTAACTTAATAGAGGTTGTGTTGCGTTTATGTACCTTTTCCAGTTCTCGTAATTTTTATTCTCACGTTATAAGCGGATGTAATTCTAGACGGGGAGTTGAAACTCGATACTTAGGATGCGGAAAAACGTTACAAACGATAAACTTTAGAAGCGGGAAAAGATATAATGGAAGTAAATGGAGCTCTAGCTGGGACCTCAAAATTTCGACTTAAGATGCGGAAAAACGTTAGAAGCGAAAACGTTAGAACGAGAGTTCACTGTATATACATGCACACACACCCCAATCGAGTTCGACGTCTATCCTCCCTCAGAAGCGATTGTCCGTGCACATGTAGTCACCCTTACTTCTATTTACTCATACCTAAATATCTGAGCCTTCTCTTTACCTTTTCTTCCACAAAAGATAGCACGTAAAAGTCAAGGGCGGTGAAAATGGCCGCTTTGGGATCTAATATCGGTTAAAAAATTACTAGATAATGCTAACAATGCAATGACAGCTACAATAATTCCAGTACTCTAAGAAGGCAAGGTTCACCTATGACTGCTCTTAAATACGCCCATGTTCTAAAGTCAGCTCTACGAAGTGTTGAAAATAAGGAGATGAGGACGAGCCAATGAGAAAAAGAGAAATGAGGAGCGTGCTCAAATTAAACACTCCGTCCTTCGGAAGGGACGTTAAGCCGTTTTCCCCCTTGGTGCTCTTCGTTAAGAGCAGGCTAAAGCTAAAAGCCGGCACCAGGTTTCTCTCCTCTCTTCCTATCCGGCTAATAATTTCACTACCTCTTAGATACCCATTGTGAGTAGGAAGAGGTGAATCAGCTGGGAACAAACGATTTGCCAATGATAACTCTATGGAAGCCTAAAGTGAAATTCTAAAGAAAACCGCCTGAACTGTAACTGAAACTTATTAATTAAAACTTCTCAACCCAAATCTCCGTATTTATTTTACTGGATTGACTAAGGATTATGAATTGCATCTGTATTGAATGCTGATTTATTTCAACAATATTAATTGGATTAAATAATCAAAAACTTTCTAATAACCATAAGAGTGTGAGCACTCACAATACGCCGCTTTAGGGAAAGTTAGTACTACTTAATATTTAGGACTCGGATGTTTTACGTTAATATTTACTGGTTACATTTTGATACTCTGAATTTTTAATCACTCGATCAACGAACTTGTCTAATGTCTAAATTAGCCGCATTTTTCATATAATCTTTGGCACATGAACATATTAAAAATTGACGTACACCCATCCCTCGCTTTTCACGGCGCATGCGTTCCTTGATGAGATCGCGCTAAGCGAATCCGCTCAAAGTGGGGTAGATCTCTCGACTGGAATACAAGTTCAAGATGCAATAATTTATTTATATCCAATTCAGAATTGCTTCATTTATTCTTTATTATAATCTGTGAGTCGAACTGAAAAATGTTATGATTTTTTTTTAAATTGTTGGAGACCGCACCGAGGTGAAACTGATGACTGCAATTCGACTAAGTTTTCTAAAATAAAAGCCTCGCTAAACCTAAAACGTGCAAAGTAAAGCCTTGCAAAGCGAGGGATAGTTGAGTCATGGAGAAACGCGTTAAACCATAACAACTCGTATGCATATATCCGCGGAATCATTCGCATAAAAAAGCAACCACACACACAAAAACTTCGTCTGGATTTTGCCGCATTCCGCGCGAACTAAACGCTGGCCACAGCGAGCTCTGATGTTAACGATGATGATGCTGCGCTTAGAAACCAGGCTTGTATGTCTTTTTTCCTAATCGCTAAACAGCGGTTCGCAAAGAGAAAATTCTCTTTGCTTTTAACGCTCATGTCAACTAGCACTCGCAGCGCTGTCGCCATGCAAACGCTTTCACGTACGCACACACTCCTCGAGAACACGCGAAGCCCAAGCGGGCTCCTTAACAATCGGCCATTAGCACACTCAAAGCTCCCGTCTTTTTAACTAGGGCATCCACCCCCTCGACATCACGCATTCGTCCCATCAGCTCGGGTACTTACAAACACAGAACGTGTTCAGAAACGCTCGCAAACGCATGCGCACACGTCCAAAAACAAACAGAAACTCTTTCGGAAATTGAGCTCTAGGGAGAATCTCACGTTGTCACGCAAGATAGGAGGATCCCAAGTGAGTTGGAGAAGAGAGAGTCAAGGACGGGTGGTAGATTTATACGGGATGAGAGAGCGAAAGGGGAATCATGCGAAGAGCAATACACCTTGCCCTCAAATAACAGAGATTCTTATAACGCGGGTTCACTTCAACGCGAATTCACTACAACGCGAATTCACTACTTCACGAATTCACAACAACTTCAATTAGCTACAATACGTTTTGCGTTTTAATGCCAAAAATTCAGGTAACCCGGGTTATGGTTCTCATTAACGCGGTTTTGTCTGTACTTGGAATGTGGAATTCCAGATTGCATATTTATAACATGGTTGTTCAGCATACGGCCCTTGGGCCAGAATCCGGCCCGCCAAAGGTTTTTATCCAACCTTCGCAAATAAATAAGTATTCACAAATAAAACCAAATTGAAAGTATTAATTCTTTAAAAAAATAAAAGCTAAATTCTAGCTAAATTAACTTGTTTGTCTGCAAAAATATAAAATCACAACAGCAATAGTAGTTAGTGTGTTGAAACGATTAATTTTTATCGGTCTTAACGCTTTGATTGGCGTTATACTAGACAATAACTGGAAAATTTTAATTAACTTTTCTAAAATTTTCTCACTAGCCTGACGGTTAGAAAAAGTTTGAAATGTGGTCCTCCAAGTGAAAAAGTTGGATAACCTTGTTTTATAAGCTTAGATAACTGACAACACTCTGAGTGTGCATATATTACAGACCAAAGAGCTTGTCCGAGAGTTTAATAGGAGACAGAAGAAAATACTCGAGTTAAATTATGGCTCACCTATCTCGGTTGGTGATTTTCCTAAGCGGTAACTGTTTTTAAGGTGATTAATCGAAGGAGTACCCTATGTGCATGCTGCAGTTACCGATTAGCCGACCTCAGTGGCAATTTGGAAAGATAGCATCGTGTTAAAGAAAAGCAGATGAGTTGTATTGTTTGTTGCCTACATTTTTTCCAGCATGTACTTCCTAGCGATTTCTTCCGATTACTCCCCAGCAGCTATTACTAGATCCACCAAATTTTTATCATATTTAGCGATATTATATACCCGAAAATCTCAAAAATCTGGCTTCTTCAGGTGGCGGAAGTTCAGAGCTTTTCTTCATAGAGACGGACGAAAGAACGGACGGACGGACAGACAAAACGAATGCACAAAATCTTTTTTTTAAAAAAGCTCAGAAAAGGAAATGCAGTCTACGGAAGAATATATGTTTGCTTTTTTTATCAACCGTTTCATGGCAGCACGTTTTTTCCCAATCTGGATAGAAGACACGAGGTCGGGATTTTTCAAACTCCCCCTCGTGGGTGCGTGCGTGCGCGGCCGCGTTATTCGGAGAACTCTGGAGAGGAGAGAAGAAGATCTCTCGCGTGCGCATCCACGTGACTGAACAGCAGGGGTTATTCGTACGTGTCGGCGCTTTCTGAGAGAGAGAGAGAGAGAGTAGGACGTCGACTTAGAGAGAAGGTCGGCCGAAGGTCGCCTTCTACGCGAAAAAATAAACCCAGAAGTGTTTCCGTGGGAGTGGAATAGGGAGAGGAATCAAAGGCTTTAAGGTTTTCATTTCCCGCGTGGCTCACTGCGGAGCAAGAGGTTTTTCTTTTTTCTTCTTCTTCTCTCTTTTTCTCCTTTCTCCGTCTCTTTCGCTCTCTCTCTCTCTCATAGGTCCGGTTTTCGGTGGAAAAGGAAAGAAGATATCTTCTCAGATGATCTTATTTTAATTTATTTTTTGCTTGAAATTGGACCGGGTGGGAAGGAAGATGGTGGGCGGTGAGCCGGGGAAAAGGGAGAAATATGGACACCCACGTACGCTCCCGCATACATATGTATTCTCGTCCCGCGATTTGCGCGGCTTCGCTCGGCGCGTCTTCAGATTAGAACGTTTGTCTTTTTAGAGACTTACTCGAAATGTGAGTCCATCAATTTTGATTTAGCAAGGTTTTAAAAACTGTTTTCGAGGATTGTAAATCAAAAAAACGCTTCAGTTCGACATATAGGGTATGCTAGTTCATGAACAAGCACTTTTTAAAAAATTTAAAACATTCTTTTAGAATTTATTTCGGTGAATTACCGCTGTTGCCGAAATCCACGTATGGTTTTTCATAACCATTTTTTGATCATTGGATATATTTGAGACGAATTTTCTTATTATTCTTTCATTTTTTCAAGGAATTCTCATACTATAAATACCATTTGTAATTCATAGTTTGTCAATGATAGGGAAAAATTGGAAAAAAAAATTAATAAAGCATTATCAGGTTTAAAATACGGAAAACAATGTAAAAATCTCTTTCTGACATTATAGTTTGTAAGTATTTTTTAAATAAACGAATTTAATAAATGTTACTGATTATACCCTAATATGTATGGATCAACTTTACATTGCTGAAGGGTAGTCGAGTGAAAAGAAAATATCCCATTCGTTCGCTCGTCTATGCTCAAGCCGAGTTGGGTAATAATCGTCTTCATGGCAACAATCCGATAAAATGCGATTTAAAACACAAAAACGCTGCTTTAGAAGAAATTCAAGAAAATACGATCAATTATCAAAATTCTGTGATAAGAATTAGAGTTTACATTCTATTCTCCATAAAACAAAACAAACCTCGCTCCGAGATCACAATTTTAAGATATTTTAAAGTATTAAGAAAACATCTCTGCACGATGGATTTGAGAATTCCTACGTAAAAAAATACAAATAAAAAACGTTCCTGGAATCGAAACCGAGACTTCAATCTTCGCCAAATAAAATATACCCCTGAGGTAGGCCCTGGCAGCACGAGTTTCATGAAATCAGCTGAGCCCTGAAAAACTATCCTATCTCTGAGCGTCTTAATATTTAACTCTTATGATTTTATTTATATTTTTGCTTGGAAATGTTTTCAATGTTTGACAAATTTCTCTCGTATGTCAACCGTCTGAATTTTTGTAACTTACCAGGATAAACGTTGCATTTTGAAACTCATGCTGCTTGAAAGAAATATTATTTCTGCTTAATACCGCCTGCGTCTTCGTTTAGGCCGATTTATATATATATATATTTCTCTCTTTATAATTAATTTCCGTGATCGGTGGTATTTCTCGCCCTCTTTCTCTGTCTGCGCTTCGTGACACCTTGGCGGAGTATCCCGATTACGGTTGCAACCGCTTCATGTTACAATTTAAATCATTCGCGACGTTTTTTTTCGGTCTCGCCAAGCTGTGATGAAAAAGCCATCGGTAAAATTTCATGTTTGTTAAATAAAATTGTTCGTAAAATCTTGAATGTTGAATTGTTAACACTTAAAAATCTTGAGATTTATTTTCTCTTGTATTATACCACAGAGTCTTTAGGTAACTTCCGCCGGAGCTTGCGGCTACTCCCGAATCCTCCCGCCAAAGCATTGGCAACTTCTGCGCACCATTAAGAAAATGTTGACAACCTCTGACCTTAAGGATCCCTTGTCTCAACTTTCAGCCTCCCCTGCCTATATGCAATTCCCGCAAAAGTTGTTAGTGGGACACGCACACACGTACACACAGACAGGACCATTTCATAAGGCTATGTTTCCTTTGGAATCCAACCTAATAAAATCTAGTAAAAAATTGTTGCAGGTCGACCTCAAGATGGCTCTCAGATGTAACCTCACGTATTTTTATGGCACGGTTTCGTTTCACACGGTCTTATTCAAGAGCGCATGTACCGTGAAAAGCAAGGGATAGATATACTTGGATACATATATTCCAAAAGTACAAGGAAACGGGATCGATGATTTTTTTAAGTTAAAAAAAGACTTCTTCCTCTCAAACAATGCAACGTGGTTCTTCTTCAGAAAAGTAAAGGTAGAAAGAGGAAGTCCGGTAAAGAATGTTTTTTTACCTTCGAGTCAACGCGGCGTATCCCGTTGTGCAACTCAGGGTCGTCGCGGCAAGGTCGGCAATTACGCTGTAAAAGATTATTTCAGCGTTCTTCAATTGGATACATTCTTTGAGCAGCAGTGGTTGCAAATCAAAATTCGCTCCGTCTTTCTTCATAAGACCATGTCTGTTGCAATTTCAGGAAGATTAGAGATCCGTTACCAATTGTACTATGCCTGGCAACCTCGTAGATTTTGAGAAGTTGTTCGACCAAAAAAATGTTTTATTTTTTTGTAATTTCCTCATTGTTTTTTATCCATTTACTAGAGGATCGGGAGTGTATAATCGCGCTCCATCTTTCCAATTAATTCTTGCGTAAACTCAACATGTTACCAGGAAAGCGGGATAACTTAATTTTAAGGAACAACATTTTGTTTTTGCATGTGTCACAGTGAATTACTTGCGGATATTACACATAGTGATTATGCTAATATCGTAAGCATTTTATCATCTATTTCAGTGTACATATTTGGGCGCACATCAAGGCGGCAGTAATTTATTATACATACGTTATTCCTTAGCGAATTCCCCATTCAGTGAATTGCGTAGATAGTGGGTAAATTCGAGGAAATTTTGCAAAAATGTCATTTCCATAAGACCTGACGGATATACGAATGTCTGTTCCCTAATTTAATTCTGCGACATTATATAGAAACAGCTTACATCTAGGACTTCCTCTGCCGCTTGCATATACATAGAGAAACTCGTGAGCAAATTCTCCCTCTGGCCCCACTCTTTCATCTGCCGGATGTATGGCTAATCGACTTCTATCAGGGCACTTAACAAGATAATTCTCTAAACACCGGTTACGATACGGCAGTGTCTTTAGTAGTGTGACATTACTTGTTTCTATTCTGCACGCTCTTTCCCTATTACGCAACCATAACCTTTTTTGTTTTTTCCGACCGACTTGTATGGGTTCCGCCAGCTGTTCCACTTCCGTTCCTGAAGGGCAGCTACGAATTCTTTCCGCTCTCTTCTCCTATATGAAGAATGGACGTCCATTACCTTTGTCTTTCCGTCGCTCGAGTCGTTTCGTGGTTCCTCGCTCTGTCTATCGCACGTGTTTATTTTCTTCTTCTGTATTTTCTTACCGAATTACTTAAAAAGAGTCTTATTTCCGTTGATCTGTGTGCAGTGGCTGACTTTCGTCTCCTGGGGCCCCTGGCGCTCAGGAGTCGGGGACCCTACAATCTAAATATATAGCGAAACCGCTCCTAACGTCTACCTTATTTTGTGACACCTCTTAACGATCGTTTTTCAATGAAATCATAGAGAGGATCCACTGATTTTTTAAATTGAGGCATTTAATATTTCTGGGATTATATACACGAACATTTTTTCTGAGTCCCATGCTTCAAGGGGCCCCTATCGCGCGCCATGTGCGACCCACCTTAAATCCGCCGCTGAGTGTGAGGGAAAGGTTCAATTTTTAGGGAAATCCTGCCCTTTTCCCCATTTCGCAGATCCTCATAGAGCCTCGATCTTTCGCGGAATCTTGGGGCTCCGCGTAACCCAAGTTGAGAACCACTGCCATACGTCATGGGGCCCCTGGCGCGCGCCATGTGCGATCCCACCTAAATCCGCCGCTGTCTGTGCGTCGTGTACGCGTCTACGATAAGGTAACGGGAAATGAAAATAGGTTCATTAAATGCGATCCTTCGAACTGAGTTTGACTGTTATGTTACGAGAATTATAATAAAAATACATGAACCTACTGCCAAAACACGTAAAATATCTCACGTTTTTGCAAATAATGATAAAATTTAACATGGATGTATGGATTTGTTGACAAAAACGTATTAGAAAACCTTGGTTTCTTCATCATCATGCTGCTGTCCGAAGACAGGTTTTAGCTGAATCGCTGCCTCCATCTCTCTCTCTCCCAAGAAGCCTCTTTTATACTTCTATAAGTACTATATTCCTGCTTTTATTATCTAATATTCCTATTCTTTTTCTCCCTCTTCCTCTTCTTCCGCTAATTTTTCCTTCTAAGATCGTCCTTTGTTAACACTGTCTTCTCAATATGTGCCCTATCTAATTTGCTTTTCTTTTCCTGACTTTTTATTAGCATCCTTTCTTTTCCCACCCTTTCTAATACTTCTTCGTTTCTCTTCCTCTCTGTCCATTTCACTTTCATCATCCTCCTCCATACCCACATCTCAAAACTTTCCAAATATTTTTCCTCCTTTCTTACTTACTTACTTTCTTACTTACCGTCCACGTCTCTGAACCATAAAGAGCTATGTTCCATATGTAGCATTTTCCTAATTTCTTCCTTGTTTCTAAATTTATTTTCTTGCTTGTGAGAAGCTCCTTCTTCTCGTTAAATGCTGCTTTTGCCATTGCAATCCTACTTCTGATGTCCTGTGTACCACTTCCATCCTGCGCTAAAATACTGCCAAGTGTCTCCTTTATTGTCAAAATAAGCACATAATTTAATAATCAAAGTATAATGTTTCGGTCTTTTTTCGACGAATACGTTCTAGTTGATTCATTTTCTTTCGGAGTATTAATATTGTGACAACCACATCAAAATTGTGCGAATATTTCTTTGGAATCGATAGCAGTAGTTGGGAAATTACAACTCTTTAATACACCTTCACAAATTTACACACAGATCCGAATTTCTTAATCCCCGACGATTATAACTCGAATTTTGAACAACTTAAAGAGAATAGTTTTTCCTATAACTTTCATACACGTCAGTGCCATTAAAACTATTTACATGCACTCATGTGGTTTTATATAACTTAGATAAGTGGTAACAGCACTCTATTTGTATATGTGTGTGTGTGCGCGCGCGCATCAGATGGAGGTGTGTGAATTTTGGGTCCGGAGGAGGGTGCCTGAAGTGGTATGGAAAGCCAGGTTCACATATCAAGGATTCACATTATATGGATTAGCATTACACGTTACTTTTTCAGAACGCATCTCCCGCCTAGTAGGAGGGTCGGAGGTACTACATACATACGTTAAATCAGTGTGGGACGCGAAGTTAAAAATTTTTCTCTCAAAAATTATCTATTGCAATGCTTAATCTCCTTTAAATGTCCCACTAATGGTATATATAATACTAAAATACATTTAGCGTAAAAATACATTTTGTTAGTAAATGTGAGGTTTTCTTTTTATCATGGCGGGACACAGATGTTTTGACATAATCCTAGGTGGGACGTAAGATGCAAAAGGTTGAGAACGGCTGAGTCAACCGACGTTCGATAACTATTTTTCTCGAGTTTAGATTTATAAGGTTTCGGCAATCTACGTGCGTTACTTTTACATAAAACAGAATCCTAGTAAAAATTCACGAGTAATAATGCACATAAGCGGATTTCGAGCGGCATTTCCACCCGGATACCTTGATGAGATCCTAGACCGTAACAAGTCTCTCACTCGAGGAGTCTGGAAGCGTTTTCCGATGCGTTTTTGTTGTTTTTTTGCGCGCGCACACTTTCGAGGCGTCTAGGGTAGACTACGATAGACAGCGAGACAATGATCGAAACTAGGGGAAATTGAGAAGAAAGACGACGACATTTCACGACGCCGCGGCGCGGCGGTGTATCGAGTGTCGATGGGAACGAAACCTCAACCTGGATTAATGCTTTGCGTCACAGGCGTCATCCGGGAAGAAAGTCCATTCCTGTCTCCTACGCCACATTTTTCCCACCGTACGTGGCATTTTCAAGAAAAGAAAAATACTGAACGGTTGCCAAGTACCCTCGCCCTCCGATCTTCTTACTCGGTCCATTTTTTCCGCACCTCCCTCGAATGTCGCTCAAAACGGGCGACTTTTGCGGTCACTCGGGGGAAAAGTGTCGAGTCGAATGACGGCTTCGGAAATATTCGCGTCATTTTTTTCGGAGAAAGTTATAACGCTTCCAATTAAAATCCTCGAGGTGTCTCGGTCTCGATTTACGTATAAATCGACCGATGCGAGGTTTTCGAATTTTCCTATCGCTTGAAACTTCATTATTACATCGCCACAATCGTCCTTTATGCGTTAATGCATTTGAAAACGTCTTGCCGAGCAATGACGGATACTTTAAACGAATCCTTGCCCTGTGGCGACGAAAAAGCACGCTTATTAGGTTTTCCGTGACTCAGGCGGCGATTGAAACAAGCGGTGATTATTCCTTCGTCAGATCACGGCGAAATTTTGAGATATAGTGTCGCGTGGACGCGAGTAGGCTCAATCTATCTTACTAGTACATACTTGCCAATCAAGTGAGGGATATTTTATTTGGCGAATCAATGGAGGAGGTCTCCTCGACAGATATCGATATATATCGCAACAAACCACGCAAAGATACAGCGACCAAACCAACCTGTCTCAGAGAAGCGCTGACGGTCGCCCTCAAAGCCACACAGCATCGCGTTTGTTTATTTTAAAATTCGCGATGACGAGTGTCGCATCTCGAAACGTGTCCGAACGTCATCGTCACGGCACATTCCACATGCTCCGCCTACACACGCATAGTATCATACTCTGGGCGGCAGGCTTCGCGTATTGAAAATAAATGGCGAGGCATAAGCGGAAAAATATGAACAGAATAAGAAACCTTGTAGTTTTATCTTTAAAATGAGCTAGATCCGAAAATCATAGATTAATTCTTTCTAATTTTGATCTCAAAAAGAATAAAAGCCTGCAAGTCGATAAGTCGATTTTTACGTGTTGTTATATGGAAAATGCAAATGCCTACCTTGGAGTTGAACCTTGGACTTTTTTCGAGATTTCCTTCGTAGTCATCTTTAAATATGCAAATCAATCATTCCTGCCAAATATCAAAAATGTATCTCGTTCCATTATCGAGTTATTTACATTTTTATAGCTAGCTAGAGGGAGCCACGAAGGGACAAAAGTAGACTCTTATTATTTTAGATTATTTGTAATTTTAATAACAATTGACAATAATATTTACAAGAGAAATACGCATATGTATCCATGTATATTCATAGAGAGAGGAGAGAGAAAGAGGGCAAGTGGCCCTCATAGTCCGCAAGATAGGAATCTCCACTCGACAGGGCGGGGGAGTGACGGAGAGAGGGGGAAGGGGCGAGGAGAGTGGCTTGGAGGGGAAGAAAGTTACAGTAAGGTGTAGGGCGGGTTCGCAGAGGGATAGCTGTGGAGGGTGGGGCGAAGAGAGAGAACGCGGAGATAGTCTGAAAGAGAGAGGAAAAGAGCTGGAGAGAGAGAGAGAGAGATTGGGGAAGTGGGAGCGTCGGCGGCACGAAGATTGCAGAATCCCAGGAGGCGAACAACGGCTTTCACGACTCCATCCCTGTGGGGCAGGGTTGGGTGTCGGAGAGGAGTAAAAGGTTGAGGGAGAATGTGTATGAGAGAGAGAGTAAGGCTAGAGAGATTATAGGGCTAGAAGGATGAGGGCGATGAGAGACAAAGATAACTGGAGTAGAGGTCATAGGGTTGGGGTATAGAGAGTGTTGGAGAGAAAGGGAAGTGGCGAACACGAAAGAGAAATAGACAATGAATAGGAAGTTACACTGAAAGGGTTATAAAGGTTTAACAGAAATGGCGAAGGGGGGGGGAGAAAGGAAATTGTGGATGGGAAAATACATACGATATAGGCTCCCCAGCAAAATTTTAAAGTTTGCAGAATCATGCAGGACTTCAGTAATAATGAAGCGTTTCATGTCATTCCAAATGAATTTCATGTTCAGACAAACCAGGTTTTAATGAAAATACTTGCATTTATTGTCAATAACACACAATATATCACATTGTTTTGCATAATAAGGCAAATAGTTACAAAATTTAATATGATTAATTGAAAAAACATATATGGCAATAGGTAACTTTCGTTTCCTTATGGTTTAATATAAATAATTATACACGATTCAAGGGGTATATAATAATAAAACAAAAGCAATTGAGAACTATCGATAGCGCCCTAAGGCCAAAATCGCATCGATGAATACCACTGATGATGGCTTTCTTAAAAGCAAAATGCGCACCCGATTTCTCAACCTTTTTATTTCCGTCTAAAATACCTATTGTGTCAAAACAAACTTTATAGTTGCCTGATAGAAAATTACCGGAACTGCGGAATTCAAACAAAAACGGTAATATGTCAATATGAAAAATGGTTAGAAAGTTGATATTTTTACTATGACCTTTTAATTAACGCTGCCGCCAGCTTGTCGTCGAGTCAATCCATACCCGAATAACACTAGGTATTTCATGTTTCCATGTACACACAATGGAGGTAGAAGTTCAAGCACGATAAATTTCATAAAGCGTGCGAAAGTATCACATATATACGTGAGAACGGAGGAACTCGAGGGAAAAGATGGTGATAAAGCCAAAAGATATGGGGAAAAAGAGAGAACGGGCAGAGAGAGGAGGCAAAGAGAGAGGGAACAGAGATAGGAAGAAAGAGGAGAGAGTGGGAGAAAGAGAGGACAGACAGAAGGAGAGAGGGAGAAAGAGGGGAGGACAGCGAGAGGGAAAGAGAGGAAGAAAGGGAAAAGAGAGAGAGGGGAGGGCATGGAGGGAGAAAGAGGGAAGAACAGACAGAAAGAGAGGGGAAAAGAGAGGGAGAAAGAGGGAAGAAGAGAGAGAGGTGAGGACAGAGGGAGAAAGAGGCGAGAGCCGATAAAGAGAGGGAGAATAGAGAGAAAGATGGAGAAAGAGAGGGGAGGGCTAAGAAGCCGAAAGAGAGAGAGGAGAGGACATAGGGAGAAAGAGAGGAGAACAGATAAAGAGAGGGAGAATAAAGAGAAAGATATGGAGAAAGAGATGGAGAAAGAGAGAGAGAGGTGAGGACAGTGGTAATATCAGCGGGAATTCGGCGGTGGAGGAAGAAGGTAAGAGTCGTAGAGAACGGCAGGCAGGTGGATAGATGAGAGGGGCTGATATAGTCAAAGGTAGTTAAAGGTTAAAAAAGAGAAGAAAGGACAATAGAAGAACGAAGTTATAGAAAGTAAGTGATAGAAGGGAATAAGGAGAAGGAAGAAAGAGAGGGGTCAGTAAAAAAGGCGAAGGAATGGAGTCGGTATGTTTGGAGGCGGGGGGGCGGGTGGCGGAGATTGACTCTGTGGGAGGGGTGGCTCGGGCCCGGCGTTGCCAATAGCGATCAAAAAATAGACCGTCTCGTTACACCTGCCCCCAATTGAACCGGCGATTCTTCCTTTATAACAGTTCGTCCCTCACTCCTCCCGTCTCTCCTCCACCCCATAATCCGCCTCCCCTACATCGTTCCGGGTGCGTTTAATTAACGCTGTTTCTATATGCGTGTGAGTTTTTGGTCGGTTTCCTCGTCTCGCTCGCCCTCTTGGGCATCTCCGTGCCTTCTGCACTGGGTAGCAAACGGGCGAAGGTCAGTCGGCGCACGTGTCCGTTGTGAACTCGAGAGGGTGAAGTGAGGTTTATTTAAATATTTTTTTATGGAATGCGCGGCGGTATTGGGCAAAAGCATGTTCGGCTCTGAGGTCGTGCCGCTATTGCGAAAAGATCTTAAGTAAGTCAGTTTTGCGTCTTGTGTAAATAAATCGCTGGTCTATAAAATTTCTGGCATTGATAGATACGAGGAATATTTAATGCAAAAAGATTGCTTGCGTATCGTCCACTACGGAAGCCCTGATTTTGTAGAATCCTATAATACAAAACATAACGCAACAAAATAACTATGTAAAAATTCCACTTCATTGACCAAAAACGCCAACCAAGCTTCGATGTAACTACATCATCATCAAAACCTGCATCGTGGCTTTGGTCAATGAAGGGGAGTTTTTACAAAGTAATTTTGTTACGCTTTGTTTTCCCCTGACGTTGTTACATATATCCGGGCGTAGGAAGTTAAGCGCAATTTTAACTTATGTAAATTCAGGGTAGGTATGACAGAAAGACGTACAACGGCTCTCTCTTTATATACCTAGATTTACCGTCACGTTAATAAATTATTTTTCATATTCTAATTGAGTCATTTTGTATTGTTGGAGGAAAAATATAGAGAAAATGTTGCAGATTTTTCTCAGGGGGTAGATGTAGCGGTGAAGTGATGTGCTAGAATTTCTTAATTTGCAAAATTTATATAAGATACCCATATCTGATGGAGATGACGGCATTGAAATGCGTTCAGATAAACGTTTTCAATGATATTCAGCTATAAAAATTGTATTCCTGACATTACATAATTTTGCACCAGCTTCGCATATCTTAGTTTGTCTATATCTGACCTGCAATGCAACATTATAATATCAATTAAAGTAATAAGCGTTAATATTAACGTCTCAGCAAGCTTCGCACAACACAGCTGACGGGCGCAGTCAAGGACGCGGTTGTGTGTGAGCCAAGCTCTCATTTTAACGGCAAGAGAAGTTTTTAGGCTTTGACGGGGTGAAATAATTAAAAATATAACGATTTCTCCTCGTGTAGACTGGAACGATTTACCAAAATTAGAGCTCGCCATTTACGTATTACAAGTGCGAAGAGACTGAGAATCAAATCTCGTGCGTCTCGTTAAGGAACATCGCCGTTGGAAGTCGATTCAAAATGAAGAAAGGCCGGTACGTGCGTTCGAACAGGACGGGTATGTAACGGTTCCGTTCGAATTCGAAATAACCGAGGCATTTCCGTTGACAAGAGACGGGACTGGGTGGGGGTGGTTGAGGTGGAGCCACCGATAAGAGATGGCTTCGAGAAGGCGGAAGGTTTTTCGAAAAGGAACGGCTTAATACGGGCATGGCACTTTCTTAGAAGAAGAAAACAAAATATATAAACCCCATCCCGTTCCGAGAATCTCCGTTCTTTTTTTGCCTTCGCGCAGCCCCAGCGTTTTGGGGCCATTGTTGAGAGGCGCTTCCCATAGGAACGGTCAATTAATTAGCGAAAAAAATCGATTAACGGGCTTTTCCGTGGGAATCGTGTCGTCGTCTTCGAGAAAGTTCGCGCGTGCATGCCCTTCCGCGAAGTTGGCTGCGAAAATACGACACGTGCGGAACGAATAAAAAAGAGAACATAGCAAAGGCTCGACTACCTTTTCTATGAGGTTCAGAGAGGTTCGGACCACCTCCAGATTTTGAGACTCCTAGCCACAGTAAAAATAAAAAACATAAGCTAAAAAATAGTGAAATGTGTGTCTAAATATTTTTATTCCTTTGAGCTACCAGTCAGTTTTGGAGAATAATTTTACTTCTATTATTTATTCTGAAATTTTTATGTCAATATATTGCAATGGTTAGAATTTCCAAAACAAAATGGTTTCAACATAAAACCAGTATTTCAGTTGTCAAAGGCATTGATGTTTTTGTGGTTTCCTTGTGGAACCACATAGGCTCAAAAGGTTTTTTTTAAAAACCTTTTTCCGTTCAAAGTACCGATTATTGAAAAAAATATAATTTTTGTTGACATATAAAACATAGCGACCCTTATTCAAACGCAAATTCTGGCCCCTCTTGATCTTGAGGCCAGGACCAAAAGGCCCTCCTACCTCCCCACCTCTTACTACACCAGCGCCGTCGTTTCGGGCGTACGCCGCATGCTTGCAGACGATCAGCAAGTGAAAGAGAGAGAGAGAGAGAGAGCATTTTTGCACTCGTCTTGACGCCAAAGCGCCTCCTGCTCAGCGGAATACCCCGCGGGCGATCTTTCTCTCTCTCTCTTTCCCATCCAAGGTCGTGAGGACATCAAACTCATTAAACATGCGAGAGAGAGAAGAGAACCTGACTCCTTCATCTTCTCTCGGGATAAGAGGTGATGTCTAAAGGAAGGAAACCGGACGGAACCCGTTCGCACCATACGCGAAGAAGGACGAAAAATGTTTCGGTGTCCTTTTGTTGGTCGATAGTTGAGGAAGATATCCGCTACGTCTAACAAAAATTCCGTTACGTTCGCGAGGGCCGCGAGTGGCGTAGAGTGAGAGCTTTAAAAAAATCTCTCCCAAGAGTCTCATCCGTCGAGAAAGCCGGTTGGCTCGCGAAAAATCTTTTTAGGGCACTGTGTTTGTTTGGGTGGCACATATGGGAGAGTCTCGAAGAAGCGAATCCGTCCCGAACGCTCAACTGCCAGGAGAACGAGGGATGCCAAGAAACAACTCGTTCGGAAATTCTTTCTTTCTTCAAGGCTTCGAGTGGCAAAACTCGAAGAAAATGAATCTCTATCTGTTTCTTTATCGGTGAGAAGTTGCGTTTCGGTGGTTTAATTGCGTGATGTAACTTGATGATGAAGGTGTAAACCTTGCATGTATTTATTTTTCATTTATTTTATTTTTGGTAAATAACTGCGATTTAATTCCTACAAGGAAGTGTTTTCCAAACAGGGCACCGTACAGCGTGGATTGATGATTACGAAACTGGCATTCGTGGAAAGGTTTTAGGCAAAAGTTCGCGAGATTTTGTTATCTAACGAGGTATTATGGCCAAGTCATTTCACAAATCACGCTAGATCTCTCCCTTACCAAGATATCCATCGTAAACTACCATGTTATTAAATATAAAGATCCAGAGAAACACTACGCGGAGCCGTAACGACGTTCCCACGATTGGAGACTTCAACGCTCGGGCAGATGGGGAAAAGGGCAATGGGTGCGCCGAATCAGTGAGTCACGCGGTCACGTGCTCCTCAAACCGCCGAAGATTATGGCCTTAGAGACGAGTAATTTCGGGCAACAAAAGTTGTCCGCCCGCGCTCGGCTGGGGGTGGGTGGGAAGAGAGAGAGAGAGGCGCGTTAGAAAAAAATCTGTAATATCTTTTTCAAATCACGCGAATGCCATTTTCCGAGCAAGGACGAAATACGAACGGCTGGATGAATAAAACCGAAAAGCCATTCTACAAAAGGTTGTGTTGTCTCGATTTGTATTTTTTTATCGCGATGAGGAATAAATTGTTGACGAAGTCATAGGTATACATGTCCTAGATAGGAAACTATTCATTCATTCATTCATTTTATTAGCCGTTCTTTCAGCCATTCTGCTCTCCGAGTCCCGACTACCGCAAATGTTTTCGTTTAAAAGCATTATGACTTTCTCTCAAAGCTTGTGAACGGGACTGTCTGGTCAGGAAAGATTAAGATTTGCAAATTATTATGAAATCGTTTACAGGCTTTAGAATCTTAAAGCTTATTCATCAAAGGTATGCACTGAGTGAAACTGCTTTATCATACAATGACTTTCAGCCAGGATTACGCAAGAATACCCTTCTTTGCTTTAACTCGATGTTGCAGCATCCTTGCAAAAAATTGGACTGATGGAACCATGAGGCATTTAATCATTTATAAGCTTATATGTTTATTAATTAATTCGCTTGAACATCAATATCTCATCCGCGTTAAAATACCTTTTGGCAACCCCCTGCATTTTTCAAACATGCTTGTCTGTAGTTTTCTTAAAGCACGTGTGTTGATATTGTTTTTATAAAGAACATAGTTACCGATATTAGGAGGACATTTTAAATACTATTCGAAAATAAAAAACGTCTTTTATCTTAAATACAAATGTTTAAAAGATTAGGTTTTCACCTCGGCGATTTCAGCAGCTCATTGAACGGTAAGGCGATTAGGCATGACTACTGTTAAGGGATTAAGAAGCTCGCCTCAAAAAATCGTTTAACTGCAATATTGACAATGGCGTAGCGAGAACATCGAGGTTTCCTACCGTAATATTTTGCAAACAGCCTCCATCCTATTGCTTATTCTTCTCAAACGATCCCGGGTTCGAATATCCCTCAGGTTGCGGAAGCCCGCAGAGGACGAGCTCATCCATTTATGAACACTACTGGTCGTTCGAGTCAAACGTTTTTAAAGCTTCCCCCACCCTCAACAGACGTTAAACGAAGGTGCTCGCTTTAGCAATATTCCAGCATACGTAACAGCCTAGTAGTTTGCCGCGCTACAACCTGAGAGCGCTTTTACGCCTTGTAACGACTGCCTTGAAGGCATCATGAAAAGAAACCGTTGGTCTTTCTGCGCCACTGTCGGCAAAAACGAGGGAGAAGCGTTATAGATCCACCTGAAATGGCCACGGCACACTAGGAGTTTGGCCTATTATCGCCAGTATATAAATCACACCCATATTGGGTCGTCGTGCGGCTTGTCACGAAAGATCACGTGAAATTCCCAAGTGAGAGAGAGGATGGAGATAAGGTGTTTCTCTCTCTTCCTTCGAGAGTCACGTGTGTATGCAAGTCGGCGTGAGAGAGGGAGGTGGCCAGAGACGGATAGGGAGGGATAGAAGGGAGGGGAGACGGCGGTAAGGCAAGGCGAGGCGAGCCTTCGGTTCTTCATCGCAAGAGGAGGAAAGCTGGTTCCCAAGCAATGCTGCCGGGTGGGATTGTTGAGGTGTCCGTGTGGGTGGCGGTTGGGGCGGTGGCCCGCTATGGCCCCCAGCTCTCTCTCCCTCTCCATCCTCCTCTCCCCTCTCTCTCTCTCTCTCTTCGTCCCCTTCCGCCGCCCTCGCGAGGGCGAAGGGGCTGGAGGGGGAGTGGAGGGAGAAAATTGCCTGGCTGTCGGAGAGCGAAACCTGCTGCATTACACGCGGACGGGGATCGTAAATGCACTTGTCGGAGGGCGCATGCGGCGCCGGATTACTTCAGATGGGAGGAAGAAACGGACTTTTTTTCGGTTTGTTTGTCTCTGACGGTCGGAGAAAACGAGATGCGTCCGAGGAAATATTGATTTTTATTGCGGGCTAGATGGGAATGGATATGGGATGCGTCGCGTTCTGGTCTTAGCGGTTGGGGAACTGAAACTTAAAGAAGTTCTGTAATGCGTTTTATACACACTCGTTTAACTCTAATTGGCGATTATTCGAATATGGTAATGTTATGATTGTTTTCGTTTATTCGTTTGATAAATTTGCGTTCCTCTACTCGAATTATCTGTCGGTAGAATATTTAAAGTTTAAAAGGTTAAGTTGTGCTTTCGTGATAGATGAAAAAGTACCGGGTGTAATTATATTTGTAGTTCGTTAGTTGTTATTTTAAGGATAACTACGGTGGAACTTCCATATCTCTAACGTCTATAATTTTAATTATCCATAACTCGAAGTGAATTAATTTTACCGGGAAATCCCTAACTTTGAAACGTATTTCCATTAGTCGACATTTCTATAACTCGAATATTTTTTTGTTTCCCTTTAAGTTCGACTTTAAGTTTCACTGTATGGGCTAATATAGTTCATATACCAGCTAAAACGTGTTCACTATGAAAAATAAGTACCGTATAGTGTAATTTATATTTGCTCGAGATTAGAATGTCTTCAATAACGAGGTACTAGATGGTTAAGGCCGAGTAAGTCCAAATGACTCTCTGCTTCGAATTAGGATTGACCTCAACTGTTGCGAAGTCTGACGTTATTATAGTGCAAGTCCTGATCTTCAACCGCAAACAAGAACAACAAAGGCCGATATATTGAGGGAAAAAGTTAATTTACCGTTTTAATCATCAACTACCGCCATTTCAGTGATTTTGGTCACTTACCGAGGGAAAATATACTTTTAACACAATCTTGTTCCGGAATTACCTCATTACTGTTAATTTCAGGATAAGGACAAGTATAGCATGATTTTATTGTTTCGTTTTTACAAGTCAAGTCGTTGCGGTTTCAATCTAAACCGACGCCTTTTGAAGAAGGGTTTTTGAAATTGAAGCAGGCGACCGTTTGTAAACGGCAACGGCGCCTTTCACTAAACCGATTCGCTACGTCGATCTTCTTATTTTGAAGAGAAATCACTCCCTCGCCATTGGTCGCTGCGAGCATCCTGGAGCGAATCTCGACCTCGGTCGTATAGCTTTGATGCACGCATGCGCCGTGGTATACAAGTTGCTCGGTCACGCCGACGTCGGCTTTATATGCGACTCAAACGCACACACTCACTCTATTAGAACAAATCATTTTTTTCTCTCGACGATTCGTTTACACAACGTTCTTCGGATCAGACCACGCAGTAAAGAGGGGGAGGAAAAATAAAAGACGAACGCGAGGCGTTTTCATCGCGCTCTTTTCGTGAGTTTTTTTCACAAGCGTTTCGCTTTCCGTCCCTCATTTGTTTTTTTACCGTCATACCGTCCCCTTTAAGTTCAGGAGTTGCGTTATTGCTAAGAGGGAATTGTTTTTACGTCGGAGTTTTTTTTAAATTTCGGCGTCGCCTCCGTCGACGGATTTAAAAAAAATCGTTTATTTCAAAACCTTGAACTCCAACGGACTCTTTTGACGGACTCTTTTGAATTCAAATCGCTCTCCTTTCTCTCTCTTTCTTTCCTTCACTCTCTTTATCCTCCAACCTCACTTTTCGTTTTTCTTCTTTTTTTGTGCCTCGCGGTTCGTTGTTATTGTTTTTTTTTCTGGTTGCTGCCACTGCCGACTTTTGATTGGCTGTTTAATCTATTCGTCTTCTTACTAATGGTTGAGGAAATGCGAGCCGTACTCCCGCACTCGTGTTAGCGTAGCGGATGAACGGATTTATGAGCGCGGAAAAACATGACGAGCGAAAATAAAATTTTTAGCGGCGTGTGTGTTTTGAGCGTTGCCCTCGCGATTCGATTATTATAAAGCGCTGCCTGGTTTTATTTTATCTCCCTGACAGCGGTGGTTCATTTTGTTCCGTTTTCTGCCCATTATAAACCTGGGCGTGTTTATTGTCGAGCGACCCAAAGCGCTCTGTATGCAGGGTGAACGGCTATTTAGTAGAAAAGATTTCTGAAAACAAATTACGTCGTTTAAGTTTAAAACAGGCTTAGGCAGACGTTTTATGTTAGGAGTTGCGAGTGCAATGGCACTATGGCAGAACGCATTAGCTATCGCGAATGCTTGTTGAGACCCGCAGTAGAGTTCACGTCGGAAATTACTCGAGAAAATTTGAGGGACACTATTAGCAAAAATCTATAATAAATCATTTTTTAGTCTCGTAACTTCCCTATAAAAAGTTATTCAGTCATAATTTTAAGTAGCAAGTATGAAATTATTAATATGATACGTGTAAAATTTAAGTGTTTCTATTGGCTGGTGTATTCTTTATCCTTTGCGTATTTCCAACAGCAAAAATTGGCTTAATCGAAAATCGTGAATATCCAACGCAACTGAAGAGCATCTAAAGCAACACGATTTTGAGTTTTATGTCCTAGGAAAACATTAATTCTTTAATAAAAAATCCAGCAGGAAGTAATTCGTTATTGGGGAGCCGGTGGTGTAGTGGTTAGGACGCTGGCTGCTACTCGCCTGCTCCTCGAAAGAACAGCGGGCACGAATAGTAGGATTTTTTCCGAGGTCGCCCGGTCCCCTGTTTGTGCGGTTTGAGGAGACCGCGCAAATTCAGCGTTCCGTCCTTCGGAAGGGACGTTTAGCCGTTGACCTCCTTGGTGCTCTTCGTTAAGAGTAGTCTGATGCCGGCACCAGGTTTCCCTCTTCCCTTGTGGTTGTGTTCCGTGTGGAAGGAGTTATGGCAATAATAATCCTAGAGGTTGATTTGCCAAAAAGTACACACACACACACACACACACAGTACTTCGCTTTTCTGTTTCTACAAATTTTCTAATGGTATAGTTTTCAATTTTGGAATTCCCAAAATTGAAACCCAAAGACTTTAAAATTCGTAGAACCACAAAATCGAAGCATGTGCCTGTTATTGTAATTTTAAAATACTCCCCTCTAGTGCTTTAATACAGAATTTATCTTTAAATTTTATTTTTATAATACTTATGACATGCAACAGAGAGGTGAGTCGCTTATTCACTGTCGTTATTCTTTACATTCAAAAGGATCGATCAAATTATTAAATTAAATTTATTTGCCTTCATCTTATGCAACCCAGTAAGCACGAAGGGCGCAGCGCGCGCGAGAAAGTAAATGTCAATCAAAATTAATGTCTGGATAATAATTAAGTGTAAACATAGTTTTATTAAATTGTGTAAACGAATATTTTAAAAAGAATTGTTAATTATGATCAAGATTTCTTCCAAAAAAAACTGTATTAAAAATATTCCTATAACCTCTTGCGTTGTTCCGAACGTCGGTATTGGTTATCAAGGGCGGCTATATATTTGACGCTTGAATACCCGACCTTTTTAGTGGATTGAGACTGCAAAACCATGAAGTGTAGCAAAATGGAGTACAATAGAAAATTCTTCGAAAAGTTTAATATACCCAAATTCGTTGAGGCTGTGCGTGGCGAACCTATACCCATCGGTATTAATAAACATAGGTGTAGATCTTAGTGTACCAAAAATACGTTAAAATAATTGCCAGAACGGTGTAACGACACTCCTTCATGTACGCGTTTATGATGGCTTGTTGGGTTATAATGTGAATGTAAATCAACGTAAACACTCGTCAGCGTTACCTTACTTGCAGAATAACATAAATCCTAATAAAACACGGCATTTACGAGCTCCTTGTAAAAGTACACCCGCTCTCATGGTACTACAATATCAGGTAGGTCGTTCCGGTGGACGAAAACGCGTCCAGTTCGCGCATGACGTCACGTGGTTTCCACTTTGTAGCGGGAAGCTTAAAATTTGTATAAAAATTAACATAAATCGGCTGATGATATCCGTCTCTTTATTTCATCACCCTTCGTTATTATAAATAATACATTTATAAGTCATGCTATGAAATCTCGGGACGTTAATTTGTACATACAATGATTTTTTAACGAATTACCGGAATCGGAAAAAGTTTGTTAAGTTTGTTAAGAACATTCGGCATCGAGTGAACTTCGACGAAGGGAAAAGACTTTTAAGAAAGGTCCCAGACTCATCTCAAAGAGAAGGGCTTCATTTCCCGTATAATTCTCACTCAAAGGCCGATTTTTCCCAAGTTAACTTTTTAGTTCTTTTCATAATTGATTTCTTAGAATTTCACGTAAATACTGCCGTTTTTATCACTTGCCCTTCAAATATGACGGGTATGCGTGAATTAAGTTCAAATTGAAATAAAAAATAATGAAACCAACTTTTAGATGCACTGAAAAGTAAACAATAAATACAAAATTCACATAATTGAGTGTTCCAGAGAGTAAAAATAGTTATGGGCGAATAGAAATTGCATGACAAAGAAATACATTACGGCACACAATTCTTTTACGTCCAAAATTATTTTTAATCTATGGAACCTTTAATTTTCTCTCTCTCCTTCTTTATTTCCTCCTCTCTCTCTCTCTCGTATTAAAGCATTCTTTAATGCATATAGTACATATTAGGATTAAGGCGTCAATACAATCTCGTTATTCATTTTTCTTTAAAACGGTCTAGATACGAAGTTTTTTCTAATTTAATTTACAAAAGAGTGAAAGTCTTTAAATCGAAAAATCGATTTTTATGTGTTATCTTATGGAAAATGGCGCACCCCACTAAATTCTTTTGAAGTTGGAGTACTTACGTGTTTGATGCACCCAGCATTGTTTCATCATTTTCTAAAAGAGATTTTAATAAATTCCTTTTAGATCTGTTATTAAACCTCTTTCTTCTTTTTCCACATACTTCCTTTTCGCCCGTGAATAAAGGCAAATTGAGGGAAGGTTCAGCATAAAATTTCAGTTTTCTACTATTTTTGGTGAATATTTCAACAACTTTTGCTGCAGGCTTTTGAAAAATGAACTTTCATCGAAATGCACAGAGCAAATTCGTGCTGCAAAAAAATTATAATTAATTAAATAATTGATACATAAGCTTTTGACAATGGCAAATTAACTAATGGAAATGATTGTAAAACTTAAAAAGTATGATGGGCTAATCCACAGAGTAAAAAATAATCTTATGAACCACCTTGAAGAGCACACTCTGGCCAACAAGTGGGAACATTACAAGAAAATGCTTTGGTGCAGGCAAAGTTTAATGACTGAAGACTAAACTCAACTAAAATATTCACCGATCATGGAAAAATGGGCAAAATTGCAGCTTTATATTTTTCAAATACTTAAATCGATCAGAAAACACATTAAATTTCAAATGTAAATAATAATTCGTTAAATCGTATTATATTTAAATTTATAAATACTGCACATGAACAAATGTTTCTTGAATGGGCTTTTCTTGGGAAAATCGAAAAATTCTCACACTACCATTACAATTTTTGTAACTGTTATTACAACCAAATACCGCACAAAACGTCATTTTACTGAGAAAGCCACAGTTCAAGAGAAAACAATAATTTTCCAAACTCGCGACCACAGTCAATGCTAAATCATAGGCGGTAAGCGCAATCTCTATGCTACATGACGTCACACGCTCGAAGCGACGCTCGCCTGAGATGCGCAACGCCCTACCTGGTATTTGTAGTACCATGCCCGCTCTCTGGATGGGCACGCGTCGAACTAACAATAAGACGCGCGATTTTCCTGAGAAGGAAAAAAAAAAATTCGTTTGGCCGCGTTTTTGGAGATGGACACCGTTGATGGACCAAATCAGTACGGAAAAAATGAACGCGAAGATTTTATTTAATTCTGCACGGACCCGGAGGGGAAAAAATAAATGTATTCCTGCCGTTTCTTGTTGAATAAATGGCAAAATATTTCCCAAAGCTTCGAAACTGAAGAAAGAAAATGAAATTTTATAACCGAAATTCTGGCCCGTGTGTCGTGATTGATTCGATAATTGATCGATAGGCCAAAAGAACCGCGTACGCAACGTAACACGCGAAACGAATAGCGGTGCCATTTAAAAAAATTTCTTCGTATTTTAAATGTTTTGTTTTAAAAAAACTGCTAAAATGGCAGAGTTAATTTTTAAAAAATATTATATTTAACTGTCTGCCTGATAATTTGTGGTTTAGTTGCATTGTAAAGCTAACTCTTATGGCGATTACAACTAAGGCATAATGAGATAATGTTCCAAAAACCCTTATAAAACATTGAAATTAAATAAATAATTTTTAATGTCAGAAGACAAATATTTGCTTTGTTTGTTGCACATCACGGCAATAATGACTTTCATTCCACGTTCGCCGTGACATGTCCACATCCATTATAGCATCGCTAATTCTGTTTTTCGTCTCCTCAATGTCGGTCTTTTTTTTGCACGGTATACCTGAACCTTTATATAAATTCACAGCAAGAAATCCAATGGAGTAAGATCCATTGAATTTCTCTTAGGGTAATTTTTGCTGAAACATTCACACACTGCCAAATTAAAAATAAATATACATAATATATAATAGCTGTGTATAAATAAAATAAAAATCCAAAACAAAAATATTTTAAATTGTTTTGTTGCGATGAACAGATTTGCTTTAACTCCTACGTTTAAATTTTAATTTGAACGGAGAGTTTTTGGATACCCCTTATGTATATATGCAACTATTTCCTATCAACACTTAATTTTATCCTTATTTTATCCTCCCCTATTTTTTAATTATCATCCATGTCAAAGGATCGACGGAAATTCGAAGTTTAAAAAGATAAGGCTTTCCTTCTCGGAACTTATTGTTAGTAGAGAAAGTTCACCGTTCCAGGAACTGGGGAAAAGGAATCCCGGGCATAATGAATTTGGAAACTTTGACATTATTATTACTTCGGGGAAGGGTGGGGGTGTATGCTTGTATGTGCAGCCAGCGGTGATAGATGAGCGAATTCTTCATAAATTCCTCAAGAGTAGGATGGAACGAGGAAAGGTGGTCGGAAAAAAAGAAGAAAAACCTTCTCATTCGACTTCCTATGCATTTGGCTCCTATGAGTTTTCGACGGAAAGATGAAAGCAGACGAGATTTTTGTTCTCTGGGACCTTAAAGATTTCCCCAAAGGCTCGGTGCAGCCATGCGACACGACTTAGAGAAAAGGAACTGAGAAAGGGGAAGTGGGTTAGGGTTCGAGTTGAGGATCGATAATGGCGACGATGTTGAAGGCATTGTCGCGTAAATTAACGAGGGAAAATAGCGAGAAAACGGGTCCGAAAACAAGATTTGCTCGCGGTGTAGGACGGCAATGCACGTTGATCGGCGATTACGTTTTAATAAGGACGAAATCGAAATTGTTGACTACACATGATATAATACGCGCAGAAAAAATTAGAATATTGACGGGGAAATCAAAATTAAAGTTAATTTTTTCAAATAGTATTTATTTTTGATACATCTAAGTGAAATGAATGCAATGTTAGTATTTATTTTGCCTAAGGTTCATTTTTCCTTCATTAACCTCTGATTATATATATATATATATATATATATATATATATATATATATATATATATATTCTCATATTTTTATCAATCCTTATAATAATCCAAATTAAAAGCCCTATTATATTCATTGTTTTTATAACAAACGGACGAATTACACTTTTAATATGTTTTTTATCAGCCATGGGCCTCTGGGTGTTCTAAGAAGTGGTCCTTCTAACCTCCCATTTCCCGTAACTCTGTTTTAACCCTCGCGGATTTGGCATTTGCGTCGAATTCCATGAACGTAACCCCCACGAATATTCAGCGTATACTCAACCTCTCCTCTTTGAATTTCCATTCGCCATTCGATCGATCGATCGTCGATTATCAAACTTATCGAAGCGGGATCTCGACATACATTTCCGTCGGCGAGGGTCGTCGCGGCGCTTTATGAAGGCCTCGCCAGAGATTTGGAATTAAAAATAAAAACGCTCTGCGTTCATCATTTTTTTTCCAAAACGAGTCGTGACCAGAAACTGCCTTATAAAAAATGGCGGTGTTACTCTCGTTCGAAACGATCTTCTCTCTCAAACAGGTTTCTCTCCCTTTTACTTCTACTCATTCTTGTGAGTTTCTGTTCCTTATATATATATATATATATATATATATATATATATATATATATATATATATATATATATATTTCGTCCATCTGCAATTCTTAATCGTCATTATGCTCAATCCGTCACGGTAATGGCTAGTCATAAAGAGCCGAAAGAGTTTGCGGAATATATTTTTTTCTCGATACATCGAGACATCAATCCAGAGTTTGGCGAAAACGCGTTGGAATTGGAAGGACTCTTTCATTCGCACGATGCCGCCCCGACGAAATAAATCACCGCGTACGAGTACGAGTAAATGGATAAAAAACACGATCATTTTGCCGCGCGGTTGAAGGGTAGAAAACCTAGGTTTTTTTCCCTCCGTGCGATCTCTCGACGCGAACATTGGTCGGTTCGCCCCTCGTTGCATTTGCAGTCATCATTGTTAAAGTTTTCCGGTCGTTCGTGCGGAAAAAACGCTTGCCTTGCAGCGATAATGACGGAAATGTTTTTATTCCGTCGTCGATAAAGCTATGGGTGGAGCATTTGTTTACGCGAGCCTTTTCTCTTTATTACGTTACGAGTTATTGTGAAGAAAACAAAAGGTAGGCTTCAGGTCGCGTACTACCAGAGTATCGAGGGCTTAATGTCCACAGTGTATTTTCAAAATACGCTATCATAAAGTGTGTGTAATACGAAGGAAAATGAGGAAAGCAGAAGTACGTGAAGGATTAGGTTTAACCAATAATAATAATGAACCTGTCTGTGGAAAGATTAACTATGATGGGGATAAAATATGAATAGGTTTAGGGAAATCCAATGATAAATCGGTGTATATCTTTCCTCTCGCCGAAGGACATTATCAGAAATGTTTTCAACCCATCTTTCCTAGCCTATCGCTACCGTTGACTCTCCTGTTTCAGTAAGTTTAGCTGCATTTCCTTCTGTCTATTCCATTTCAAATGTATTTTTTATCTTTCCTCTTCATTAATTATGTATATGTTACGGTAAAGGTACGTAATCGGGAAATGGAATGTAATGTATCTTTAATTTTCAAAACTCCTGATTAGTTTACTTGCATGCAACGGAACTTGTATAATAATAACAATACTTGTGCATAATAATAATAATTAGACTTTGATAATAGTAATTATCTTATTGTTTTAACATAATATTATGAATAAGATGATAATAATAATAAGAATTATCTAAGTTCACTTCTCGTTGTGTTATTCGCTGTCAAGGCAGTACTAACATATGTATTTCATATGTTTCATACACATCGACCTCTCACATTTAGAACAGGACGAAGTTGTTTTCGTGTCTTGACTTTTTGAGCATACGACATAGCGTAATTTTGCAGGTCTAGATGGACCGGGCTCTCCAGAAACATTTTCTTTTCTAGGGGGTACAAATTTTTGGCCCAATTCCCGTAGTTGCTTGGGTAAGGTTTTCTGTTGCAACAGAGAAGTGGCTGCTGGTTTTGCTAAGGCCTGCCCGAGTGTTTTTATTAAACTACTTCTTTTGAGCACTGTATTTGAGTTATTTGATAGAAATATTACGTAACCATTGAGAAGAAATTCACGGATTTTCTCCAAGTCGCGATGTAAATCGAAACGTTCCCCTGCCTAATAAAACGTAAAGAGAGGATAGAAACATTAAACTGGTCAGTTGTAAAGAGATTCCATCGATTTATGAAAATTACAGCCAGATATAGAATAAAAAACTTACCATGACTCGCAATAAGAAATGTAACGTGGAAGGGCGCGGGGTGACTGAGTCACCCCCAGAAAATTAAAAAAAAAATGCTTTCACGGTCTAAATGCTACTGAGACCTAAAAGTAATATAAATATGCTCAAGAGAGTTCGGAAGAAAGGTACTGATTATCTCAGGGGGAAAAATATACGTAACGAGTGGACGAGTGTAGTGTAAACATTGGTGGGGTGTCTCAGTCACCCCTCGCGCCTGCTCCCGGGTTAAAAAGCCATCATCGCTTCGCTGATATCTGATTCCTAAAAAAGAAGTTTTTAAATTTAATTTTAACCACAAGGTGAACTCGATAATTCTTTGTCTCGAATCAAAAGAGTAGGAGGGTGATTATGTCGCTGGTGACCCGACCCTCGCGACGAAACATGGACACAAACCGGCGACCCAATTGCATTAATGCGGCCAATTTTTTTCACCCTTTGTACCGCCAAGGACAGTCTGCCCTCACTGCAGGAGTATCGCCGGCTGATCCCGCCTGTATTAATGTCGCCGACGTTGTCACAATGGCGGCGAAGACCCTCCCTCCCCTCGTCCAGTTGAATGCCCGAGTAGAGGAAAAACAAAAGAGTAGCATCCGGGTATTTTTTTGAAAGAAATCCTCTCACGTAAAACCTCTCCCTGCCGTGAGTCACGGTCTCGAAAAAAATGCCGCAATTTTTTTCTGCTAGTCTTCGGCTCATTTCGATTCAATAATCGATCTCGATACCGAACTTTATGTAGGAAACCAATCTCTCTCTCTCACTCTCATTCTCTCTCTCTCTCTCTCGCTTTGTACGTGTCTTCTCACGGTGACTGAAACAGGTGACGGCTGTAATTCGGAGGGATGGCGGTTAGCATATCTACGAAAAGTCAATTTTCAAAATAATTGGTGCGATTAATCTTACTCATTTATTTATTGCCGTATCGATTTCATTGATACCGAAGCGATAAAGTCTCTGTAGTGATTTACGTAATGATTTTCGTATTTTTGTTACTCCTTATTTCATATTCATGTTGTCATTTGGTTAACCTATCTTTATTTTGATACCTCGACTTCTGTAACCATTATCTTAAAGCTCTTTTCGTTTCAACTTTTCCATGTCGTGTAACATTTATCTTGGAATAATGAAAAAAATTACACTAATACTTATATGACATTCGAAGTTAATTAATTAGCCAATGCTTTGAGTGAAAGAGTAATTATCGGATTTCCATCACTTGTCCAGACGCTCTTCCAAAATATTTTTGTCTCTATTTTGTGAAAAATTCATCTTTTTAGTCACTTTTACTCAATAAAAATAGTTCACCGTTAGTATAATTGACATATTTACAAGTAGAAATAATCTATCGCTACAAGAGAGCTCCTTCAGAACAGCGATATCTTCAATCATTTTTTTATACCGTGCCGTTTCTAATTAAACAAAATTGTTGGTGTCATTTCTTTGTTATTTGTTCATATCTGTCACTGAGCAGCTGTCGCAACGCTCTGACTTATCTGTTTGTTGTTGTCGGTTCTTGATCGTCGTTGTGCGCTCATGCGAATCATCCCTTTTCTTCACCGTAAACACCGACGGGTATGTCTGTGAATTTGTATACAAAAACACTCAAAAAAGCAAGGACACACACATGCATATGCATCGCACTTTTGTATGTACGCAGAAAAGTAGTCGTGAATGTAAACAATCACTGCTAAACGCTTTTATATGTAGATATGGAGTTATGTTTGTCGTAGGAGCAAGGAGATCTCTCGGGTTGCGGAAGAAATGATGCACGGACATGGTCGAAGCAAGGTCGCGAGCAGAAAAAAAAATTCCCAAAGCAAGCCATCTAACGAAGAAGACATCCTTCCGTCTTCTTCGCCATTAAGGTAGTCCACACCGGAAATGGGCGCTGGTACGACTGTGTACCAACCAAGTGAAAAACGATAAATTGTGATTCACAATTAGTACATAGAAACCGCCAAAAGAGGTCATAGCAAGACACAAACGAAAAATGTTGCAACGGCATAGGTGGCACCTTATGGAACTATGTATACAAAATATATATAGGAATTTAAAAAGTGGTACATCATAGTACCAGTGCCCTATAAAGGGTTAAACAAGCAACTTTCTCTGTCTCTAGTTATGGCTTTCGAGTGCTAGGTGACCTTCCGAAAGAAAACTTATCATCTTGCTTGCGACTCGCTTGCTTGGAAAGCTACAGTTTTTAAAAATAATACGAAGGCACGTAATGACGAAATCCGACTGGTCGATGAAAGGAAACTCGCGTAGGTTGGGAAACAATGCCAGTGCAACAACGAAGGGGAGATATACACGGTCGGAACGGAATTCGAACTCGGTATGGAGAAGACAGATGCGTGAAATATGGATCCGCGAAAGGTGGAGCGCGTTGTTAGGTGTCGGTTCTTCGTTTTGCGTGACGTCACTTGAGTTTGTGAAGGTGCACATATAGGGGTGTGCGGTTTGTGTGCGTGATATTTATGTATGTATACGTGGGATATATAAACGCTTTAGCATGTCGCGGTTTCTAACTCTTGTTTACGAGAGCATAACCTCAGTTTTCTCAGTGACACGGAGATGTAAAAAACAAAATCGTTCATTTTCGTTTTTGGAAAACCTCTGGAAGTTTTTGGAGATGAGAATAGAAACTCGAGAGTCGAGAAATCTTATAAAAAGGTCGCCATAAATATTCATCGCGTGGTGAACGAAATGTTGTTTTCCGTACGCGGATTTCGAACCTCGAACTTCGTTATCTCGCGAATAATATCGTACGCTCGGGACGTTTTCATTTATTCCGACGCTTTTGGACGTTTTTTTATCAGTTTTTCTTTGTTTGAGGTGGAAAATTTAACTTGAAAACCGAAGAAATAACACGGTTCTTTCCTCAAATTCTCGTGTCTTCTATTTGGCGGGAGTCATAAAAGCCTTCGCCTATTAAATGACTTAAAAGTCATCTTTATCGTTTGTAAATGATTCAAGTACCTTCCAAATATTCCTATAATCATCTTTGAAGGAAGATTTAGGAATGCCTTTCGCTATTAATAGATAGTTTCGAATCGGAAAATACGTATGTCGGAGTAATCTGTATAATTATTAATTTTATCTATTTATAATGTAGTTGATATTGATAGATGAATGGAGAGATATTGATATCAACAAAAAAAACGTTATAAAATACTAATATGCATGTATTATTCCCACAGAACTTGTGTGCCTGTTTTCTTTTGTATACTGTCGTCATGACAACACAAGTTCACACATCCATAGGTAAAGAATTATCTTATTCGTACAATGCATTCAGTTTCACACGGAGATGTTTGTAAGATAATTGTTTTAGCAAAATAACGATCCTAGTAACATTTAAAAGTTGCTAGGGTGACGTAAAGTGGAACTTAATTTAATGGACGAGGCCGAGACTTCCTGGATTTCCACAATCTAAAGACTTAAACAATACTAGATAGTATCTTTAATTGTACTAAACATTTGCTAATTTCCACAGAATATTTACAACACGACCGATTTTGGTGAGTAATCACCATCATCATCATCACCTGGTCGTATTGTAAATACTATATAGAAATTAGGAATGTTTAATACAATTAAAACACTATGTAGTATTTTTTTTGTCTTTGAAACTTAATTTATAAATTGTAAACATTAATCCGTTGTCGGAAGCAACTGGAATGAATGATTTCTTCTTTTGGACTCCATAAGAAGTCTTGGTTACATTCGATTCTTTTCTCTACCAACTATAACTATATATACTACATAATAACTAGCGTAATTGCCCGTCAAATATGATGGGATTATGATAAAAGTATTCCAATTATATTTGATTTTGATATAAAAATCAATAAGATATGCTAAATGATGAGCCCCTTCCCTCCCTCTCCCCGTCCCTGTCTCCCGCCCTTCCTCTCTTTCCTTTCCTCTATCTTCCCTTTCCTCTCTCTTCCTCCCTCTCTGCCTCTCTTTTGTCTCACCTCCCCTCTCTCTCATTCCCTTCCGTCCCAATCCAGAGCATTCCCTCTTTTTCTCCGTTTCCCTCCTTATTTCTTTCCTCCCGTCCTTTTCTAATTCTCTACCTCCCTTACTTTCTATCTATGTACCTTCCATTCTATATCCCTTCCCTCCGATCTCTCTCCCCACATCCCCTCTATCTTACTCTATATCTATATAGTCATTTATATAAGCAAAAGAATCCAAACTAAATCCCAGTCTCATTAGGATTACATAATTTCAAGAAAAACTCTACGATAATTTAAGGCAATCTATGCACTCGTATATATATTACACGTATGCGGGATGTGACAACAGTTGATTCTCGAAGTTTAACAATGATATCGGCAAGGAAACATCCCGTTTAAAAACCTATATTTTCCCAAAATATGTTATTTAAATGTTTAATATGAGAGATTTCGAGAGGTAGGCGGAAAAAGATGAATATAATAAGAAACTTCATTAATTTTCCTAAAACAGTTTAAATTCGAAGATCGTGCGTCTATTTTTTGTAATTTTAATTTCCAGAAGAATAAAAGCCTACGCTTTAAAAAGTCGCCTTTTACGTGTTATCTTACGGGAAATGGAAATCGCCCCCCTGGAGTCGAACCCGGGTCTTTTTTTGTATTTTTTCGTAATTTGATTTTTGTATCTGAATCAAACATACCTCCGAAATTTCAACCTTCCACCTAATCGAGAAGTTTGTTAAAAACGCGTTAAAAGTGCCATTGATGACGTCAGCGTCCCGCACAGACAACAGACAGAACTGGAAAACTATATGTAAGATATAACCAGTGCCGGAACTAGGGCGGGGCAAGTGGGGCATCTGCCCCGGGCGCAACTATGTAAGGGGCGCTAAAAAATCCAAAAAGTAACTAAACAAATGATAATTTATTGAACGAAAGGGCGCATATTTAGTAGTTTACCTAGTTTTCCCCGGGCGCTAAAATTTCTAGTTACGGTGCTGGATATAACTATAAACTACAACTATCATTATATATCGACGTTCCTTACAGAGGAGGAGGAGGATATAGGAGGATACTAATGTTTAGGCACTTCCAGATGAGCTGGAGATTCGAAATTTTTTCATATGTAGGATTTTGTGCAAAACCGACTAGAAAAAACGAAATACTTGAAAAAGTGCAACAATGAGGTCGCTAAAAATTCGCAATTGTTTAAACAAATTTTCAAGGTTTATGTATTTTCGAATGTACTACGTAGCTGAAATTATTTCTAGAGGTAGGATTTGTAAAATAACGAAATAGAGATTATAGAAATTTTCATATTTTAATTTGTTTGGCAGTTAAAAATTCTTAAAATTTAAACAAATAGGTAAATGTTTAGACACTACGCGGTGAGTTAGGGAGCTGAAAATTTTAAATTGCTTAGAATATTGTCTATATAAACGACGAAACATTTTAATGTATCCATGAATTTGTTATTGCGGATGTTAAAAATTATTTAAATTTAAACATTTAGATAAATGCTATTTCACTTCTAATTGTGTTATAAATTTAAAATGTAGCAGAAATGTGTGGCATTATTAACCCAATACGGGAAAAGTATAATACTCCTAAAATTTTAAAAATTAGTGATTGTTTAACTCCATTATTGTTCCATAATGAAGAAACGAAAACCGATCTCGAGGAGAAATCTTTAGAATTAAAAAAATATTCCTCATGATGAAATATCTCTCTAAAAAATTAATGTTTTTTGAAGTTGAGATGAAATGCTTGCAGTATGCAAGCGCCTTCTACTAGTATATACTACGTCTATATATAATGATATAATATCATTATATGTCGACGTTTATACAACAGTGACTGGGAGTCAACTGCAGCTGACTCCCAGTCACTGTTGAAACAGGTTTTGCCCCTGACGATGCCCACCTTGTGGGCGAAATGCATTGGGTGTTGTAACCCTCTAATTGTTTGGCTATAGGAGTATTTTACTTTTAATAATCTGAGCCAAAGTTATGTAGCTACCAACGATATAAATAGATATCTGTTTAGACATTACGGTGTGAGCTAGGAAGCGGACATTTTCAAGTTATGTACAAAGTAGTGCATTTGCACAAATAAATATTATAATCTCTCCATAAACATATTGCGGCGGCCGTTAAAAAGTTTAAATTTTAAATAATTGGAAAAATATTATTTCACTTCTAGAAGTACTACAACTTTAAAATTTGGAAGAAATGTGTAGCATTAGTACCCCATAATGGAGAAAGTATAAAATTCTTAAAATTGCATAGTTTGGGGATTGTTTTAAACTACTATTTTTACATAACGGAAAAACGAAAATCGCTGCGGAGGTAAAACCTTTAGAATTAAAAAATATTTGTAATGATGAAATATCTCTCTGAAAAATGAATGTTTTTTCAAGGTGAGATGATATGCTTGCAGAATGCAAGCACCTTTTACTAGTAACTATATATAACAATCATCTCTTCTCCCAAACGATGCGATTCGCTCGACTATCGGTGAAAAAAAATGTTCGTTTCAGTTTGGGAAAAATTAATTCGAAAACGAGTGTTCGAAATAACCGATATAAACCTCTCGCTTTATTTTGCGTTAAAAAAACGACTCTTCTCGCGAATCCAGCTTTAGGAATTATCTCGACGGAGTGTGGTTTCCAGATCTTCACGATGTAATCCCTTTATCGCTCTTTTTTTTAACGGACCGGATGCGAGGTTTGATAAATTAATTAAAAAAAAACTCCTAAAGGATTCCTGCCTATGGAAGCAACTGGATGCTTTCTTTACGTGTCGATCCTTTCGTAGAGGGAATGATTCGATTACGATAAAAAACTGAAACGCGTTTCTCGTTGGCGCAAGGGAAGAAAAAAAAGAGAAGAGGTATATTTTTCCGACGCCTCGTTTCTCGAGTGCTTTATAGAAAGAGAGAAAGGTTGCTTGCCGTTGCAGATTAAAAATAAAAGAAGAGCTATTCCGCAATATAATTCCCTTCTCCCCTGCGTTAACGCGATGAATTTATGAAATTTTCATCGCCTCTAGCCTTGCGAGAAAGATCACTTATTTCTTCGATCGAAAATTATTTGCAAATCCGGAGTATGTCCGAGTATTTGCTCGATAGATGTAATTGTAAGGTTTGTTCGTTTTGACCGGGGTTGCTTTGCCAACCATTTCGTATGGCTTCGTTTCAGTTGTGATTCAAATTGAAGTTAAAATTGGTTTGCACCATTTATCTCAAATACCACCTTTTGGAGAGCGATTAATTTTTTAAGTAAATTAATTATTAATTCTAATTATTATTATTATTATTATTATTCCATTAAAGCTTCCATTTGGTTTACATGGTTAATCTAAAATGCCACATTTTGGAGGATTACTTTTTAATCCAATTAATTCCTTTTATCAGTGAACGTAACAATTTTATCGCACGATTCTTGTAGAAATACTTGCGTAACTGCCCGCCAAATATGATGGGTATGCGTGAATTGAGTATTAAGTTAAAATAAAATTGAAATAAAAAGTTAATGAAACCAACTTTTATATGAACTAAAAAGTAAACAATAAATATATAATTCACATAATTGAGTGTTCCAGAGAGTAAAAATAGTTTTGAGCGAATAGAAATTGTATGACAAAGAAATACGGCACGCTATACAGATCTTATGTGACCAAAACTATTTTTAATTTATGGAATATTTAATTTTGTCTCTCTCTCTTTTCTCTCTCTCTCTCTCTCTCTCACTCACTCTCTCAGAAATTTTCGCTGTTTTTTACACCTCTCTTCTCTTCGTAGGTGTTTTCCGCAGTGGAAATTTTTTCTGTGTTAAAACATAACTGATACACAGTTTTTATGACCCACAATACTAACATTCTTTGGTAATGCTCTGTTATCTACTAACAAATATATTAACTTGTAATTAATATGTATTTTGTTGAAATCTGTATGTAATTAATTTTTCTTATTTTGTAAATATTGTAATTACTTATATGACGAAAGGGTTAAATGTAAGAAGGGACTACATAGCCTCAATTTCGCCCTAATAAAGTCGTTTGTCTGTCTGTCTCTTTTCTCTCTCTTCTATTAAAGCAACATAAAAGTATTCCCAATATGTCTGTTTTCAATATGAAATATCCGTCAAATCAAATCAATGTTTTTTTAAAGTTATCTTTGTTTTAATTGTATTGTTTGTATAATTATTATAAGAGAGACCAAATGATTATGCAAATATTTCCTGAGAATAAGAGGAAAAGCGAAATAATAAGATATGAATCAAGAATCAATAGAAATTTACTTGAAATATTTCAGAAAATTATAAGTTATTTAAAACTTGTAGTATCTAACTTAATAATTGAATTATTTTATTAACTCTTTTTAACGCGTAAAAACAGGATAAAATCTGAATGAAGAGTCAATTTACAATTAAAGGAAAATGCGTAGTAACTTACTATGAACTAAATACTTACATGAACTGCAATGAGTCTAACTATATTATAAAATCGCACTTTTCTTTTAACTTTAGTAATTTTGAATTTTTTTCAGGAAATAGACTTTATTTAAAGACATTAAAATAAATGTCATTAAACGTTCTTTTTTAAATCTTATTAGAAATTCGGTTCGAAATATTTGCTTTATTATCATTTAAAGAGATCTATTTTAAATAACGTTATATTTAGTTTTATGAATTCCCACCATTTGGCAATGGCGCATGATTCGATCGTATAATTTATTTTATAATCAATTATAATTTACTACTGTTATTTTTGTACTGCAGATCCTATACAAATACTACGTCCTCTTTCTCCATTTCTGCTCATGTCTATTGTTTTCCTTCCTCTTTCATTTAATTGATTCAGCAGGTATATGTTACACCAGTTTATAAAAGTCTGATCCGTATTAAAGCACTAAAATGGTGCATTTATTAAACATGAATATGAGGCCAAGAATAGAATTCAACAATTGGGGAAACAATGGCCCAATATAAATAAAATGCGTGAAAACGTAAAAATATCGTATTAAAACGTAACTAGCAGTTGCCCGTCGATAAATCGACTGGTTGGTTACATTAAATATTGTCTTTGTAGTTAGTCTTCTGTCACATTACCATGAAGGTCAGCAACTGCAAGGTTTATTTTCTTTTACTAATGTATGCTTGGAGTGTCACGTTATTTCCTACAGCATCTAATGCCCGTTAGCAGCGTCATCTTAACATCAGCCACTACAACTACGTCGAGCAGAGCTTAACCGGTCAAAAAAAAACTTCAATATCTCGCCAACGGTCTGACCGATTTCAATTTTATAATTTTCCTGCAAATCTGCAGGTTGAGACGTTAATTTGATGCATCACAAATTAAGGTGGCTGTTACCATTGCTCTAAAAATTTCATTTTTTACGCTATTAATATATAGATTATTAATATTATAGATTATCATACTAACTATTTTCCGATCATTTCAATTTGAAAATGTTTATAACGAAAATATGTCAGTATGAAAACAAAATAAAAAGGAAATATACAGGTATACCTCGCAATACGCTGGGGTTGCATTCCAAAAAACCAGAGCGTATCGTGAATCAGCGTACTGCGAAACATGTTTACATAAGAGCAATGCTATAAAAAAGGGTTATGTTCCTAAATGAATTAAAAGCACGGGTAAACACGACAGATATGTTCCTAAAAAAGGGTCTTGTTGCGCGAAATATTGCTAAACAAATGCAACACTCCCATTGAAAAGCATGTCAAAGATAGGATCGCTTTCATTTTTTTTTTCAAATTTCAAACTTATAAAAGGGTAAAAACTCAAACACAAATTAAATGTGTCACCACCACAATCTCGGACTGAAAACTGACCGTAGTCCGCCGAAACACTACCTTGGGCATAAAACGAAACTCGTCGATTATATTATTTCTCCGGTACAAAATTGTGTACACATGAAATGAATATGACAACGATTTAAAAGTAGTTCGTATATAATGAAACAAAGTTGTTTTTCATTGCTCGCGTTGAGACCTTTTGAACGGGCAGATTAACGCTTTTCGTTCTCCGGGATTTCTAAGAGCGTATGGCGGAATCAAGTGAGTGTATCGAGAGGTAGAGTCAAAGAGTGTAATGAGCGTAAAACCGAATAAAGCGTATCGCGAGGTATACCTGTATTGTTTACACTTGGAACAAAATAAAAAGGAAATGTTAATGTAGAATGGGAATTAAAAAGTTATAATTCATTATCATACTTACTATGTCCCGATAATTTCAATTTAAAAATGTTTATAACTAAAAAATGTCAATTTGAAAACAAAATAAAAAGTAAATATATTGTTTACACTTGGAACAAAATAAAAATGAAATATTAATGTGGCATGTGCATTAAAACAATTATAATTCATTACCATACTTAATATGTCCCGATAATTTCAATTTGATAACGTTTATAACAAATTAATGTCAGTTGTATCTTGACACAAATCTTGGTAGTAAGCCTTCTTGTTTAAACTTCAAATAAACATATTACCAAGAAACTCGGCGACTTCTAGTATTGTCCACAAGGGCCGCCACGTTATTTCCTACAGCGCCATCTTAACATCAGCCATTACAACTACGTCAAGCAGAGCTTAGCCGGTCAAGAAAAACCTCAATATCTTGCCAATGGTATGACCGATTTCAATTTTGTCATTTTCCTGCATGCCTGCAGGTTGAGATGTTTAATTTGATGCATCACAGGTTAAGGTGATTGTTACCTTCGCTTTAAAAACCTCATTTTATTACGCTATTAATATATAGATTGTTGGAGATTTACAAATGAGATTTAAATTTTTTCTTCGCATACATCCTTGAGATATTTTAAAATTAAACGAATAAGGTCTGCGTGTCAAGGAATGGCTTTTTATGTGTTTCATATAAATGCGATGCGAATTTATAACTCCGATAAAATATAAGATGCACTGAAAAAATAACTATGAATATAACAATAAATATAGTTAATTACAAAAAATTTCAATGCGAAGTTAACTGAAAAGAAATTACTGATAAAGACAATATTAATTATAAAACATTTGGGCACCTCGCTCTCATACTAAAGTATACAAAGCACCCTTTCCTTACGCATATAATATAAGGACGACAATACAATCTCGAGGTTTAACAATGACACCGTCAGCAAGGCAATATATCGTTAAAAAGCTTATATTTTTTCCCATAGATTTGATTTAAACGTATAACTTGAGCGATTTCGAATCGTAGGCGAAATGTGACAATAAGAATGAAATTATATTCGTTTTTTTTAAAAACGGTTCTGGTCCGAAGGTCGTAGGTCAATTCTTTCTAATTTTAATTTGAAAAAGAGTAAAAGCCTGAAAGCCCAAAAATCGATTTTTACGTGTTATCTTATGGGAAATAGAAATTAACTCCTGGAGTCGAATCCGAGTCTTTTTTGTTTTTTTTTCGTAAATGGCTTTTGCTATGAGAATGAAACATTCCTACTAAATTTTAATTTTCTACTTTGTCGCAAAATTTGTCAAAACACGTTAAAAATATCGCGATCGAGCTTCAGATTTCACTCAATACGAATCAAAGCAGCATTCCAGTGGACGGACCAGCCAAAGGACGGACGGACGGACCAACAGACCAATGGACGGACGGACAGAATAAGAATATTATATATATATATATATATTATGATATTACTGTGACTGTAAAACAAAAAAGACTCGTTAATGCATTCGCGCGCAGTTATAGCACGCACGCAATCAATAAAATGCATTTATTTTACCGATTAAATCTTGCCGGAAGAAATAATTTACAAATGGGAAAATTCGCTAACAAAGTAACCGTAGTTTCAAGAGAATATCTAATTGGGAGTCAAATCGTAATCGAATCGCTCTAAATTGAAATGCGAATAGTTTCATTCGTGTAAAAATCGCCTTAAAACAACTTTATTATTCAACTTTTCTGAAGATTATTAGTCAGTTATTCTCTTATACTATAACATCTTGGTTTGGGTGAAATTTAATTTATGTAAATACCCCAAATCGATTATTTTTATTCCTTAAAATTTCGAATACTATCAACCTTTTCTTATACGTACACGAATGATTAGCACTCGGCTTTAAATTCAGCAGTGAACTATCGAGCTCGTCTTATGGCTGAAAATTTTCAAAAACAAAATATTTAAAAAATACTTGCCTCAGGATTAAACCTTGTTGTGGCTATTGGAGATACTCGAGGCGAGTATTTTTTAAATTTCTTGTCCTTGAACCCTGATTTAAGCCGCGTAAAAAAAACTCGAAAGATGCGCATTTGCAAGTATTATCGATGTCGCTTCCTTTCGGAGTCCGCAAGATGTGCGCGCAGCTCCATCTTTTCAAAATATAGCTATTTTAACTTTTCGGTATTTTAGCTAACGTTAAAAGAAACTCGGAAAGATGCGCATTCGCAAGTATTTTCGCTATCGCTTCCTTTCTGAGTCCGCAAGATGCGCGCGCACCTTTAGTGTTTCCAGACGGTAAGTCGTATTCAGAGGCGGCATATTTCCGATAGGTCTCCTTTTTTCCGTGACCAAAACCAGCTCCCGGATTCTCCCCCTCCCCCTCTTTTCTTCTTCTCTCATTCTCGTTACATCACGCCATACCACGGCATATATATATATATATATATATATATATATAACAACTTACGGAAAAGGAAAGGTAAAATGAATATATGGATGTCAACAAGGTGTTGGGATGAGGAAACCCAGTGAGCACTCACCAATCAGACGACTTCAGGTTGGCGAGGCCCCGGGGATGTCGAAGCGACACACGTAAAAGAACACTAAAACACAGAAACATCACAAACGTAAAGCTTTCGGAACTACTCCTTCTTCAGCTACAGAGAGAGAACTGGTTTCCTCATCCCAACACCTTGTTGACATCCATATATATATATATATATATATATATATATATATATATATATATATATATATATATATAAAAGGCATTGCTCCGTAAAAGTGGTTGACCCTCACTCCGGCAAGAAGGAAAGTGATGCACTGACCGCGCACCTGTTTCAAATTCGAATTCATCCTCGAGTTCGTTTCGCGTTCGAACGTTTGAATCCCTCAACCGTCGCGTCCGCGACGGAATGAGGGTTCATCCTGTGGTACGTACGACCTACATATTTTTTCGATCTCGGAATAACGTAGGGTGAGGGGGGGGGGCTTTTAATTAGGTATTTGTTTTCGTACGCTTTTTATTGGCGTGGTGTTTGCCTATGCGAGTGTATAAATGTAACCAACACAAAGGATTCTAAAATTACCTGGCTCCAGGACACGCTTTAAAAAAATCAATCTTTTATTTCTTTCTTTGATGTAGTTTTAAACTCGCTTTGTTTTATATTGTGCCCACTCTTTTATTTGTACTATCTGAAACAAGTGCATGAATTAAGAACCTTGACGTAACTACTAACTAATATTTTCGATCTTTTTATTTTATATCGTCCGCGGCTCCTATGTTCTTAACCTTCCTAATACCCCAGGGGGTCTCTAGCGACCCCAGTATGAGTTTGTCTTATTGTATTATTTACAGCTGAACAATAAAAATGTGAAAATAATGGGCTTTTCCAGTCTCTTTTTTTACAGAAAAAGTCCATTAAAAAAATTTTATTCGTTCAAGTTTCAACAATACAAAACGACAAGCTTACGCTGGGGTCTCTACAGACCTCATGGGTTAAGGCTGCATTCTACGTCTGAAGCTTATTTGTCAATGTCTGTGCGTTAATATGCACACCGTATATATATGTAAAGGGCGTTATTTTCGAACATTTTTCACCGTTATTTAAGTTTCAAACATGAGCTCCGACTAAAGCGCGAGAAATCTTTCACTGTTTTTTGGATTTATCTCGGGAAATTGAGATTAAACTTGAGATAATCAATCAACGCTCCCCGTGAAATAACGCCTCGGCCATTCCAAGCTACTGTTTATTTGAGATTCGGAGAAGTTAATCAAAAACTCCATTGTTAGTCAACTTGAATAATGTGTAGGCAGTTTTTTTCTGGTCGTGTTGGTGTACTAAAAAACATCGAGAGATAAATGTATATGTATGTATATGAAGCGTGTCTTTTTGCAGATTCCGTACTTGTCTAAATAAAACCAAACAAAAAATGATGTAGTTTTGGCGTAATCTTTCAAATCTGTCGCAGCAGTTTGATGACGATATATATATATATACATATATATATATATATATATATATATATATATATATATATATATATATATATATATATATATATGGATGCAACAATTTGCAATTTTATCATCCTCCAGCAATTTTCCGTCTTCCAGGACGCTCGGGAAATTGAAAGGACCCCAGAAGTAGAATCTATAGCGATTGCATTAATCGTGGTGTTATCCGAAAACGCGCTCCAAGTTAATTTCTCGAATACATCATCGTAACTTCGCCGAGCGCAGATTAAGGTGAAGTTTACGCTATGCGAACTATACTCATTCGCATCGGTTAGTTATTCTTCATTTCTTGTCTAGAGGTGCTCGCCTGCAATAAGCTCAGCTATTGTTTATGTGGCATTGATTGTATTTCTTTTAAAAACATAAAACACAATAATGAATTTTTATCACGTCGAGTAACTTAAATGGCAGTTAATTAGAGCGTTTTTTAAATTTTAATTTCCGAGTTGGTGGATTGTCAATATCCTGTGCCTTACCAGTCAATTTAGGGTCATGGGTTTTAAATTCGTTCGCCGCAATTCTTCCCTAAATAATTATAGAGCTCGTGTTATGACTGGACACATGTTCCAGAAGAAGCACCTAATTATAAAAAATTGAAATTGAATTGTCTTTTTTATAACCTTTTCATTTATGGATGTTGGAGTTAACTAATACGAGCACTTAATTTTCAGTTTTTTATGTGCTCATTCCAGAACCGCAATTCATGAGCAGAAATTTATATTATTTACATTTGTTGCTTTGGATTTAATTCGGCAAATATCTTATCGGACGGATGGACGAACCGAAAACATGATTGTTTTGTTTTTCGAAAAAGTGCTCAAATACTTAACTTGACGAGGCCGTCCCGTTTTAATAGCCAAGGATGACACAATATTTCGTCAGTATAACTTCACCGTTTGAACGGGCAAATTCGTTCGCGCGCACTCGTTCAAAAAAAGCACCACGAAAAATTCGTCTTCGTCTTTTGTATTTGCGCCGCGAGTTTCTTCGAAAATTTGCCTAGAAGAGCGCGAGCGAGCTTTTTTTCAACTACCGTTTTCGGAGCCATTCCTACGCTTTCTAAGCGATCGACCTTCGGAAGAACCACCTTCCGAAACCGAAATGGACGCTTTAATCCAGATCTAACCGTTGCGACCCTTCTTTACACACACACACACACACACACACACTCGCGCCAAAGAACGTTTTGATCCACCATCCTCCTCTCCCAACAGGAGGGGAAATAGGCTACGCGGACTCGAATGAGACACGGATGCCTGCGGCCGGCCGCCTTCACTTTTTTCCCTTACCTTCCCTCTTCTTATTTCTCCCGGTAGTCACGGAGTCCGTATTGGTTTCATTCAGCAGTTCGGATCGGAGAGTGAGAGGAGGATAAAAAAAAGAAGAATCCGGCTTTGGGAATCGACTGCTAGGGACGATCGCCAGCCTCACCGCACTGATTGGAGCGCTTAGAGTCGAAGATGGGTGTGCGTGTGTGTTTTGGGGAGAAGGATAGGAGGAAATATGGGTGGTGGTCATCCTTGATATCTCTCTAGGGAGAGGTGAAAGGGAGAATGAATGGGAAAATGAGAGAGGGGAAGAAAGGGAGAATGAGAGGTAAAATGAGTGGGAGAATGAAATGTGAAATGAGAGGGAGGAATGAAATAGAGATTGAGAGAGGTGATGAAAGGGAAAAGGAGAGGAAGAGTGAGACGGAGAATAAGTGGGGAATGAGGCAGAATGAGAGGGAGAGTGAGAGAGTGAATGAGAGGGAGAATAAGAGAAAGTGAGGGAGAGGGAGAATGAGAATGAGATGTGAAATGATAGGGAGAATGAGATGTGAAATGAGAGGGAAAATGAGTGAGAGGGAGAGTGAGCGAGAGTGAGAGGGAGAATGAGAGGGAGAATGAGATGTGAAATGAGATGGAGGAATGAAATAGAGAATGAGAGAGGTGATGAAAAGGAAAATGAGAGAGAATGAGAGAGAGAATGAAAGGGAGAATGGGAGGGAGAGGGAGAGTGAGAGGGAGAATGAGATGTGAAATGAGAGGGAGGATGATATAGAGAATGAGAGAGATGATGAAAGGGAAAATGAGAGAGAGAATGGGAAGAAGAATGAAAGGAAGAATGAAAGGGAAAATGAAAGGGAGAATGAGAGGGAGAATGAAAGGGAGAGTGAGAGGGAGAATGAGAGGGAGCATGGGAGGGAGAATGAGAGGAAGAATGAGGGGGAGAATGATAGGGAGATTGAGAGCGAAAAGGTAGGAGAAGGCTTGGAAATGAAGAGGGATAGAGGGAAGGAAATGAAAGAAGAGATATGAAGCAGATGATTTTATTGAGAGTGATTGAGAAGGATGGTGAAGAAAAAATCTCCTGAAAATAAAGCTTGCGACTCGAGGTTTAGATTGATCTAAAAGGTATTATTCCCGAATGTTGTGTAAGTTTACCGTAGACTCTAAAACTTTATTTGGAACATTCGCGAGCTGGTAGTCGTCGTTGCAATGGCGGAATTGGGGTTAGTATTCAGTAGTGACGTTATTGAGGATTTACTTTCTTAAAAGTGCATCTGGCTAGTCAAGTACATTCGATCGAGCGAGAAATAACTGTGTGTAATAGATGTTGACAGTTAAAATAAATCATTTTAGGATAAAATTAACCCTAACTTAGCACGTGATTCCTGCAAAATGTTTGATAGTGCACAATCGTCATTTCGAATTAAAAAGATATTTTGCTTCAATGGGAAAAATTCTTTTACGAAAATAACGCATTACAAAAATGACAGAAAATCCGAGAGAAAAATGTAATTTTTATTCGGAAAGGATGATGACGAGACAAACATGACCTCCCTCGCAAGAAGTTGCACAAAATCACTAGGTAAACTCTAAACAAGCCCTTGTGTCGCGGTGGTTAAACAACGCATGGACGTCACTTAACGTGCGGTACGGCGGTGTTGATATTCGTTAGTGCTTTTTCGCGGTTAAATTTTAGTGCGATTCGCTTGCCTTCTGTTGACATCTCACTTCAAAGTTCCCTTGAATCGTATGGAAGTCGTATCCTTAAACTATCTGCGTATCCTGCTACTTTGCGGAAAGTTGTGTTAACGCATTAAATTGTGGGCTTTGTACTTTCCACTTCCAAAAAAAAATTTAGGCATCGGTGTGACAGACACCATTGAATCATCAGGTCGCTATAGTTAGTTTTAATTTATGGTGCACCTATAATAAAAAATGAAGTATAAATTATGAATTTTACAATATTTTTCCTGTCCGCTGTAGGTTTTCAGAGAGAATACTACTCGCAATTGGCGCTGGGCGGGTTGGCGAATCCTGCGTCAGCCATCTTCGAAACTTTGTGTTTCTCATTATCCTCGAATGGCTGCTTTGGCCGTTTTTTCCAACCGCGAATAACAGAATTTTGATGCTGAAACGGGAATATGAACCGTCACAAAACGTGTTTTTAGCGTAGAACAAGCGAAGGATGAGTGATCTCCGTGTATTCAAAAATAACAAGTCCGGAGAACACGGACAAACATACAGACGAACGTCATCTTCAGCCCGCGTGTTTATTATTTTTTTAGACACGAACACGCAAGAGCTAACGCTTTTGTGACGAATGAATGGACGCGCTAGGTATAACGAGAGAGAGAGATATATATATATGCGAGAAGTCAGGGAGGCGAAAGAGGCGATAATGACCTCACAAGAGAAAGAGATAGGAAGGGAAAAAAGGTGAACGAAAAGAGGGGAAAGGAGATATACAAAAAAGACACGCGCATGAATGAAGCGACGCGTAGCGGGGAGAGAGAGAGTTACATAAAGCAGGTGAATTCTCCCGAAAGAAAATTCGCGCATAACGAGGTATGGAGCGAGGGAAACAGAGAGAGAGAGACGTAGACATGAATGGAAAAGAGGGACCGTACCGTGAAGGAGAAAGTAATTTTCTTTCTTTTTTTAGAAAGTTCGAGATCTCCGACGTGGAGGGATGACAAAAAGAACAGGAGGAATGGGAAGGAGGCGAGGATAAGGAAGGGACGGGAAACGGAAGAGAAAAGGATGTGCGATACGCGGTCGAACATCGGTAAGTCGAATGTTCATGGGAAGACGAGATACGGAGTCAACTCGTCGAAATTTCGAAGAGTCGGAACCTCGTTCAGTCACGCGTGAATACGGACGGATCTGAAACGTTTTCTTCGAGTTGTGGAATTTTGACCGAACTTATCGAGGTTCGACTGTATGAATTTTCGTGATGGGACGTTGTCGAAACGGCATTAAGGGGTCGCGAGTTCGAATCCCAAATAATACATATCACGACAAACTCAACATTTGACACGAAATCTACCTAGAAAGCCATAGTTGTGTTATCAGCAATCTTTAAAGCGCAAGTTAAGGGTAAATTATGCGCAACTCAGTTCAAGTTCACCGAATAAAAACAATGAATCGAGATGATTACTCTGTGATTCGAAAACGCTGTCGCGTGTTTATCATTGCCTAATAGAATTCGTACAAAATTTTGTAAAATTTATGTTTCAATTTCTCATTACGTTTTTTAAATTTAATAGGCATTTAAAATCGTTTTTTCTTCTAAAAACTCTTGCCCATCTTGGCAAAGGAGTCCTCCGGTTGATGTATTCGGTGAATGTAGTAATAAATACATTTTTCATAATTAAAAGTCATGGTGGAGTAAAGGGTTAACGATACGCTCAGTTTTACTTCATAAGTAACTGCTTAGGAAATATATTGGCGCGCGGTATCAACCCGTAATCAAATTTTCTGCAAGAAATGCCGGACGATCCTATCGTTTGAGAACATGTTCCCTCCAAATGAGGGTTATTGTGTTAACCGATGTCGCAATAATCGAGCTCCACTGTATTTGGGAATTGGGATGTGAAAGAAGAGAAAGCGTGGCCGATATTATGAATAGCATGGCGATAAGATACCAAGCGGCGCTGGACGAATGAACCGAAAGGACGAGATATTTGATGAGAACGGGAGAAAGAAAAGGAAAATGCAAATCCTGAAATCAATAGGGGAAGAAATGATAGAAGTCAGGCTTTTGTTACTATGTTAAGTTACTTTTTAAAAATGTCTGTTCACCCTTATCTTTATATTGCACTGTGTTTATGTTATAATTAAATTCATTTTTCGTCTCAGTTTCGACGTTTTGTCGTACTGCTTTAGATACACCCAGTTTACCTCCAGATCGGCCCTTAACTGTTTTGAATTTGTAGCTAGGGATCAAAATCTCATCCCGTAGTAATTTCTCGGTCGTTTAGACCGCCTTTGGGCCACCTCGACAACGTGTTTGTTCTCTTTTATTTTTATATTCTGTCGCTTTTACTTTATACCGGAATTAATTCTTCGTTTTAGGTTGGACACCTTTTTGGCTATATGGTGTTGTACTACATAACCCGTTTATCTCTAGATCGGCCCTTAACTGGTTTTCGAATTATTATCTAGGCGTCCAAACCTCCGTCAATAGTAATCTCTCGCTTGTTTTAGGCCACTTTGACCACACAGAGCAGCCATTTCGCATGCAAATAAACCCATCCCTTTCGTAGAAGAGGGTAAAGAAACCTCTCTCCATTTCCATATAAAACTTGGTAATCTCTCTCCTCCAAACCGCACTGGGCCACTCTTTCGTGGAACTGGTTGTTGCCGTTGCGGCAGGAAACGAGAAAAAAAGGAAGAACGGGGCGAAAAGGAAAGAGAGAAAAACAAAAGAAGATCGCGCGGAACGGAGTGGAAAGAGAAAGCAAAGATGGAATGCGTGGGAGAGGAACGGATAAAGGAGAAAGGGTATAGTAGAACGTTGTCGGTTTTTTTTGGTACAGCTTGGGAGGAAAGGGGTGGGTTGAGGGCGTTTGCTTCGAGGAATTGATGGTGGTTAAAGGAGGGAATGGAATGGTCGAGTTGGCCCATGGGGAACAAGGATAGAAGGGGCGAGAAGTTCGTTCCGCCCCTGGTGTGTGAGATACGCAATGTGAGATTGCCCTATCTGCGCTCCGGTTTCGATGCGGAACTGATGTTTTCCACGTCTCCATGCGTATCTCCTGGATGCCTTGAAGAGAATTTGGACGGAATCGAAAGTTTTCGGTACTTAAACCGTTCGTTCCCCATAAAGTAAAACTTTCCGGAGGATTATTTAAGAAACGTTTTCATCATAACTTCGCTGGAGAATTGTCGAGCACGTCTTATGGCTCAACACCACTTCAAGAATTAGCTCTTGCGGAACAAAAATTGAAGCAAAAAATAAATACTTTACGTAGGTATATCCAATAGCCGTAACAAGATAATGAAAAGTCAGACGCGCCGTCTTCAGTGATTATTCGCCGAAACTAGAAAAAGAAATTTATTTAGCATCTACCTTTTTCCGCTGAATACGGCTGCATTATTTAATGTTTCATAATCTCGCTATGGCTGCTGGAGATACCTAAAATAAGTATTCATGTTTTCAATTGTTGAACCTGGAGTGCTTATTCTTGAACTTATTTCATCATAAGTAATATTTTTCTGAAGAACATTTAAGAAAATGATTTTCTTGGCGGTGTAGTTTTTAGTTCCTTGTATCCATCGCTTGATGTCGCTTTTTTAAATGTCAAAGATTCATTCGTTTGTTTTCCCGATTATTTTGTTTCATGCCCTGATGAATATTGAGTCGAATCTCTGTATCTTTAACCTTGCTGTAGGAAATCCAATCGAACCGTGGTAAATTCGAATGTTAGAAATTAATGCGTATTAACACTAGCAGGAAGGTGTACTTTTTGAGCTATCGAGAATTTCAAATTATAGGGGTTAGACCAGGGTTCTCTAACTCAAGCCATAGGTGGGCCGCATGACGGTGCTGTATCAAATCCGCGGGCCGCATTCCATGTTATGAACCTTTTTCTGTACCCTCCAATCGCGTAGAGTGATATGCATGGGAACGAAAAAATAAACTGCAGATATTTTGGAAACGTCAATTTAATACGTTTCTTTAATTTCCTAGACTATTTACAAATATTTCATAAGAAATACATTTTTAGCTTGGGCTGCATCGCAGTATAAAGTATCTTACTTCTGGTTCCGCACAAACCTCTGGGTAATATTGTATGTACATACAAGTATGTTTAGAATAATATAAGAATATCGCCGAGATTTTGCAACCGCGCAAGAATTGTCTAGTTCATTTTTCGTAGCCAGAGGGTGGAGTATGTTGTGCGGATAAATTTCGCGGTTCGCGGTGCTATTATTTTAATTTTCAATGACGCGTTTCGAAGAAAGTCGGCGTAATCGCTTATATCTCGCGAGAAAGCGGTATGTACTCGCTTAGTCGGCGAAAGTAGTTCCAATCAGGTCGTACTCGAACACCGACGCTTAGAGTTTTGACGTAAATTCTAATTTACGAAGAGAGAGGGAGATAGATTGGTCTGCTTTCGAATCCCGGGAAATAAACTCGGATAAGACTTAACTCAACGGATCTTGCGAGGGAAAAAATAATGCGCGAAATTTGCTATTTACGGTCGAAAAAGTGAATCATCTTCAAGTTATCGGGATTAACGCAGCAGGTTAAAAGGTGAAGCCATCGTCTCGGTTTGTGCGTATTTTACGGGGGAAAGTCAACTTGAATGCCGAAACGCATCATTAATCTTTTAAGGTAGAATCCCTAGCGCTTATTTTTTCAAATCTCGAGCTACGGCTGTACACTTAGCACGTACTCTTACGGATGTGATTTATTTTTATGTTTCGTCAAATATTCTTAGTTCTAACGGAAAAGATCTGATGTGGCCACCACATGACTTTCTCCATATCTGTAATATTTCTAAAAAATTCCAAATAGGTTACATAATAATAAATATTTTAAGAAACTGCGAGAAAATTTTAGACTTTACAAAGAACAGAAATAAACTCAAACCATAGCCTTCTAATATTGGATAAAACCACAAAGCTCCAACAATTAAGAAAAGAAATTGGAGCGTTACGAAAACGTAACTAAGCGTCAATTGTTAACAATAGTCGTCGGTAGGTGGCGTAGTGGTGGCAGCTAAAAAAATAAGATATCTCTTAAACAATGCATTATATGGAAAAATGTTTCAAACAATGGTTGTAGAAAATTAAATTTCCTACAACTTTTATATTAATATATATTTACATTTATCAAATATTAAAGCAAATATCTCAAAACAACGGATAAGTGACACGAGTAAACGCCCACTTCCGGTTGACCGATTTTTACCAAAAACTAATTAGTTCTTGTGACTTTTATAAAAATGTTAAATATAAAATTTCGCGACTTTTATTCAAATACATTTTTATATTTATCAAATATTAAAGCAAATATTTCAAAATAACGGATGTGACAAGAGTAAACACCCACTTCCTGTTGACCGATTTTTACCAAAAACTAGTTCTTGTGACTTTTATAAAAATGTTAAATATAAAATTTCGCGTGGACCTGATTAATAGTTTTTGAGTTAGAGCACCCACACAAAGCTATCACATACACACACACAGACATCATCAAGAAAATTGTCAAAACGTGTTCATTGGACCTTAAAACGTGTATTTCCGTTGAAATTTTGATTTTTGACATGAATACAATACTTTCCCCTATACTACGTATATGGAGAAAGTAAAAATAATTTCTTCTTTCAGAAAATTTAACAGCAGAGGCGGACCTGAGCAAATTGTAAATTTTTCCAAGGGTTAATTAATATATTCCGCTAGTAGAAGAGATCTACACTCTGATAGATATTTAATAAAATTATTCCGCGATTCAGATGCAGAGTATCCATCCTCGGTAGAAGGGTTCTTGCGCGAATTATGGCTATCCTAATTAAAAGTATACATTCATTTCTTTATAAAATTATCTTTGTAATCAGCGATCACTGAATTGCCGGTGACAGCGACTATGCTGTAGTCGAAACGCGTGTGTTATGTTAAAAAATTTTGTTTCCATATAATTTATTTTGTTCAATCGCGAGCGGAACTCACTGATTCAAGTTTGCGGGTGAATAATTGTTGTTTGGAAGAGGCAATGGATGCGGAGCCGTAGGCGTGTAGGGTGATTCCGAAAGCCACAGCTCCGTAAAATTTAAAAATCATTACATAGAATGTTTGCCAGAAAAATCTTACATTTGTTACCATTTATAAAAAGTAGGAATCCGACGGCACTATTGCTCGAGGCTTGAACACATGGCCCTCCTATAACACGGGCATTTATGACACGGATTCGCTACAACGCTATTTGTTTTAACGTAGAAAATTCGTAAAACGCGGGATATTGTTCGTATAAACGCGGTTTGGTCGGACTTATGATGTGGGACTCAAGATTTTTGAGTGAGAAAGTGACGCTTTCGGAGGGCCCGAGCGCTTTGTTACTGGCTTTCATAGGTAGAATAGTACAAAACACTACAGAAAAAGTACGTGAAACATGTTACTTATCAATGGTTAGACCACAAGTGGAATAGGTCACATGCATATGAGATCCGTACGAGAAGGGACATACAATTCAATTAGAAATAGTTCAGCGCAGAGCAGCCAGATTCGTAAAACAAAAGTACGAACATAAGGAAAGCGTCACCTCATTATTGAGGGATTCGAACTGGGTACCGCTGGAGGATCGTAGATTGAACTCAAGGTTGCGTCTTCTGGAGAAATATAGATCGGAATGTCTAAAAGACGAGATTGCAGGAATAATTGATGCACCAACGTATATAGGTAGAAACGACCGTGACGATAAGATGCGAGAGATCGATTGTAGGATTGTAGGCGTTGTCTAGGCTCGTTCTTTCCCAGGACAATACGAGATCACAATAGAAAATTTTAACCTGCGATAGACAATCTTTAGGTAGGTTTTCGTGCATTGCACCCCCTGCCACCCACCAGTTTGGTGAATTGCAGGGTAACATGTAGATGTAGATAAGTTTATGTAACTGACAACAACACACTATTTCTACATGTATTTGTAGAGTTTGGAATTTTGGGTCTGGAGGTGGGTGCTCGAAGGAGTAAGGAACGCGACTACCCTTTCACTATGTGAGTAAAGATGATTCACAAAGCGCGGATTCATATTACACGGCACTTTTTCAGAACGTGTTCTATAAGGGCCGGGTGTATGACAAAATATCATCTCACGACTCACCTGTTTCCGCCCTCTTCGCTTCAGCGCCCGGGGAGATCGCTATCCTACCTGGCTGCCGTACTGATTGGATGTTTCCATATTAAAAAAAAACAATTACACCAAGAAGAATAGTAAAAAATGAGTTAGAATTAGAGGGCAATAAATGTTTCTTTTGCAACTCCCTTGCGAGTTCTATCCTCTTCTTCCTTCGCCATACACACCTACTAGGTACACTGTAAAGACAAACTAACCCGCACAAAAGACAAAGTTCGCAATTCATGAAGGTCGCAGAAGGTTGCGAATTTGTTAACCTGGGGCGACCGACTGCACAATGCGTGACGAGAGTTTCACGCGGTTCAAGAGAGATCAGGCACCAAGAAGGATCGTAAATATTCAGGAAAATGTGATGGAAATTGTGGATTGATCACGTGGGCGCGAACTCGACGACGCGCAGTAAAAAAATCTAAAATATCAGTAATCAAAGCACCGCAAAATGATTAAATAAAATAAAACAGACTTTGACATCTTCTGAAAAGTCGGCGTTCGTTTTCGAGATTCGAAGCGAAGGAAACTCGCTGAAGAGGAAGAGAGAAAAATGAAGCGACTTCCCGCATCCGTTTACTTTTTCACGTGCCAACGACCTAATAGGGTAGTAAAAACAAACGACGAATCCCTGGCCGTGAGAAGGATCAGTTAAAAGAATAAAGAAGCGAATTCTCGCGCTATCCACCGGAAGATATGCCAAGATTGGGTTGCTTCACGTTCTGTTAAAAAAAGCTATCCTCGAGGCGTGAATTTTGCTACGAATAATCCGTCGCAATTTAGTCAACTATTGCAAACGTTTTAAAAGGCCCTACGATTAGAAAAAATACATTAATCTGTCTATTGCCCTCATTTACTTATGCTATCTTACCCAATGTAACTAAGTGATTGCCGGAAACTTGTGAAACATGACGCTTAGCTAAATTGAATAGGTAAAACCTATCGCCATAAGGTCTATATAATTTTTATTGAGGCAGTAGCTCGCTAATCCGACTCCGAGTTAATTGCCAGTGTTAAACACAAATTTCGAAAGGATATAAACTATAAAAAAAAACACTTTAATTTAAATTACCATTTTGCGATTATACCGGGTGTTTTTTGTTGGAGAACATTGAAAAATATATACATTTTAAGATATAAATGCGATAGAAATTTGAAAGTTTATCTGATACAAGTTTGACGATACTGCAAAATGTTTTTTGGCATGTATTCTGACACAGGCTGCACTTCGAGTATGGTCTCTATGGCATCCCAGATTCTTGCCTTTAGCTCGTCAAGAGTGTAGAGATTTGCCACCATTACTTACTCCTCCCTCTCTACTTTCCCCTCCCTACCATCTCCCGCCCTTTCCCCCTACCCCTCTTCAATCAACCTCTCCCTTCCTTCTCTGCCTTAAACGTAACATCCGCGAAACCGCTACAATATGATCATGAAGATATATAGTAGCTTGCTTAACAGGATGAAATTCGTCGAGGTTGGTTTCAACAGAATGGAACAACGGAGCCGCCCAACGCGATGCAGCATTTGAGGAATTTTCCTACTCTTTGGGACGGTATTGTTTTCATGCCATTGTGGCCACCTCGATCCCCAGATATGACATCCCCCTGATTATTTCCTTTGGTGATACATTATAAAAGTAAAGATTACAAATCCCCATACTCTTGATGAAGTAATGGCAAGGGCCACGTCAATGACGGTATCTTTCAAAAATGAATGTATGTTTGAGATATTTTTTAAATAAATATTTTTCATTACCATCAAAATTTAATCACAAATATTTTCAAGTTTTTGTCTGATTTATTTCTTGAGATATGGTCATTTTTCATGGCTCTCGAATAAAAAAATCATCCTGTATTTTAGCATTCGAAATTTGTATGCGGTATCCCCCGACTTAGGTGATTTCGACTTGCGCAAATTTTGCGTTAACGCGATTTTATATATATTTTTATATAATTTTTAGTGAAGACTAAATAGTAATGAAATTATTTGTCTAAAAGAAAAAAATGGTAAACGGCTGAAATGAATGGTATCAAAGTTAATTGAATTACGTATCTTTTAATGAAATTGCTATGCGAAAAATATTTAGTCACGCGACATCTCTTGGGAACGCAACTATCGCGCAAGTCGGGAGATACCTGTACTTGAAACTAAAATTTTGAGAGCTCATGTTAAAGTTTTGGATATGTAATATATAAAAAAAACTCCGGGGATAAACACAACGAATCACCCTCGGAAACGTGTTATCGATTGACTCATCGTCAACAACGCGTTGCCAATGGCAATGTTTTTTTGAGTCCTATCGAAAACTTTCCTCCGCTTCGTTTCAATTAAATTTAGCTTAAAAAATTTCAGTGGATATTGCGTTAAATTTAAAGGCGTCGCATTTGTCGGCAACCGAAAAATTATGCATTTTATCTCTCGTTAAAAGAGTCCAGAGACATCAAGCATCTCTCTTAATTTGTAGCGCGTAATATGACTTACTCGGAGAAGCCGTTCTATTTCGCATTGTTATCATCGCATTTATCAGGTGAAAATGTTTTTTACGCTCGTTTCGTTTTATTTTAGCGAAATAATATATTAGCATCGGAAAAATCCTCGATGTAAACTCACGTCGTATGCCATTTTCATTTCAAGTAGATTTTCAATTTATTTTGAGAGTTAATGGAAATATTTTGGTCGTCGTAGCCGTTTTTGGCCCTGATGAATTTCTCAATCGAAAGGTCAAAAGGTCGTTAATGGCTCCACATGTTTCAGTAAAAAATTCAATTCGTTTTCGCATGAAAAATTTGACCAAAACAGAAAAAAATACCCCGAGTTCCATTTCTGTTCTCTCGATCGCATTGGAAGAGGGGTCTCGCGAATTTATTCCATTTTTCATAGCAAACATTAAAGGATAAAAAAGATAGAGTAATTTTGGTAAGGGTTTAATTTTATGCTCTATATTAACGCTTTCCAGTTTTTTTATTGCCAACCCTAATGTATTTTTTTTTCTCTTCTCTATTCCCGCAGGTAAGATATCGAAGGGGAAGGCCTTTCTGCGGTTTTGTACGCGAACTAGTAGCCGAGGGAAAGAAGAAGAGGGAGAGAAAATGCGGTCGGAAATGGAAGAGAGATGGAGAAGAGAGGAGGAAGAGAGGCAGTAAGAGCCGAGCGGCTGAAGGTGGAACAAGGGAAAGGTGGAAGTCAGAGAGAGAAATGGAGAGTGAGAGAGAGAGAGCGGCTCTGTATTCGATAAAAAAAGATGGAGAAGGAGTTAACCGGTGATTCTCAAGCGGCTGGTGGTATGGGTAAGGGAGGAGTGAAGGCGAGTGGGGGAGGGAGGGGGAGGAGGAGGATATGAAGAGGAGGGTTTCGTGTGAGTTCTCCGCGGTTGCCACGTCTCATCTCTCCGGTTGATACACTTGTGCCCTCCTGTCCCACCGACACGTGGGAAAGAGGCCCCGTACATATGATGCGAGATGCTAGTCCATTGGGCTTTCATCTCTCTCTCTCTCTCTATGCCTCATATCTCTCCACCTTGACGGTACCATCTCTCATTCCTTCTCTACGTCACATCTTCCTCTCTCTCTCTACTTGCTATTTCTCCGCGCATCTCTCTCACTCTATCCGCCTGCGTCGGATTCACTTCTGTATTTCTTTTCTCTCTGTGGATTCTTTCTCTTCTATCGCTCCCGATCCTCTCTCGCACTCCTTTTCTCACTCCCTCCACTCTACCCTCTACCATCTCGTACCTTCTCTGCCCTCCCTCTTTCCTTCCTTTCTCTTCTCTTCCATCTTTATCTATCCTTTTCCCCTCTTCTCTTCCTCTCTCTTTCTCCTCAATCTCTCTCTTCCTTCTTCCTCCCTCTCCCTTTCTCTCCGGTCTTCCTCTATCTCCTTCCCCTCCCTCCTTTGTCGCCCTCCTTCCTCTCCCTCCTCCCTTTCCCTCCTTCCTCTCCCTCCTTCCTCTCCCTCCCTCCTCTCTCTCCTTCCCCTCCATCGTTCCTCTCCCTCCTTCCACTCCCTCCTTCCTCTCCCTCCTTCCTATCCCTCCTTCCTCTTTCTCCATCCTCTCCCTCCATCCTCTCCCTCCATCCTCTCCCTCCTTCCTATCCCTCTTTCCTCTCCCTCTTTCCTCTCCCTCTTTCCTCTCCCTCCTTCCTCTCCCTCCTTCCTCTCCCTCCTTCCTCTCCATCCTTCCTATCCCTCCATCCTATCCCTCCCTCCTCTCCCTCCCTCCTCTCCCTCCTTCCTCTCCCTCTTTCCTCTCCCTCCTTCCTCTCCTTCCTTCCTCTCCCTCCTTCCTCTCCCTCCTTCCTCTCCCTCCTTCCTCTCTTCTTTCTCTCCCTCTTTTTCCCCCTCCTTCCTTTTTTCCTCCTTCCTTCCTCTCTCTTTCCTATTTCTCCTCCCTTTCCCTCCCTATTTTTCTCTGTTCATGTATCTACCCTCTTCCTCGATCCTCTTTACCTATCATCTTTCTTTCTTGTTCTTAGCATATCGTATATCCTTCTCTCTCTCTCTCTTCAAACACTCCCCATCTCTGCTTTTTACTTCTCATTATGCTTCTTTCCTCTGCCACTCGTTTCACGTGTCCTCTTCCTCTTTCTTCTTCCCCTACCTCACTACTTTTTTTCCTCTCTTCATTTCTCTCTTCTTCCACGTTTATGCGCATTACTCTGTTTCTCCTCATCTCTCTGGCATTTGATAATCTTTCTCCTGCTTTTTTGCTTCTTTCTCTCCACATCTACATTATATTTTCCTTATCTCTCTCTCACCCCTCCTACTCCCATTCACCTACACCTCCCCCCTGCGTTTTCAATCGTCATTCCATATATTCATCTCTTTTACTCCTCCTTCCCCTCTATCTCTCGATTCATCTAGATAACTCTCTTTCCGTCTGCTTTCATCTCTTGCCCCTCCCTCTCTCCTACCCTCCCTCTCTCTCCCTCTCCGTCATTCCTACCTTTGGGAATCGCAGCCTCCATTGAGAGCGAGATGATACGTGATGTCTGGTGAGAAGGGGGTGGAATGAGTGGGGGTTTCGATGTGATGCCTCTTCCTACCTTATCCCTCTCTCCCCTTCCTTCTTTCACCCACCCTCTCTCTCTCTCTCTCTCTATCCTTTGAAAAAGGCAGTTTGGCCAACCGCACGAAGAATAGAGGTGCTTTGTTTCCTTTGGATATATCTCCCTCTCTCACAGTTTTTCTCTTTCTCTCTCGCTCTCTCTCTGTTGCTCTCTCTGTTGCTCTCTCTCTCTTGCTCTCTCTCTCTCTGTTTTTCTCTCTTTTCTCCCTATCTCTTTTCTCCCTCTCTGTTTCTCTCTGGCTGTCTCTCTTTCTTTCTGGAGGACGGGCCTTCTATGAAATTCATGCCGTCTCGGAGATCAATCGTTAGCGGAGTCGTCGATTGAAAATTTTTCGTTCTTTTGGGCTTCATCCGGTGGAGGGATTATATGGAAACGTGGCTTTGAAGGTTGGTCGGAATTTTTTATTCTTGAAATTGCCATGGAAACGGTTTCCGTCTTATCTCTGCGGAAAAAATGGGTTTACATTCGTATGTACCAGGAGTAATAATTTTTTGGGACGCGGTTGAGGATTTGGAAAAAAATAATGGAAACACACGTTAAAAATAATCTAGTTCTCGAGATCTCTGTGGGACTTACCCGGATCGTCGAGTTTCTTTCGAGAGGTGAGCTCGATGGTTCGTGTTTGGGATTTTATTTCAATTTCGAATCCGGGTTGCGTTGTCGAAATTCTGTCATTTCCGTCGGGAATTGACGTAAATTTTATCGTTTTTTTTTTCAAATTCTAAAGGATCTTTGTAATTTTTGATTGCCACTCTTGATTCTCAGCGATGCATTATCTGCGAGTGACAGCTTTTCGTAAGAACTTTATGCGCCGAAATAAATGGAAAATAAACTCTCGTTTGAATTATTTTTATTTACGCCCGAGAAAATCAATCAGCGCGTTATATTTCTTTTTTCTTAAATAGCTTTTATGAACGTCACCCGATTTTAGTTTTTTCATACCTTCCTCATTTATAAATCACATCTGGTTTCATTGTATTTTTTCTGCCTATCGAATTCGCGCTCAGTACAAACTAAATGGGACAGTTGCGACCGAAATTTTTGCGCATTCTTTTTACTGAATTCATGAAAAAATCGACTTCGATATTTTAACGGAAATACACGTTTTGAGGTCCACTGAACACGTCTTGACCATTTTCTCGATGATGTCTCTGTATGTGATAGCTTTTTGTGGGTGCTCTAACTCAAAAACTATTAATCAGGTCCTCGTGAAATTTTATATTTAACATTTTTATAAAAGTCACAAGAACTGATTAGTTTTTGGTAAAAATCGGCTCACTGGAAGTGGGTGTTTACTCATGTCATTTATCCGTTATTTTGAGATATTTGCTTTAATATTAGATAAATATGAATATATATTAGAATAAAAGTTGTAGAAAATTTAATTTTCTACAACCTTTGTTTGAAATATTTTTCCATATAATGCATTGTTAAAGGGATATCTTATATTTTTAGCCACCTACCGACGACTATTCTTAATTGTTGGGGCTTTGTGGCTATATCCAATATCAGAAGGCTATGCATTGAGTTTATTTCTTTTCTTTGTAGTCTAACATTTTCTCGCAGTTTCTTAAAATATTTATTATTATCTAACCTATTTGGAATTATTAGTAATATTGCTGATATGGAGAAAGTCATGTGGTGGCAACATCAGATTTTTTACGATGAGAATCATTGGGGAAAACACCGGGGAAAATAAGCCTAACAGGTGCTTTGCTTCAGTGATTCAAAAATATGTACTATATAATACAAATCTGTCATTTTTGTTGAGGAAGTCGAAGTCAATCACGGATTTGTGAGTTGCAAACGTCTAGCTCGGGAGTCTGAAACTCATATCATGCTGAAGAGCTACATGATTGCGCTTCACCAAATCCGCGGGTCACAGTTCAACGTTTAGAACATTCTTCTGTACACAAAATGGACAGGGTGTTTCAAATGGGAATGAACAATAAAATGCGGATATTTTGGAAGTGACAGCGTAATAGATTTACAAAAAGTTTTTTCGATTATGTATATATATATATATATATTATATATGTATATATAGGTATATATATATATGTATATATTTACGCTAAATATGTTATGAGAAATATGTGTGTGTGTGTATATATATATATATTTGGGTTTGAATGGCACCCTATTATAAGGTAACTTCGCGGGCCGCATAATTGCTTTACGCAGGCCGCGTGTTCCAGACCCTTGGGCCAGCCTAATTGACGCTCTTTCATTTGGAAGACATAACTACACTCATTTTGACATCAGTTTAGTCAAGTGCGAGTCAATAAAGCGTTGCACAATTTATAGCGAGATGGTAAATTCGGGCCTGTTGGTCTAGAGATGAATATTCATCGCGTCACCATCATTCATGTCCCAATCGTGCTACGTGCGTAAGTAAACACATTAGTCGCCTTTCCTTTAGGCCTCGGGCAAGAACCCATTCGGCGTGGCAAAAAACCAATTGTTCCGCGGCATTTCTAATAAGGACTTCCTTTTCCTCGTTAGGCGCAATTAGGACTCTTCTTGCACCACTACTCTGTCGGTACGGCGCTTCACGAAAGCGAGAGTGGATAGCAATAAAAAGGAAAACTCTTCGAGCATTACATTTTATTAATTTTAATTTTCTGCGACGTTCGTGCCTCTCTACCTATCTTTTGGCCCGGCGACGGTGGCGCCTATCTTGACGGCGGCGCCAGGAAACTCGAGAGGACGCCGCGCAACGTTCATTAGCGTCTCCTTTCCATCCCACTTCTCCCTTCTCTCTCTCTCTTTCTTTCTCCCATACGGTTATTCACTTCACTTAGCGCTCTAGTATGCGGAGAGCGAGTTTGGGTCGGAAGAGGGTTGATTTCGTTGTAGCTCCACTCTAGGGTGACGCTGGGTTTTCAAACGTTTCCTGCTTTTAACGTTCGGTTAAAAGGTCGTGCGCGAGAGATGGAGAGAGACCGGTAATTGCTTCTCTCCTCCCAGTTCGCCGGTTCGAGAAATTAATCGTTTTAAAATATTCATGCGAGACCGTCCCGAGAGGGGTTGAAGGAGGGAGAGGGTTGAAGTGGGGGATGTCTTCCATCTAGCAATTGCTTCCGCCATCGCGCGCTCCATCTGACGTCGGAGGGAAAGCCTTCGTAGCGAAGCGGCGGAGCGTCTAAAATTGAATCGTGATAGACAAGAGTTCGCGCTCGCTTCGACACGTGCGGTTATGGAAATTTTGTCATTCCCAATCGAGTGGATCGTGCCGAAGTGTGGATGGTCTCGTGATTTCTCCCGTGCGCACGCTTATTTTTTCGTCGTTCTTAAAGTTATTGTTTTCTACAGGTTGAGCTCTGTAATTACTATGATTCGAAATGAGCAAGGGCGAAGTATTCGTTCTAGGTGATATATTTTATTTAATAAGAAAAATAGATTTGAATATCAGGATGTTAAAACCAGGCCATAGGTGCCTTTGAATATAAAAATGACGGCAATTTATAATCGAGAACGTAATTATTTTTTTCTCTTAGAATTAATAAATAAACGTACATTCAGATCCCGATTTAGCGCCACCCCTTTACAGTACCACACCCGCATATCGTCCATAAATTAATATAAACAGAACATTCATTTTATGATTACATAGAGCAAGCACATACTTCGTTTTACCGCCGTCCCCGCTTTACCGCCAATGTCAGCGATGAACAAACGGTGGCGCTATATCGGGGTCTGACTGTAATCTAAAGATGACTATTTTCCGTGTGCGGACTGTACAAAGAGATGGATTAATTGGACGACGGTGCTTTCCGAGGAGCTTGAGTTTTCGGTGGTATATTCGGAGCTCGCTTTTTTATGCTCAGATTATCTAGCCCTTTCTTACGTCTCTTTAACTCTCCTAATACCATGGGGTGCCTAGCGACACCAGCGTGTCTTTTTGTATTATTCAAATCTGAACAACAAAAAATTGAAAAAAATGGAATTCCAGTAAAAAGTGAGATGGAAAACGTCAATTTTTCTTAAATTTTTCATCCTTCAGGTTTCTTTAACACAGAAGACGAATTCAATCTGGGGTTGCTGGAGACCCCATGGTATTAGGAGCGATAACAAGTTAACCGTTGGATCATAAAAAAGCACTCTAACGCCAAATACAATCTCAGTTATTTTTACTTTCTCCATATACGAAGTATAGAGAAAGTATTGTTTTCATGAAAAAAATCGAATTCGAGATTTCAACGGAAATACATGTTTTAAGGTTCCCTGAGCACGTTTTGACTATTTTATTGATGATGTCTGTCTGTCTGTATGTGATAGTTTTTTGTGGGCGCTCTAACTCAAAAACTATTAATCAGATCAACGCAAAATTTTATATTTAACATTTTTATAAAAGTTAGAAGATCTGATTAGTTTTTGGTAAAAGTTGGTCGACCGGAAGTGGGTGTTTACTCTTGTCACTTATCCGTTATTTTGAAATATTTGCTTTAATACTTGTTAAATGTAAAAATGTATTGGAATAAAGGTTGTAGAAAATTTTATTTTCTACAACCTTTGTTTGATACATTTTTCCATATAATGCATTGTTTAAGAGATCTTATATTTTTAGCTGCCACCACCACGCCACCTACCAGACTATTGTTAACAATTGACGCTTAGTTATGTCTTAGTAACGCTCCTTTTTCTTTTCTTAATTATCAACCGGAAGTAAATATTGACAACGATCCCAGAGCTAACAACATGTAATTTGCCATATAAATATGGAGAAAGTGATGTGTTGCCCACATCAGTTTATTTTAAATATTTTTTCGTGTCTGCATGAATCTCAATGCTGGAGTGATAAACGCTCCCTTCGTGTTCATTTCCTTCCTTCGAGCGATTGTTTCACGTAACATTTATAACGATGATAAGTTAACCAATATTTAGCAGATGTTTTAGGGAACTCTTCCTCAGAGTTCCATCCGTCCTGTTTTCCGGTCACCCGTGCACAACTGAGTCCCAGTTGGTACGGATAATCAGGATTTCGCTGAAGAATAAATAATCCAAACAAGCGCATTTATTGTTTCACAGTTTGAGCTTTGTTGACTGTCACGCGTAATCAAAACAGCTGAAGGGAAGCATAACATCCTAATAGGCCAGGCGATGATAAGCGTAATTGATTCGTTTGATCTAGGAGCGAAAGCCAGGTGAGGGAGCCGAAACGATGTGAATTCATCGCAGAGGATTCGCTCAAGTCAACAGTTACATATTCACCATTTGCGAAGCGATGTCGAATCAGTTTTGAAACTAATCGTGCCAATTAGGCATAGCGTGTAGAGTTCGCATTAATATATCCAAGCGCGCAATTTACGCTGCGCACGACTCTCTCTTTTCGCGTCTTTCAATTTTTATCGCTACGTGAATTTCTAGTTTGGAATATCTAACCGAAACCTTGTTCATTTCCATTTTTTATAATTTACGTGGAACTTATTCGAAAACGTAGTTGAACATTTTTTGTTTTCGCTTTCACCGCCATGGCTAGCCTAGATTGAAGACAGATAGGTAATGAAAGGACAATTAAGCAACGCGGAAGCTATGATTGCGGTGCGCGCATTATGAGGAAAATAAGTGTTTATTACCTCCTCGGTTGGCAAGGACGACTGTTGTGACGACTATAGTCCGTTAACCAGATTGCAGTCGCAGAGTTGAACAATGTTTTAAATATAAAAAATCTGAGTTGTGCGACATCGCGAGATAGAGGATGATCCTCAGATTAAAATCTAAATGTGTATTTAACAAAATCTTTAATGTTAAGGATGATATTATGAATTACGTATTTTTACCCTGAACATTTATTCAATTTCATAAAGGGTTAGAGCAGCTTGTGCCAACCGAATACATGTGGGTAGCCATATTCAGAAGAGTAAAATTCGACACGAGAAGAGCCGCATTGCAGGTGTATAAGGCAGCATTTATAAAAGTAAAAGTTATATTATAGAAATCTTTTATAAATAAACATGTACTTTTGGGCGGTTGGGTTGCGAACAAACGTCTCGTTTTAGGTGCTTTATCTGATAGAATGGGTCGGTTAAAAGAGCCGCATGCGATTCAAGAGCTGCGGTTTGTCCGCTCCTTGGTCAGCGTATTGGTCTCGAAGTCGAATACCACGGGAGGAGGGCGTAGAATCTAGTAATGTATGGTGGGCCGCATACCCAAAAAATAAGCTAAGTATTTTGCTAAAACTTGAACACACCACTGAGAACGTTTCAATAAAATAAGGTAACAGTCGCACGATTCCTGAATATTAGACATTTACATAATACTGTCCCTATGTCACTACGTGATTGACTTGTTCGAGGCATGTCTCCACCTACTTGCAATAGATTCCAAGTAACAAGAGGGACACATTCTTCTTTTGTTTTAACCGGAGGGTCGCGTGATTTTAAAAACCCCTGACTTAGTATCTATTCATAAGACCTGTCAACGTCTCCCATTTTTAACGAGCCTAATTTAATACCGCGAACCGGAAGTAAACGCTCGCAACCTGCTTCATATTTCATGGGACTATTTCCTTTGGAGGCGAAGCAACGAGAAATCCCGTTCGGCTTCCGGAAATAACGAAAGGTGCTTTCGAAAAGACCTAATTCACGTCGTTTTTTTTTCGCTTGCCCCCTTCTGCCTTCCCTCTCCCGCGTCCTGCATCGAGGGCGTTGTGTTATGCGGAAATATTCCTCTTAGCAAGTGACTCTCTTCCATATTACTCAATCCTTAGGAGAGGCGTCAATTATCTCCATCGAGCTTCGCACGCTTCCCGTGCGACTCAGTGCGGCGCTGGTGGTCGCTTTTTGACGGAGTGGTGACTCGGGTGCATTAGAAGTAAGCGAACCATTTCGGAGGAAGGAGGGAGAGGTGGAGGAAGGAAGGGAGGGGTAGATAGAGGAGAGAGAGTGAGTGAGAGAGAAGGAGCGAGATGAAGAGGGAGAGAAAGAGGGACAAATAGATAGATATCCGTCTTTATTTGGGCAAGATTGAGACTGAGCAGTCTCTTCTTCCATCTAACTATTGTCAATTACAAACAGGAAGAAAGTAACAAAAAGTAAAAATAAAAGATTACATAGAATAAATTACTACATAAATGCAATGTCAAGTTAGCATTTTTGGAAATGAAAAGAGATGGAGATTTGTTTTTTATGGGGAAAACAAGGGAAAATTAAAGTACTAATCCCTAGGAAAAACCCCACTGCTAAAAAACACCCACACAAGAAGGGGAAGTGTGAAAAACCTGCGAAACCTACTTATAGCAATATTTAAAAATTGAGAGTATCGTATTAGAAAAGTACATAAAATGAAATACACATAAACACAGTTATACGTAAAAACTTAGAAAAACACGCAAGTACACATTAAGAGAGAGATGGAGGAAGGTAGAGAGGGAGAGAAGAATGGGAGAGGGCGAGAGAGAGAGAGGAAGAAAGAGAAGAGGAGAGCAGGATTGATTCGAAGACTCGCCCGCTAATTGAACTCTTGCCCCACGTGGCCAGCTGACTCCTCCGCCTATCTCGTGTTCTCTCTCATTCCTCTCCTCCTACTCTCTTCCTCCTCACCCACCTTCACCCCTCCTCCCATTCCATATCGAGTCTGCATGACCTGATTCCTTCCTACCCGCAAAGGAAGACGGAGCTTGGAGGCTTAGGAAGAACATCCTCCTCACGAAGCTTCTTCTACATAGGCGCACCTTCTCGCCTCTCTTGGGTATCGGAGAAAGAAAAAAAAGATGGTGGGATGGGCGAATAGAGAGAGAGTATAACGCGGTTTTCTCTCAGACTGCGTGTGATTTACGACCCCGTCGCCGCCCTAGCGGGTGACGAATGAACCGAGTCCCACGCGCGACGTTTTTGTTTAGACCTGTTATTCCGCCTATCGAGTCCATTAACTCTCATTTGCGATTTATCTCGACGTGTTTCTTTTATTTTTGGACGGCGATTACGATCGCACATTTTCGTTTCAGACAGCCTCCCTCCATGTTTGGTAGAGACGGTTGAACGTAGGTGTTCCCGTGGGAACGTTTTAATCCACCTCATACCTTCCCCCTCTCTCTCACTCACACTCTTGAAGAGGTCGGTAGTATCAAAAGGCTCTCGTTAAGGTTCAGATGATGGGATTATGTGGTCAGTTATGGTCAATAGACCCGCATAACTTGTGGTATTTCCATCGCTGTTGAGATATTAACTTCTCAGCAGCCGTTTGAGTTCTACGAAGCCCGAGGCGCTCGCGATGCACGCTTAGAATTCAGCTCCAATTGACATTGCAGTGTATTAATATTTCGAATTAAGGTTTCATCGATAATGGAAGGAAGAATTCAAGAGAGCAGACAGTGCGATGAGTATGGGTTTAAGTTTTTGTCGTGAGAATACCAGATTTTGGGCCATAAAATAATTAAACAAATATATATCGCTGAAGAAGGGCATATGCCCGAAAAGCTTACGTGTGTTTTTCTTGTGTGCGTGGTTTGTCTCTTCGACGCCCCATCAGCCTGCCAACTTGGTCCTCAACTTGGTAAGTGTCCGCTGGGCTTCCTTCAACACCTTGTTGCCACCCTCATCACTACCTTCTCTTTTCCTTAAGTTTATATATATATATATATATATATATATATATATATATATATATATATATATATATATATAATGTGCATGTTTATTATTTAGATGTTTTCAGTAAGGGGATATATTACTAATAATAATCTCCACACTTCGGAAAAGAATTAGCACAGGCGCATCTTTGAGCATGAGAGTGCTTGTACATTTATACACACAATCGCGATAACGTGTGTGTATGCGCATATATATGTGTGTAGGTAGGTTCGTTGACGCGGAAAATGTGGGTTTCACGGACCGAACGCAACTAAAGCTTTTCATTGGATGGGAATGGAGAGTATGTTCATGATATCGGAGTGCTATGCGTCCGACGGGAATTCCACAGCAAAAATGTAAATACGCAGGCACACGTTTGAGGGAGGAAAAAAAAACAAACGGTTGACCTAGATTCCGCGCTTTGGCCACTGCCACGGGCTGCGATGGGATAGGACCGCGGAAGCCTCGGTTTAGCGGCGGCAGCAGCAGCTTCCCAAACCTCCCCTTCTTCCTCTCTCCGCCCCTTCCCGCTTCTCATCAGAGGCGCATAGTGAGACGGATAGCATGAGATATTGAGTCCAGTTTTTTTTTGTTTTTATCGTCATCATGAGGAAAATGTTCTACCTAGAAGTTTTTCCTTACGGCACTTTATTTATATTTTAAACGCGAGTTAAAAACTCGTGTTGTACGTCGCCTTTACTTTGAAGTTTTCATTGATCGTTAAATTTGCTTTGCTTAAGTGAGTAACGGCAAGAGTTAATGACAGTGAGTTTGAATAACGATATTAAAAAGAGGGCAATAAAAACCTTGATGTTGATTATTATATGCGTGTGAGACATGGAAAAACAGGGGAGAAGGTTATAAAGCATTTGAGATGTGGATATGGCCCAGGATGGAGAAAATTAGTTGAACTGAGAGGACAGCCAATGAGGAGAAGATAGGAGCTTAATCAGAATGATGAAGAATGAAAAGAAGAAATGGATGGGTCAAATTTTGAGAGACAACTGTCTGTTGGAATAAGTTTTAGAATGGAGGATGCTAGGGATGAGGTAGGAAGAAAAAAGAATCACGGGATTTCCTTAATGACAAGGTGATAATGATAACAATGATTAGGAGATAAAGAAAAATGGTAGATTGGCTAGAGTCGGCCTAAAATTCTCCGAGAGGTAGAACATATATGAGGTTAGCCATTTGCGCAAACAGCCGAACGGTGTTCTCATCCCTTTATGTTACACCTGAAAATTTTATCAGTCCCTATTTCCATCTTTAATTGTGAGTGCGCCTATTTCTTCAGTTCAGGAGTTGAACTGACTCTTTCATTTATCAGCGATAAGAGCAATGGAAGGCGTGGTGAAATTTTATTTTCAAATAGAATAATACTGAACCGCTTACTCGCCATAATTCACGCAATAAGTCGTTTTTCTCTCTTTATAGCCATTTAAAGTCGCCGCAACTATACATTGTCGACGCATTTGAGGCTTTCCAAGATAGCGAACCATTATTCCTCCAGAATTCGATGAATTACGACAGCATTTCACTTCAACGAGCTTATTTATGAAATTTATAACGGTCCTAGTACATAGGCTTGCGTGACTTAAAGCTTTTAAATCGAAGACAATTTAATCCATTGGAAAACATTAGTTGTCTTCGGTTTTTATTAAAAAAAATAGTATTGCCCGGCGATGATTGGTAGCGAAATAAATGGATTTTTGCGCCATGTGTTGATCTTTGGAGCTATCTACTTTATTTGACCTGTGACCTCTCGGATGCGGAGATAGTTTGACCTTTTGGACGGCGTACGTTTTGTCTCGGGTATAAGATCACGTGCTGGACCAGCGAGGGAAAAAAATAAACTCGTGTTTTATTAAACATTTACGATCCCCCATATTTCTTCGCTCCGCGGCCGTAATTCAAATGAGTTGATGGGGCTTAAAGGAAGAGGCGCGTTGATTTAATGGCCGAATTTTTTGGAAACGATAATGACGAAATCGCCCTTTTTACATCGCGCTTTGTTTTATTCCACATCGGAACTGAGTTTACAGCTATATTACTCGCAAATTCTCTGTTTTGTCGGCACGTGTCATTTCGTGATCGTTGAAATGTGTTATTTTTTGTATTACTTTTCGAATCCACGTTGAGAGAAATTCTCGCCTTGTTTTTCTAAAGAGGAAAGTTCATGTTTTCAGCCAGGAGATCAAATTCGATGAAGTTTCTGGGCCCCATTAACACGGCGGACGTTATAGAAGGGCCGTATTAGGATTTTAAGCGTTCTTCTAGGACTGAATTGGGATTAAAGGTGTTCAGAGAGGGCCGTATTTGGATAATAGGTGTTCTCTAAGGTCCGCATTAAGATTATAGGCATTTCTCTAGGGCTGCATCCACAACGTAGATGTTCAGCGAGAGCCGCATCTAGGAAAAAATTGTCCTTTTTGCGATTGCACGGTCTTTTTGCTATTAAAAACCGTAATTCAGAAAGCGCGTTTTATTGCGACTTTGCAAGCTGAACAAAATCTTTAAAATCTCAAAGGATTTTTTGGAACTAAAATAAACATTCGGTGGACAGAATTGTATAGAAAGTACCGTAAGCTTATGAACGGTACGAATGAGGAGAACAAACTTCCATGCTAGAGACGACGGGATTCGAACCCGAAACGTTGGTTTTTGGAAGATGATCATATGCCCACCTTCTTACCTATGCTGGCTCAATGCCGTTAACAATTTTACATAGTCCGCGTACCAAATAACTCCATGAAATCATATAAAAACTTTCCGGAAAGGTGGCGCGCTGGAAAGTAGACCTCGAAAGTCAGTTATCGCCCGGAAAAAGGGGGAAAAATGTAAAAGCGACCCGAATCTTGTGTGAAAATTTTCCACATCTTCACCGGTTCGAAACTTCATTTATTAATATTTTTTTAAACTCTCCACGGAAACCAATTTCTGTCTCCTTATCCGTCGATAAGCCCGAGGATATAACGGCTGGAATTGCTGGAGGATAGAGGGAGAAAGAGTGTGTGAGAGAGGCGTTTTTAACCGAATCCCTCGTCGGGCGTCAGGAAAAAATAATCTTTGCGGAGGCTCGTGAGATCGTGAAGAACCGCTCATACCGAAGTTCCATAATCGAGAGCTCATCGTGGGAAGAGAAATCTCCCAATGAAAGAAAGAGAGAGGGAGGGAGGTAGGGAGGGTGAGAGGGAGGGAGGGGGACAGGGAGAGAGGGGGGAGGGTGAGTGAGATGGAGAGAGAGACGGTGAGAGAGAAGAAGAGAGGGAGGAAGAAAGAGGGACGGTGAGAGAGGGAGAGAGAAAGAGAGTGAGGGAGGGTGAGAAAGAAAGAAAGAAAGAAAAATGTCTTTATTGGCGAGGTTGAGGCTAAGTAGCCCCCTCTTCCACCTAACCATTACAATTTGGTTACATCAGGATTTACATATTAACGATTTTTTTTTTAATTTACAATCTTAATTCACAAAAAATGGTTACCACGAGAGCAATATACATATACATTCTCTTATACATATGTAGATAAGTACAACAGAGACAATTTTGAATAATTATAAATATGGAGAATTTTCATTTTATACTTTCGAATATAAATGCTTGCATTACAAATAAAAGATGAAAAAGAAAGTTAGGAGAAAATTTAACAGAAATTTAAAAAACTAAAATAAAATTAAAAAAATACAATTAAAATATATTTTTAAAACCACACTAGATAGACTTGAGCGTCGGAGTATGTAAAATACCAGAGGCTGCGTACAATACAATGTTTCCATGTTGGAGTTGATAAATCTGGCAGAAAGTGAAGTGTGTGTAGGATTACATCATTCAGTTTAGCACTTGTTCATCAAATGAAGAAAGCAGGAGTTGCGGAAGCCTTCCAGTGACTTTAGCTTTGTTGTCTTTACGGGTAACTCATTCCAAAGTCTGCAGGACGCTACATGAAATGAATTACTGAAAATCTTTGTTCTATGAGTTGGAATATTTAGCATTCTTGAGTTACGGGTGTTTTTTTCGTGTAGGGAAGAGAGAAAGGAATAGTTCGACGAAAGATAAGAGGGAGTGTTTGAAGACAGTAGCCGAAATAGTGTATTAAGGATATGGAGTTTCCTGCGGGAATCGAGATTAAGCCATGACATCTTTTTGTAATAGTCAGATATATGATGATGAGAGGGAGGGCGGAAGAGAGATTGAGGGATAGACGGAGGGAAGGAGAGAGAGGAATAGAGGGAGAGAGATAGGAAGAGGAATGGAAGGGGATAGCGAAAGAGAGATGGAGGAAGAGGGAGGGATAAAGCGATAGAGAGAGTGGGAGTGAGGGAGAGGGTGGGAAGGAGAGAGACAGAGATAGAGGGAGGTTGGGAGAGAGAGGTAGAGAGAGATATCTAGGGGGTTTAGAGATAGGGGTGGGAACAGAGGGAGGGAGAAGGAGAGAGAGAGGGAGAGAGAAAGAGGGAGGAAGGGAGAGAGGGAGGGAGAGAGAGAGAGAGGCAGAGAATTAGAGACAGACAGACAAACGACTGAGAGGAAGAGAGTGGGAGGTATGGACTTTTCATCAGCCTTGAGCAACTCTTCGAAAGTGAGAGTCAAGGATTCTTTCTCTTCCTTGCGGAGTAAAGGAATACACCCGACCAGTGCAAGACGTCGCTTCGATTCACCAGCTTTGGATGTGTGGGATTCGAATTGGGAAAGTTTCCCCCTCTCTCTCTCATTCGAGTTTGGAGAAAGGTAGCAGGTTCTACTCCCCTTTCCCTCCTGCCCCATCCCTCTCCCAACTCCGGCAGACTCGGCTCGTGACGTACGACTCTTGATTGGATTTCTTCCGAAATGTTTAACTGTCGCTTTGGGGGGAAGGGGGTGGGTTGATTTTGGGGGGTGAAATACGGAAAACTGAATTTATTCCGGTTGGGAGAAGGCGTCCACGTTAAATCACGTTCGCTTCGGGGCGCGTTTTCCGTCTAGAGACTCACGATTGAGTTGTATTGTTAATGAATCTCCGCCGTTAAAAAAAGAGTAGAAATTAAATGGTCGGAGTGATTATTTTTCAAATTTCCGGAGTTATTATATTCATCAAATATTCCTAACTCCGATAAGTGGTTTGGTTGGTTTTTTATTTGGTACGGGTGAAGCTTCCCGTGAATGTAGCACCGAAGAAAATAAGCGGAAAAGGTTAAATTGTTAAAACAAAAATCTGCCGAAACAAGATTATTCGTGAAAATAATAGGCCTCGAAAAATTTCGGGCCTAAATTTCGATGTGTAGAAGAAAACTTGTAAACTTTACCGGGAATCAAACCATGGTTTCACCGAGAAGTGGGAAATTCAGATTCTATTCTCGGATAAATTTCAGAATTGTTCTCTTTCCTACGTTAAAATTTGTTCATGCATAAAAACTTCATTCCATCATCTCTTCTCTGGCCTATGAGGGATTTACGCTATTATACTAGGTTGACCAGATTCTTAGGAGGCAAAACCGGGACATAACACGATCTAAACAAGAAAATCTGGGACAACCTGAATTTTCGTATCGTTTTTATTATTTGTACAGTAGAATCCCGATTATCCGACCTTTGATCATTCGACCTTCGATTATCCGACATTCCGTTTCATCCGACATGACGAATATAAGAATTTTTAAGAATGAATAGTATCCAAGAAACTACGGGCCTTCAAAAATATAGCTCCTACAGGACTGCCAGTTTGGTATTGCAGCCAAAAAAATGCACGGATAATTTTTCGAAGCTGGTTTTTTAGTAAAGTAACAAATCCCAATCACTTTCTACTTTTAAAAATGAACTTTTGTTTGAAAAATTATTATAAATGGTATTTATGTTTGTGATATAGTTTTGTATTTGATGGGAATATTGTGTTTTCGTTGGAATTATTAATAAATCGAATTTATGTATATACTTATCTGTTTTTTCATTAGTATTCCATATTATCCGACATTTCCGTTATCCGACCATCCTTCGGTCCCGTTTAGGACGGACAATCGGTGTTCTACCGTACTTAAATTAAATGTAAATATGCTTCGCAAATACAGAGCACAATTTTGTTCAACGTATTAACAAATAATTTCAATTTAATGGATATATAAAAAATCTTACAACACAATATATCACGATTTAAAGGTAATAATTACTTTCAGAACAAATAATCAAGTTAAATAAATAAATAACATAGATGATAAAATAACACTATATGGCTTCTATTTCATTTTATATAAATTTATATAATTTTTCATTAATATTTTAGACTACGCCTAACTATCTCATTCAGATTTTTATTATTTTTAGTCATAGAAAAAAACTTTAAAGTTCATATTTAATTTAAATATAATATAATGGTATTGATTGTTTTAACGTCAAGGCTGTTTTGTTTGTCAGATCATACAAAATTTATTTTCGAAACATTCTTTCTACATCTGCATTATGTGCCTGAAACACAAACCAAACGCCACACAATTTCTTTATCTCTGTGGTCTACCCTTGAATTTCAATGCCAAAAAAATAGGAATACCACCGATGGTAACATTAATAAGCTATTTCTATATTTTCCAATATAATGTGATTCCGATTAAACACATTTATGGAATTTTTGCGTAGAGGTGATTTTGTAAGGCAGAAACAAAAAATCCGGGACAAATGGGTGTCCCGAAGAACTTTATCGACACAACGGGACATTCGTTAAGTCAAAATCCGGGACAATCCCGGAATTTCCGGGACGTCTGGTCACCCTATATTATACTCCATCCTGGAGGTGGATAAAGCTGTAAAACCTAACAGTTTCCATTGCGAGTTGTCCTACATTAAATAAATTGCTTAGCAATGTCGACGATTGCCATATACGATGGGCAGATCGCGCGAAAATATAACGTTAAGCAACGTTCGTCCATATTTATTTCCTACGTGTAAACAAATAAAAACTTCGTTTATCAGGCAAACATTTTACTAAATCTCAAAAAGTAAATTATTTTGCGACTTCGACAAATTGCTCGCCGATTCAGCGCATGCGCCAGGGTGCGATGTTTAAACGTGCGTTTCATCCCGCACCGCTGACGTAGGCATAGCGCACAAGCCTTGCCCTTATATCTCTTTCTCTCGTGGAAAAGAAAACAACCGTTTGTTGAACATAAGGACCCGCGCCTTAAAGCGCCATCACTGATCCCTCACGCGTGTTTTTTTTTTAAACTGAATTATGGCGGAAATAAATTTTAATCGCTCGGCGCGTAAGCCGAGAACCCTCGGGTGTGTTTACCGAAAGCGTGAGAGCCTCTTCCGAGACCGTCGTCGCTCGACGAATTAACCTCGTTTTACGACGCCCGCATTCCCGCATCCCGCTATTAAGGGAGGACGCGATGTTATTCCACAAAATAATCTGCATTTAAACGGATTCCTATAAAAAAAATTCGTGGCTCCGAGTCCGTTTTAATGACCTTTTAGAAAGTTTTGGGGAGTGAAACGTCTGTTTCATTACGCGTTTGAAGGAGCCTTATGGATTGAGTATTTGTATATGCAAGTATGGCGTCCCGCCCTTTTAATGTGTGCGAAAATTTATAAATATTAGATTAGAGGAAATAAACGTATGATTTAATTATTTAGTAGTGTTTAAATAATTATTTACCAGAGAGTAACAGCAACTCTTTCTTATGCTGAAATGGGGTTTCCAAAGCTTGTATTTTGTTTGTCGATGTCTTCTCTCACAAAAACACCCATGTAGTCGAAAGAATAGCATGACATCCGGAAATAAGAAAAAAATTATCCGGGCGACTCTTTAACGCTTGAAATAAAGTGTGAAATTGACCAAACGACAAGCGTTGCATATTAAGCGAGTCTATTGAACACTTTTTTTTCGTTTTCTTCTTCAATTGCCGCGAAACCGCGAGGGCAAGGCATAAATCATCAACCGAATCTTTCACTGACTGCAAAGAAATAATCCTGTAAGGTCAGAGCTTGTCAAGGAAGCCAAGTCGCGCCCAGTATGGCCACAAAATTTGTACCGCAACCGACTGCTTTCCCGCCGCGACTGTGCCGAAAACGCAAGTACGGCCGTAGGCTAACGTTTCTTTACGCCGGGAATAGTCGAGTTTCATTTCCGTTCATTTTTAGCTAAATATTGGGTTCTTGGCTGACTACAGTAGACGTCAATGAAAACGTAGGTAAAATTAGCCGGAGATTATGCAATTAAAGGAAGTTTCTCCAATTGAGGGGAATGTTTTTAAATCAGAACAATAAACGCGTCATGACTTGGGCTTGTTTGCACAAAAGTGCTTCCTCGAGCCACACGATTACGAATAGACTGCAATTCAGCGTTCTGAAGCCTTATTTTGTTGCCATAGGGAGAATATTAAGGGGAGTAAAAATAACCTCTCAGCCATTGATTATAATCAATAATTATTGGCGAAAAATACATCACGTAAAAGTTTTATGATTTTCGTCTTGGCATCTCTGGTTGTTTATGTTCTATAAATTTTTCCGTCACAGGCGATCTTCTGCCCGGAAATATTCTAGTTCATTTAAATTTATAAAGACTTTACTTTTTATAAATTATGATATTTTCTTTCCCATTTCATTGCCATTTACCGATCGTATAATAACATAAGGTTGGTGTACGTTCGGTAGATTGCTCGACAACCCGAGGCATTGAGAGTAGTGCCTCCAAAATCAGAATAATTCACCGGAAATATAAAACGACAGAAAAAATTATAAAACGTGGCGCATAAGCGATGACGCGCTCTTATCTGAAACGCTCACTCTTTCATGTCTATTCTGAAAAAACAAAGCATTAATAAGCTTCAAACCATCAGAATTTGAGTGTACGCAAAGAGTGCCACTCAGTTTAAAAAAAAGCAAAAACCAGAGGAAAAAAGCTTCCCCGATAACTTGGTTTCTTTTTTGTTTCTGTTCCATGGTCGTTACATTAGTGTTCCTATTTCAAATAAATGACTTTCACCGACTCATTTCCTTTCACAGAAGCCATACTTCACGCATGTCAACACGCAAACACATTCTCACGTATGAAAATCTAAGGGACACAAATCCCGTGGAATACAACTTTTCAACGTCATCCCACGCGCCCAGAAAAATATGCGCGTCTTTCCTTTGTTTCCCGATGCGTCAACGAAGAGAAAGGCGATGTTTAATTTCCAAGTGATCGTTACGGAACATGGACGACTTTTTATTACATTAGTCGATCAAGAAAAAATCGGCGATTTCTTCTGCGATAGTTTGTTTATATTTTACGCGATATATCCTTCATGTTAAAAGAGATTATCTCTGAAATTCTGATTATTTTTTGTGAATACCGTTACAATGTTTCGATTTTTTTATTGCGTTATTTTTTTAAATTAATTTTTTTATTCTCGTCCTTGCGGTGTTTTTACCGTATTTCGAGGAAAAATTAAAATAATTTTCATCAGAATAAAAATTATTGTGTTTATGTTAGCAGGCGATTTCAAACGAGATAAAAATTGAGCTTGCAGATGTCTAAAAATAAACATCGTTGATTTATCGGTTGGAACTAATGGATGTAATCAATTAAGGAGAGTAAGACTCAGATGCAATTTTTAAACTCATATTTTGTTGCTGTTATTCAAATTACCTTTTTATCTCCATCATAGATAAACGTTTGAAGTACCGTCGTTTATTTTCTAATGCTCAGAAATTTCTTGTTTCTTCCTGTTCTTTTCTGTTCCTGTCTTTTATTCCAAACTTGCGTGGATAATAAAGCGGAATTAGCCAATCCGGCGTAACACCGATAAAACTTTCAACTACTAAGGTCTGATCAGCTCGAAACATCATACCAACTTGCGTGAAACTGGGTCTCTTAACATTGCGAAAGTTTCTACACACATATTTAATTACGCGTCTTGCGAAATTCGCCGTGTTTCTGAAAAGCAAGCTTCTTCTCTCGTGAATTCTGTTACGAATACTCATGGACCTCGTTGCGCACTTCCCTCTCGATTCAAATCTTTTGGAGAAGAACGCAAGCAGCGCGTTGCCGGCTGGCAACCGTCAGTTTCCCTCATATTTCTCCCATTTTGCCTGTTTCTCTTTCCCCTTCCCCCCTCCAAACCAGGCTCCCCCATGTCGTATCTCTTCCCCCACTCCCGTGACATCCCGCAGCACATTCCGAACGGGTGCATCGGCAGCTGCTAGATCTTTTTGACCTCTTCGGCCACACGCGTTACCGTCGCATACACTTTCTTCCTCCTCCCCCGCAGTCATCCCACGCTCTATCTCCCACACCCCTCACACCTCCTCTTAAGGCCGGAGTCCCACAAGGCATCATCATCTGTCCATACCGCAGCCGGCCCTGCCCCCAACCTCTTCACACCCGCCCACGCACGTCAGAAGCTGTATAGACGCTCTCCTTCCCTTCCTCCCACACTAGTCCTCCTTTCTCCTCCTCCAGGGCACGAACAGCATCGGACATTTATCTCATCCGGTTCGGAGGCAGCCATCGCTGGCAGCACAGCCCGCCATCCCATCCACGCCGCCGACAACCAAACTCGACACCCTCTCGCTACCAGCCATTACGTCCATACCTAACTCCGTAACTCCTCTTCTCCTACTCCTCTTTGTCCTGCCCACTCCTCTCATTCTCTATCGTTTCTTGCAGTCTCTCCTCCTTTCTTCTCCTTTAATCAATATTCCGTTCCCTTATTCCTGTTATTCTTTCTGTTTTTAGTCTTCCGGTAAAGTCTTGTTCTCTTTTTCTACTCCTTTTCTGTTTTCGTTTTTTGTTGTTCACTTTATTTTCTCGCGATCCCCTCTCTTTCTTGCAATTTGTGTGCTTTATTTGTACTAACGCCACCCACATTTTTTTGCTTTCTCACTCTCTTATTCTCTCCCATTTCTTCTTCTCTAACACACCTTTCAAGGTCTTTAATTTTTAACGATTTCTACTTCGTTTTTACCCTGTTTTCATCTTTCTTTCCTATATTATACACACTCCCCTTTCGTTACCTATTCCCCCTTCTCATCTCTATCAAGGCAAGCAATCTAACTTTATTGAAGTCGCAACAACCATATCCGACTTCCCCAAATAACTGCTTCTCCTCCCAGCTTCCTTTCGCTGTTTTTCACTTTCTCTTCCCCCACCTCTCTCTCTCTCTCTCAAGCCCTTAAAATCCCTCCATTTCCCTAGAACCCCCTCTAATTCCTTCAAATTCCTTTAAACCTCCTCAAATTCTTTCCAACTCCCTCAAATTCTTTCTAACTCCCTCAAAGATCCTCTAATCCATTTTTCTCGCTTCTTCCCTCCAATTGCCTTAAATTCCCTGAAACTGCGACAAGCCTATTCCTTCTCCAATCCAATCTCCTATCCCATCTTTGTTTTCTTCTTACCACTGTCGCAATCTCTCCCTTCCTCACAATCTTCCTACTTTTCCCTCCCATCCTCTCATTCCCTCCCATCCTCTCATTCCCTCCCATGCTCTCATTCCCTCCCATCCTCTCATTCCCTCCCGTCTCCAGGCTCCCACGCCTATCCCTGTAACACTCCCGACGTTTTGCGGTTCTGTTCCTTTTCTCCTCTCTTTCCAGCTCCTCTTCCATTTCCTCCTCCCTCTCTCTTGCATATCGCAGGCTCTTAGTCATGCGCATCAAACATTCATGGAGGTCTCTCCAGCAGGCGATAAAAAATAAAACGGACAAATTCTTTAATGGCCGTTCGCGTATCCTCATTTCGGCGAGCAGTTTTATTTATTTTTTTATTTGCTTTAAGTGCGTCGAAGTGTTTGTGTCGCCGTTTCGTTTCCGTCATTCGAATGCGCGAGCGATAAACACCACAGGAGTTCGTTATGCAAAACGGCTCTTTCTTACAGACGGCCGAGGCGGAAGAGGCCGCATCTTCATACGCCCGACGTGTCCCCGGGTTCGATGCCCGCTCGCTGGGGACTTTTCAACGGGTCAAAAAAAACTCTTGGACGACTATTAGCGGTCGATGTTGTCAAGTATCTTTTGCTTTCTTTGGCCAATCAATCAAGTCCGCAGTGATTAATCGATGCCGATGGTAATGAATGCCACAAAGAGTCGATGAAGGGTTTAAAAGAGGTCAATGGCGTCATTTATTCGCCCGACGGAGTGCGATCCGTAAAGAGCGTTTGTTCTTATCGCAGACGGAAAGAATGATATATTGACATTCCAAGGAGATGTGACGTAGAATCGGTTATATATGTGTTTAGTCGTCATCACATAGCCATAATGAATGGGATGATGTAACTTTCTTATTAATGAATTACTATATACTTACATAGTAAGTACTAGCTGAAACGCCCGACTTCGCTCGGGAAAGTTTTCTTTTAAGTAGCAAACGATTTTTATTATTTATTATTTTTGTATGTTGTATTATGTATCAATTTATCTTGCGATAAACCTTTCATTGTTAATGGTAAAAGATAACAATGTTATAATATTCCTTAAAAATCATTTGACTCACTTTAAAAGTATTCATAGACTATATTTAATCCATTTGTACCATTTATCTTGGATTTGGCTACCTATTCATCCTCGACGGCGTGCCACGGCGTGGACTTTCTTTGCATTAATCTTTACGTGGCTATCTCCCTATGAGGAGGACAACAATTAAGAAATATAGCTTTTTTGCCGCCTGTAAAATGTTAATAAATTTTGCGCTTAAAGGATAATTTCGAGCGATTTAACATGTAATAAGACTAAACGTAAACAGAATTAAAATATTGTCTTTCGTGCGTAAAATAAGCCATTTTCCATGATCGTAAGTTAATATTTAAGTGTATTTATATCCACATCAGTGAAGGGCTGCATGGCATTTTGGGGCTTCTCCACGCTATTTTTCATGCATTCTTATGGTAATAGTATTTTGTTGACCCCATGGGGTATAAGAGACCACACGGTCTGCAAACCAGAACCAAGTTCTTTCTTTGGTCCATAGGATGGCCCATGAAACTTTTGAATTCGATAGATTTAACGGTGTAAAAACGAATAAAAAACATACATACATACACACTAAAATATGTATATTTATAAGATAAATGAACTCACATATATATATATATATATATATATATATATATATATATATATATATATATATATAGATGGAAACAAGGTGTTGGGATGAGGAAACCCAGTGAACACTCACCAATCGGACGACTTCAGGTTGGCGAGGCCCCGGGGATGTCGAAGCGACACACGTAAAAGAACACTAAAACACAGAAACATCACAAACAATCAGTTCTCTCTCTGTAGCTGATGAAGGAATAATTCCGAAAGCTTCTACGTTTGTGATGTTTCTGTGTTTTAGTGTTCTTTTACGTGTGTCGCTTCGACATCCCCGGGGCCTCGCCAACCTGAAGTCGTCTGATTGGTGAGTGTTCACTGGGTTTCCTCATCCCAACACCTTGTTGACTTCCATATATATATATATATATATATATATATATATATATATATATATATATATATATATATATATATATATGGAATCGAGTTCATTGATCGATATTATCAATAAATTTCGAAATATTTCACGAGAAATTCCATGCTCTTGATTAAAGTCAGTAGGTTATAATTTTAATGGAGGCACCAATATTTATATTTTTTAATATCCCAGGACTGATAACCTCCCAATCCCGCCAGAAGTACAATGTGAATTCGTTTACTTTATCACGATGAATTAAAAATTATATATATATATATATTTTAAATCTTAATATAGTTTTTGAACAAGGGAACTTACAATCAGGGCCGGCCCGAGCTACAAGCGAGCCGGGCGGCTGCCCGGGGCGCCAATATTTTGGGGGCGCTATCCCGATCATTTATCTATGCATTACTTGCAAGTGAATAAATATTGGATATCAATTTATATCAAGAAACAGGTTAGAATCTTGACGGCATTCCTTTTCATTTTTCGTTATCAATAATTTTTACAAAGCGATGACTAAATTAACACGTACTTTGTAAATATCTCAACAAACTAACGGAGGTGGGCGCCGAAGTGCTATCTCGCCCGGGGCGCCAAAATTTCTTGGGCCGCCCCTGCTTTGCAATCTCGGGTTTTTGGGCAGCAAATATTAACATGTGGAATAATACATATATGTCGCGTTTCTGTCTTTTGGCTCTGTGGTGCTAAAGCGTAGGCAAATTACGTTCAACGTTCAGGAACGCGAGAGACTCGTGTTTTTGCACTCGGTTCTTGTATTCCTTTCGAAGCTGTATCGTCTTGTAGGTATTTGGACTAGATAACGGAAGTCAAAACTCCGTAGGTCTATCCTTAAATGAGTAAACGGAAGATTAGCGAGGATGAAAGTCTTAGATGTATTCCTCCACTCCACCCTGGTAGAATCCAATTCGGTCGCCTCTCGCCTTGGACGGTCGCCTCTCAACTCATATGGTGATTATGCTGCAGACATGTGGCGTCGGCTATCAGGTTTCCTCTACTTTTCTTCTTGGTTTATCCGTGTTGCTTGAAAGAAAAAATATTTACATGCATCTCACCAAAAGTTTAAATATTGAAATTAAAATGAAACATCTGCCTATACACGCTAAGAGTATTAGTAAGTTTATGAAAATGATAAACAATATTAATGAATTTCCGAATGAACTGTAGATATTAACAATAACAGTTTACAATTAATAACACAAACTCACATCCACTTTTAAATTATTCCGCGTTAATACTGCATAGTATACCTATTTTGCATCACGTGGCGAATATGGTAACCTGTTTTCTGTAAGTGTGGGGGGCATCTCGATTCATAGCTATCTACTTTATGCATACATAAGCAAAAACAATGGAAATAATTCGCGTGTTGACATATATATGTAAGTATGTATGTATATATATATATATATATATATATATATATTCTATTTCCTCTCCCTGCGGCGTCTCATCTCCCATTCAGGAGTTCTTTCTCTCAGTGCCTCATCCACAACATTTTCTCACCGTCACATATGACCTCAACTCCCCCTCGGTTTGCATGTCTCAGTTCCCCTATTTCTCTCTCACTCACAGAATATACTATATATATATATATATATATATATCAACACTTGAGTATTGCTTTAACATGGAGATTTCTTCCCTTAGTTCACACGAGTCTCCCAAGTCTCCTTTCATACCGCCACATCTTCCATCATCGAGGCAGCCTTTTGTTTCTCTTCGAATTTTTTTCCTTACAACGCGTTGTGTGAACGCGAATTTATTTTTTTTTAACGCGTCGAGGAGATGTCAGGTCGATCCCGAGAATCCCAAACTTCTTTCTTTTTCCCCTATAGTTTCCGTTCTCTTAAATTTTCGGCCGTCCGAATCTCCGGGAGATTTTTTTTATATCGCTGCAAGAAAAATGTCGTGATGATTTCGCGGTTCATGAAATTCGTTTCGTTTTTCTAGAAATAGTTCGCGACGGAATTAACGACGAATGATTTATAATTATTCCCGCTGAGTTTTTTAGCCGCTTGGTAATTTATATGTTACTACTACTACTACTACTACTACTGCATCTTGAATTTCGTAGCTGATGACTTCGTGTTTATGTGTCTGTATTTTGCGCAACTAATATTATTATAAACAGCAAACTTGTATATTTTCCATCCTACACTTTATTTTCTCTCTTGTATTGCTTGCTGTGATCATGCAGACTTTTTATGCCGTTGGTGTTCAGAGTAAATTAATTTAATGAAATATTTTTCTAAATAAATAAGCTGTTTTCATTACCACCCTAGCTTTGCATCTTGAAAAATACTCGTCTTTTATTTACCAATTGTTTTTCTGGGTTCTTTATGCCGTTTACTGAATGAAGTTGTTGAAAATTATGTTTTCAGGGTTGAACTTATTTTTGCCTTGGCGACCGAAGCCTATAAAGTCTCAGGAGTTGAAAGTTTTACAGTAATTTTTTAACCAAGACATTCATTTTTTAACGTAAACATTAGGGTGCTATAATTTCAAGCATTTTTTTATCCTGTCAAAACATTTCGATTAATTTAATCCATACATGCTACTTATTCAGATGTTATGCAATAAACAACGTAGCCTAAATCATTATGTATTTTAATTTGATCGAGTGTACTGTTACAACCCTAAGCGAGGACTTGTCTTTGCAATTAGGTATGAATATTCGTACGTTTTTTAGCTGGTAGAGTCATACAAGACATTATCATGGATGTGTTACATTTTTCTTTGCATTATTTGTTGATTAATTAAAGCAACTTGTTAGTTCTCCGCTCTATGTAGGAAGAAAATGGCTAACCGCCTGTGGCTCTTACCGCAGAAATTGTCCGACCCTCTTGCCTCTATATGCATAAAATTCTTGTCTTAAACAGTCAACCCTGGTTAAGCATCACAATTCATTCCACAAAATGTTTTCAAACTATACTGTTTAAAACACTACTTTATGAGCCGAAAAAGAAAAAATGTTTTGCTAGCATATTCGGCTGTCATCTGTCGTTGGGTAAATAAAAGAGCAACATCCTCTCGTATGGAGTCTCTTTTTGAGTTTCACCCTAAAATTAATTGGAAGGGAATGGGTGGAATTTGAAATAAAATTGAACGCGATTTTTTTTTATTTGTCATGCAGCAGAATTTCCATAAGTCGAACTTAAAGGGGAAAAAATATTCGATTTATAGAAAATTCGACTTATGGAAATAGTTTTCTCTCGTAGAGATTTTGCACGATAAAATGAATTCACTTCGAGTTATGGAAAATTCGAATTACAGACGTTCGAGTTATGGAAGTTCCACTGCATTTCCATAAGTTTAAGGCACGCGACCAGTTCCGACAAAGGGTCGTCATCATCAGGTGTGAGATTCTTTGGCCGCAATGGTTATAAGCAGGCGAGACTCAGAGAGAAGAGATATGGTTCTTAGAGCAGTGTTTCTTATCCTTTAACCCCTTCTGATCGTCTAAAACTCCCCAAGCCATCTCCTTTTTCCAGAAATTCTTTTATGTTTTTAAGGTTTTTGTCAAAAAATTATTAGTAATTTATTTATTTAAACGAGCTCAATGTCCGATTTTACATTTAATAATACAAACATAATGTAAAGAAAATATGTTAAAAGAAAAAGGGACTCTAATTACCGTAAAAACGTGTTTTTTTAGAAGATATATTTGAGTTGTAAAATACAAAATCTGATATTGGTCCAAAATGCTTCGCGTTCCACAGAGTAAGAACCAGGGTCTTAGAGAGAAATTATATGATTGCGAGTTACCGTAGTGGAGTTGTAAAATGAAATGTTAATGTTAGTTAGGAGGGCATGAATGCCCAAGGAGAGATAAGGTAGGTGACTATCCTAAACTAATTCACTTGTTAATCAAATAAAGATAATAGACTCTTCTGGAATGGAACCTATGCCTTTATGATGGACCATTATACGTTTACAACCTGCAAAGGGCACGCGGCATGCATCTAGCGAAACAATCATCGAAATCTAACAGACAGTTCTTGACTTATTCACATAAGTTCCTAAAATATCACACTCAGAATGACAGAATGAGATTAGCCTTAATTATAATGGGGATAAAATCCGCATGCTTTAAAATTACTATTCTTAATCCGCAGTCAAGTCGATACAAGAAATCGGGCTGTACGTATTGGGTAGTTTTTGCGAATTTCAGTTGCGATTAATTTTGTCTCCTTTGATAGTTTAATTCAAGGTTTAAGCACAAGACGAAATATCAGTCAGTTTCACATGGGTAATTTAATCATCTACATCTTGCTAATTTTTACGTCGGCTACGATTAGGACATCAGCCGTGACACAAATACAAATTCAAAGATTCCTTGCTTGAGAAAACCCGCGTCAAGTAAAAAAGATATTGAAGGAATAGTTGACCACGGCAAATTCTAAACATCCTCTAACATTCGCGTGTGGCGACTGAGAGGGTGGAGTGGGAGCGAGGGTGGGGGATGAGGTGGTCAGACTTTTGACCCTGAAAATGATACAGCACGTCTCTCTATCCACTCTCTCTCTCTCTCTTTCGTTCACCTTTACAAGAATTCCACACCTTAAGAACACACGGCGTCTTTCTCTCCGCGTGGAGGAACCCAAGAGATCGGGTGAGGCTCGGCAATTTTTGGATACTAGTCACGAACGGAATGTTACCTCTGACTGAGTCACGAGCCGCTTCCATCTCTTTCTTTCTCTCTCTTTTTTCTCTCTCTTTTCTTCCCTCTTTCTTTCCCCTCCCTCCCCTCTTTCCCTCCATCCTCTCTCTCCCTCCATCCTCTCTCCCCTCTCTTCTTCACTCTCTCTCCGCCACTTTCTTCCTCTCAGTCTCTCTCTTTCCTCTTCTCTCACTCCTCCCTCACTGTTTCCCTCCCACTCCTTCCTCCCTATTCCTTTCTCTCTCAAATCTCCCCCTCTCATAACCTCTCTCTCATTCTCCCCCTCTCACTACCTCTCTCTCATTCACATTTCCCTCCATCCCTCCCTCTCATCCTCCTCTCCATCTCTCTCACTCTCTTTCTATCTATATATCTCTCTCTCCTTGCTTCTTCCTCTTTCAATGGACCGAGAATATTTTCACTCAGTTGAATCTTAAATCTGGCAGCATCCTACCGTGACACTCGAAAGTCGTGGATGCGACTTGAATCTCATAGGAACTGCCTCTTCGCACGAGTACCTCGGCTACATCCGGCACTTACAAAAAAAGACGTTCGATTATTCGTCGCGAATCGGCATTTATCAACTTGTTTATTTTTTACTTCACGGAAGCCCTATTGCTGCACCTCAATACCTGGAGTTTTGAGGCAAATTGCCAGCCAGCTAACGTAAGTGTATTCACGGTGGCCTATCCCATCGATCGCACTTACGATATCTTCAACGAATGAAAGAAGTACTCATGAAAAATCATGACAAAGGCAGCATCCGAAGAAGTTGCCTCAAGCAGAAGTTCTTTTTGCTAAGAATTTGTTTTATTTGTTAAAGATGCCGAATCTGACAAATTTATTGACCTCTTTATTAACGCAACGAATTTGTTTCTTTCGTTGGCGCGTCGCATCGCTTTTTTTTCTTTTTCTTTTTCATATTTAATATAAATTACAGGGGCGTGTTATAATATTATAAAGTTTAGGATCTAACCTTGTGGCTAAAATCATATTGGCAAACTATGTTCATATGCAATGGCTATAAAAAGGTTGTGAAAATCAGTTGCCCGTTTCGAATACATACCAGCTGCTGTAACAGGCAATTCACTGATGGTAGGTTCTTAAAAACAATTGTTCTATTATCGGTATCTTTGATCACTTATGGCGACTTCTTTGTAGCCGGGACGTGCATGTTTTTTTCCCAAACTTCTCGCGGCTTTTAGAGAGTCATAGTTATTAAAATACGCGAAGTCGATTGTAGGACAGAGAATGATCGAGGCTCGTGTTTTCGGAGGACAGCACGAGATCATAACAGGTGACCAAAACCGGCGAGAGAAAGTTGTTAGGTAGGCTTTTGGTGAATTACGGGGTAACGTGTTAGTGTAATTTTAGTAAGATTCCCTTTCGTTCATAGGTGTTTCGTCTCACTTAAATTTGTATCAATCTTTTCAACGAAACATTAGTGTATAACGATACATTATGGGAACAAAAATGTATTTTTAGTCATACAGTCAACCACGTGCGATGGCGTAGTTGAGCTGGAATGTGCATTTTTTCCACAATGGCATCCGAAATACGTGTGTGTAAATCGTAGCTGGGTGAATTCGAATATCTTACGAGAAAAAAGCCTTTCTTAAACAAGAATGGTGATTTCAAAATATCAAATGCTATTCACGAATCGTTCCCGACTGTTATTGAAAGAATGGAACCGTGTAGAGACACAGAGAGAGAGACATAACCTGCGAGCTTTGCTAGTACTCTAAGCCCCGCGATTCAATTAATATAGGAGAAAAGGCAAATCCCTTTAATTTCTTATCTGGTTTTTTATGCATGCACAAAACCGTTTGGCATGCAACTTCGCGTGCTGGCGAGCTCAACCGTTATCTAGAATCTTCGAAAAAATGGAAAAAATGGACGGTCGCCAATGGCGTAAATGCAGGGAGGAAAAAATGCTTTCAAAGTCAAGGTGCATTATTTCCCTCCGAGATTGCGCAACGGATAATAAAAGAGCCCTCGTTAAAATTTATACTGCGTTGTTATCCGGGTTCTTAATTGTCCGGCCGTTACTTTTCAGCGCCGTATTAAATCGCTGCATTTTAAAATGACGTGACGCAGTTTTTTTCTTTCAAAGCGTTGATGCCGCGGTTGAACGTGAATAACTCGCTCATATGTATTCAATCCGTGGATGAACTGGGTTTAAACGTGGCGCGACCGAATCAATTCTTAGTTGTTTTTTCGGGATGCATTATTTCCTCGCCGAAAGTGGTTAGCGCGAACAGATTCTAGGCGCGTTTAAAAGTTGTTGGGTCTGTCTATCGGTAGCTGGTCGCATTTGGATTGTTTTATTTGTGTATTATTTATATCAAAGTTAGAGACGAAAAGGACGCGTCAAATCACAAAAAACAGGGCAGCCGCTTTTAGATGCTCGATTTTTTCCGAGGACAACACGCGCTCATAAGAGGGGAGCCAAACCTGCGAGAGAAAATCTTTAGGCATGCTTCGGTTCATTGCACTTCCTGCCACTCTCCACGTTGATCTGTTGCAGGGCAGCATGTAGATGCGTAAATAACTCTCGGATGATCAATACGGTGCGCATTTTAACCTGAAATATCTTTGGAGCGATAGAAGAATTACGTTAATCCAATAGCCGCGTAACGGCTGCGTCTTCTCATCTTCCTCGTTCTCACTTCCGTCTCCTCGCTTCGTTTTAATCCATTCGCCCACTCACGCAATTATTACGTACATTTATCACCTCTTTGGCGTAGTGCAACTTGTAACGTTCGGTTCAAATTTGTGAAATTCATTCATTTTACGGATAGGAAAGAATCTGAAACTTTGTGATAATTTCACTTTCAAAATTTATTGAAGTGCGACCAAGGTTTCGTTGCACCGCAACAAAACACGAAGTGTTTTCTTCGTTCACCTAAAGAGTTGCGTGATTAAATTGAAATTTCCCTACCGTTAAATGCCAATTATCCTGCATTACGCTTTGATCACTCCCCGTGTAGGTACGGCACCCCTTACCAAACCGTTTTTGGCGGATTGCCGGGTAAACATGTATATGTAAATTCCGCTAACCTTCGGAGAACTGCAAAGTAATAAATGTAAATTGTACGAAAGAGCGCTCGTGGGAACTTGCACCTTCACACACACATTCCATTTGATTTGTCGCCAGACTCTGTAATATCTGGAACGCGTATCTTCCTCGCGTGTATGTGTACATGTTGACATGAGCGTGCGTGTGTGTACCCTTGTTCGACTGTGTTCCGCGGATCAGGGGGGAGAGGAAATCCCGTAAAAACAGCTGC